>CM060484.1:20540030-21030030 GCA_030544235.1 Lepturacanthus savala
CTTTTAGACCTCGGACCATCCGGTGACAATGGCTGCCGTAATCCGTGTTAAAACTGTCTCCCCTAACCTGGCTGGCATCAACAGTGGGCCGATGACCTAAAGCCTGCCCTGCTTGCATGTGTGTGTGTGTGTGTATGTGCGTGCATGTGTGTGTGAGTGAGATAGAGTCCACTGCATGAGTGCACACACAGGGAATATTACCCCTTCCCAGAGTGGGATAGATGCAAGTGGAGGCAGCGAGGTATCAGCAGCTGAGGCTGACTGCTGCACAGAGGAGAGAGCTGAAGAGCTTGTCATATGTGGATTACAGGGAAATTATCCCAAATTACAAAAATACATTTATTTTTTCACATCTGTCTGGTTGAATCTGGCCAGACAGTTAGTTTTGGTTTCATTTGTCCATGTTTTGAGATGATTTATAAAGGATGTGAAGAAAAGTTTTGAATGTAACAATAGGGCTGGGCGATATAAAAAAAAAGATAAAAAAGGGTTTATATTGATTAGTATTGATAATTATTGATATTTTTTATCATCTTTTTAACATTTTATGCTTAATGACCTGCTTTTTATTTGTAATTGTAGATATTTCCTGTCAGTGGAAGATATTTCCTGTCAATAGTTTAAGAACATCTCTTCCTCTCAATAATATAAAGGAACTATAACCTAATACTGGGTGAACATTTGGATCAAATAAAATATAATTCTGGAAAACTAGAATCACATCGACACTAAATATTTTGCATTGACTTTGATTAGCCATGACATGTAAACTCCCAGTGTAAACAATTCAGACTGTATTGACAGAGCTGACAATTACACAGAGAACGGAGAACCGGTCAGTCCAATATACAGAAAACGTTCAAATTAGCTGCACCGTCGACTCCTGCCAGAGAATAAATGTCCACAGGAGGCGATGGTATAAATACATTGAAAATAAAAAGGTTTGTAGTGAATGAGTGAGCCAGCTAGCTTGGCTGGCTATTGTAACCAAGGGTGCAACAAACAATTGTTTTTTATTACATATTATTCTGCAGATTATTTTCTTGCTTAATTGTTTAGCCTATGAAACGTCAAAATGGAGTGAAAACCCTCCTCCATGTCTCCTTAGAGCCCAAAGCGATGCCCATAAATAGTTTTATCCCACAAACAGACAACATATTATTTCATATATCATCATATATGGTAAAAACATTTTTAAATACAGTATCTGAGAAGCAGGAATATGTTGGCATTTTTTGCTTTAAGTGCGACAACACAAGTGAATGAAGAACAAATGTAAAATATTTCATATTGAACCTTCTCCAGTTGAGTTCTTAATTTAAGGCAATTTTTGAAAGCCAGGGGCAAAACGCTTGTTTCATTCTGTTGACATATTAGAGTCAAAGGTTTTTGAGAGAGAACTTTGGATATGTCTTTGTATCACTCCATACATCACAAATTACTGTCAACAGTCCAAAAAAACTAAACATATTCACCATGTTTTTAGGAATGAAATGTTCTATAAATCAGGCTACAGATGATATATGATAAAAACCTTCATAATAAAGTCAGGAATAAACCTGGAAAGTTTGGCTCAGAGAGAGAAAAACATATTTGAGCAAAACATTGTCAATGAGATTTCAAGTTTAGTTTATGCTTTGTACTTTCATGATTGGGTGGAACAAAGGAAATGACCATATTTGAATGCTGACAGATATGTGAAGGAGAAAAGCAGCTTTACAATGACACCTCGTATTACACAGTGCAGATGATGCTCACGGTGCTGCATTGTAAAATAATACACCTATATGGGGATTTTGTTTGTACTTTTCACTCATCTGAAAGAAGAGACGTTGAAGCAAAATCTCAAAATTGATGAATGCACAAAAAAATTCTTGAAAAAAAGTCTTAAAAAAATGACCGGAATGTTTAATCTATTATCAAAATACTGAGAGAATGAGAGAGAGAGAGCTTTCATCCACAGAGGTTAAGTGATAAAACATGTTTTTTTTTGTTTTTTAAATAAAACAGAAGAGGAAGATGAGACGACTTACCCCTTTCTCGATGCTGCCTGTCTGGCACAGAGTCCCCTCTGCAGCAGGGATACTGTTAGTAACACAGCGGTTGCTTTTGCTAAGGCACCAGAGCTCTCTACACACTTCCTAGGAAAGAAGGCAAAAGAAGTTGGTCAGAATAAATCATTGCAGCAGATTAGGGGGGTGATCTTTGTGTTTTTCTACACCTTTCTGACAGCAGCGGGACAAAAACACCACGTAAATAAATCGGCACGATCAGATCGACGGGGATGAGATGAGCTGACGAGACCACATCAAGAACTTGGAGCACCCCATATGCTTTGGATCATTGTGCATCTTGAGCAATACGCAGAGGGTCACCGGGTGCTCTTAATGTTCTCTTATGAGAAATGAAGAGTCAGCTGGATCAACACCATGACTAACGTTTGCTCACGTTCACCTCAGGACCACACGGGACCGTGACATCAGTTCAAGAAATCCCATTTCTGCTTCTTAGGGGAAATCAAGAGTGAGCAATAGGCCCCCCAAGTCTTAGATAAAGACGACTTGTAGGCCTAAGAAATATCTGGAGTATTACTGAGCAGTCTGGATAAACATCATATCTCCATCTTCTCCTCCTCACTCCTCAGCATAGAACATGAGGATAATCCATTTAGATTACTAACGGACTGTGTGTGTGAGTGTGTGTGTGTGTGTGTGTGGTGTGTGTGTGTGTGTGTGCGCGAGGTGGAGAGAGAAAGAGAAGACAGCACTAAGTTGCCCCTGAATAAATAAAAGCGAACACATGAACACATGTTGCGAGGACAGCTCTGTGCAACCTTGCATTAGATTTCCCATTAAACCGAGCCGGGGCTCAACTTCAAAGGCTTTTTACAGGACAGTCGTGTATGGCAGAAGAGCAAACCCATGAAGAAGAGTTATGATCCCGCGCACAGATTCTGACCCCCAGGGTCAGTAAATATGCCGTGGCCCCGCAGCTTCCTGAGCCCATCCAGATTAAATAATGCGGCAAACTACCACTCTCTGGTTGCAGCGACTCCCCTCTGCCAGCTGGTTTCAATAAGCTGCCCCGCCGCTGCGTTCTCCGTCTCGGCCCTGATGAAAGGTCAGCGGCCTGGGCCCTAACCAACATGGATGTGGGCCTGATGGATTTACGCTAAGAGAGAACAAGCTGGCGATAAAACAGAGCAGGGGGACTCTGTGAGGGCCTCACTAATATAGCCATCAAAGGTGTGTTTGTTTTTCATACCTTCAGCTTCCACTCAGGTTTGTCAGTCCACATTAGGAACTGTGGAGGATCACTGGAGCCAAATTACTGGTATAAATTACCCAAACTTCCACTGTTACTTTTTAGTCTCATGCTGTGATTTAAGGATCTTTAAAATATTTGAATTTAGCTGAACCCCCTGAAGGTGTTGTGGCTCATATAAAATGACATATTGCTGTTGTATTGGTCTACGTCAGAGGTTCCTGACCTGACCCCAAAATACAAAGCACTGTTTGATTGTAGCCCAATCTGAGCTTTAAACCCTCTCTATTTAAATTAAAGGCCCCTTATTTGCACTTTTCCTGGATTTTATTTGAAGTTTTTGATCACTGCCAATATATATTATATGTATTATATATATATTATATTTGTATTTTAAGAACCAAAAATCATCTGTGTATTCTTCTCCTCTCTGAAGCTCTAAGAAGGTCATTTTGAGTCTGTTTCCTTAATATTAATGAACCTCTTCTCTGATTGGTTGATTTGATAACTGTGAGTGGGAGCCTCTATAGTTGTTATAGTTGTGAAGTCACAGCTGATTTTAAGGGAGATCCACTCTCTGAATTCAGGCTGTGTGCATTTCTAAGTTGAATAGGTCTGCAACAATTAGTCAATTCATCACTTAGTTGCCAATTATGATATTATATTGCCAACTATTTTAATATGGATTTGAGTCATTATTAAGAAGAAATTTCCCAAATTTCTAATTCCAGCTTCTCAAATCTGATTATTTTCTGGTTTCTTTTGGCTTCTATAATAGTAAACTGATGATCTTTAGGTTGTAGACTCTTGGTCTGAACAAAAAAACAACAAACAAGAAGACTTTCTTATGATCAAATTTATATGAATTTGTAAAGAAATATATATGAATATATTTGCATATACACAGACAAGTGCAAGAGGAACAATAAAACTTGTTTGTCTTTCTTTTGTCCATTTTGACATTCTAAGTTGAGGCAAAAACTAAAAGCATGTGTATATAATAAAAAATTTTCTCTACCAAGTATTTGGATAATCTTCTATAAACCGCTTGTGTCTGCTGCTTTTACAAGGCTTTGGAAAAGACAGAATGGCCAAATAGTGTCTGTCAGTTGGTTTTACTATCAATCATTTAAACCCACAGTGCTCTGTCAGCCTCAGTTACGAGAAGATGGTGCAAAAAGCTTTTACCCAAAACCATTTGTAACGTCCTGACTTCATTAAAACTAGCAGAAAATCACTGATATAGTATCTACATATAGATCTACCGCCGTCATCTTGTTTAGAGGTTCTGAACTTTTCTAATCATAGAAAATGACAGACTTTAATGCTTCTTTTGGATGCTCCAAATAAAAAAAATGCAAAAACTAAGAAGTTGTTTTAGATTTTAATTGTGAATAGATTTTCTGCCTATATAGACATACATTAATTAGGAGGCATGGTTTCCCCTGAACAACATGGCAGCTGCAATGATGCACCATTCCAAAGGGAAAAGGCGGCATCTGTGTGTTTATATCTATGGCAGAAGGACTGCTGCTACCAATTATATTTATCAACAGTTCGTCAATTGATTATTTTTTCTATAACAACCAACAAGGATCCAAATAAATAATAGAAAAACATGTTTTGGTGAAGATTTGTTGCTGCAGCTTCAGCTGAAAGAATGATAGCTATACCAGTAAAATATTAAAACTACTATATGACAGTGTGACTTTTACAGATAAACTTTCTCTTCCTTTTCCCCATTACTGTGACAGTAAAATGCAAAGGAATCATCTAATTGTGAAAAGTTCAGCAGGTTACGCCGGAGCCTCGGCTGCAGAAACCAGACTCTTCCATTCATTAAGAGCTTTTATCCGTTTCTGCGGTCGCGGCTGTCCTGCGAGCCGTCGCAGAGGGCATCTCTTTCACAGATGGCTGTATATGAAACAGATCTGATTGTCAGACGAAAAAACTCCCAATCTTTGCTCTGTTGAATCCGTGCTGGAACCCAATCCGCTCATAAATGGGTGTCTTTCATGCTGATCTAAAACCACAATTATGAGCTTAAGAGCCAAAATAACAGGGCTTGATTTGGGGGCCTGTTATAAGCTGCTGTCAGATATTTCTTTCAATGAAATGAAATAACTCTATGATCTCAGCTAATCTCTATCCCCTTTTTTTCCCATTATGTGCCCAAATATTTATGTAATGCAAACCAATATTACGTTATTGTTCATTAAATCTTTGAGGATTCTTTCAACTGCTGCGGTTGTTTCTCGTCTTTCACTGCCCGTGTCACTTTTATGTTCCGAGGATTTCTCATTACTCGAGCTTCATCCTGCGATTATCATCACGGAATGAGGCGAGTGTTGACTTCAATCCTTCATCTCTTTGTCTGTGAAGTTTAGAGATTAAAAAGAAGAATGAGGCGATGTGTGGAGAGACACCTCCGAACCAGCTCCAGTTGTCAGGCAATAATAAAACAATTATCTTCTTTAATCTCTACTAGGAGATATAAAACTGCTATTATTACCTTATTACACATTATCATGTACATATATTCTACTTCAATCCATCTTTTCTTTTTGCAGTTGTCCAATCTGGATTATTGATTTTTATGTCAAGACTAGAGTTGAAACAATTTAATCGAAAGCATTTTTCCAAGTAAAAATGTAAAATATTATATAAATAATATATAAATATACTGGTCCTGGCTTTTTGAATGTGAGCATTTGCTGTTTTTCTTTGTATTTTATGATAGTAAACTTTTGTACTTTATCAGATACTCTGGACTCTGAAAAGAATTAGAGGCTAATCTGCAGATTATTCAATAAAGAAAATAAAGGTTAATTATAGTCATGAATGTGAAGCTGTGGAGTTAATACAGAGTTGGCTCCCTGCTGTGACATAATCAACATGACTGATAGCAGAGACACTTTCATGACCTCTGAGAAATTATTTTCATATGCTAGTAAATTGTTTTCCAATTATGCTGCAAACCTAATCACTGACTGGATAATGTTCACAGGCAACTTTTTTTTTTTAAATGTCTGTTCATATGATGAAGGCGGAGGAAGGAGATTCTATTTCTTCATTAAACAAAGACCCGTCATTCCCTCATCTTGAACCTTAAACATAACCAGGACACATTTAATATTGCTGCTGTAGTTTCTATTAGACACTTTACCCCTAAATCAAAAATGCATATTTCGCTCTTACCTGTAGAGTTATTTATCCGTCTAAATCATTTCGGTGTAGAAGTTTTGGAGATATCAGCTATAGATGAGCCGACTGCCATCTCTCCTATACGATAAAACTGGAGGCACTCGGCTTGTGGTGCTTTAAAGCTCCAAAAAAAGAAATCATGACCTGGTTACCCAAGATAATCCACAGACACGACAACCGTCTCATCACCCAGAAGGAAACGTACGTCTGCTCATGGACAAGAAGCTTCCGCAAGTTTCTTTCTTCTCTGTGTCGTTTAGCAGGTGTAGCTTGATGGAGAGAGGAATAATTCCTTTATGACACTGCTCACAAGTTCTGTGGATTATCTGAAGTAGTCGTGAGTACGGCTGCAACTAACGACTATTTTGATAGTCGATTAATCTATTACTAAAATGATTAATCAGTTAGTTGTTTGGTTCATTAAATGTTGATCACTGTTTCTCAAAGTTGAAGATTCAACCTAAAATGTCTTTTTTTTTTGTTTAGACCAACAGTCCACTACCCAAAGATGGGTTCACTATTAAAGAAGACCAAAGCTGAAACCAGAGATTTTGGACATTTTCTTCATAAGAATGACTCAAATCAATAATCTAAATAGTTGGCGATTATTGTAACAGTCGGCATTTAATCAACTTATCATTGCAGATTTATGTTATAGGGTTTTTAAAGCTCCTAAAACGTGTGAAACCGATGAAATGAAACTGATGACTGTAAAAGGTGATATAAGGTGACAAATGTCTGCATTTGAAGGTGGAGGGTTTGCTAACTTTGCTGCAAAATCATAAAAAGTTGCAGTAGCTGCATAGTGTTCCAGACATTAAACCAGACATCAGATTTGAGAAGCTGGGACCAGTGAATTTAGACATTTTTTTCTTAAAAATGACTCAGTAGACTAATTGATTATCAAAATTTTTTGCAATTAATGTAAAAGTTGGCAAATTCTAATTGTTGAAACTCTAGTTATGATTTCTGGAAAGAAACATTACTGTTTTGGTGCGCTGAGCACCACAAGCTGAGTGTCTCCAGTTCCATCCTATTCCAGAGAAAAACTCTGCAACTAACACCAAAATGATCTATATGGATGAATATATCTACATTTGAGAGGGAACGTGTGTTTTTGATTTGGGAGTGAACTGTCCCTTTAATATAGTTAGTATCAGCACAGACTAAATTAAACGTGAGGGAGAAAACACTGGTGTAATTGTCCAGCTACTTCCTGTCTGGACTGTGTATTGTTGGTCTCTTTGGCTCAGCGTTGGTGTGAAAGATGCTGGTTTCTTACCCCATACTTGCACTGGCGCGAGGAGGCTCCGTACTGGAAGCGACACTGCTCATCCGCGTCGTACACCTGCCCCGGGGCCACTGTTGGGTACAGGAAGTCTCGTTTCAGAGGTTCATTGTCCAGACACGTCCCCCGACCTGAGCTGTCAAAAAAACAAACCTACAATAGAATTGTTTCTTACACAAAGGAACCTTTCTACACTTGTGCGAGAAGTGCCAGGAGTGGACGATTAAAGCCCTTTAAGACCTTGGCTGGTGTTTTAATTTTACCATCAAACTACCATTGTAGGAAGCTTGTCAGAGATCTCAAATGACATGTAATTAATGTTGATATTACACATCAACACCTCCTCATCAAAGAGGGCTGTCGAGGCGCAGGCAGAGACGGTTTACCAGAGGCAAAGAGGGCAGGCTGTGTTAAAAGACTCTGATTATATGCTCCACTATTTCTGTGTGTCACTGCTTGTACTGAATCCACAGAGGAGCCAATAAAATGACAGAGCGGGGAAAAGGAAGAGAAAAATCTGGAGTGAGCTATGGGTCACATGTCCGGGCCTAGGATTATGTTTAGTCTGTTTTGTCAGATAGAAATATGTGCGCTCACAAAGATTGTGCAGAAGGGGGGGGGGGGGGGGGGGGGGGAGCAGCAGTTTTTTGTTTTTTTTTATTCTAGTAGCTGAAAAATAAAAATACTTCAGAGTGGCTTTTGCTTATTCTGGTTTTACACACTTGAACTGTTGCTGGGTGGATATGAGTAACTCAAATTAAGACAAGTGCCAGTAAAGAAACTGAGATGTCGTCTATTTCATCTTGATCTGTGCCTGCTCTTATTCTCCTTAAGTCATATGACAAAATATTACTATGATTATTTACTATAACGCTGTGTTCTATCTAGCTGTGGCAGCTGAAACCTGCAGTGGAATTCTTCCCATCCCTCGAAAGGAAAAGTTTGGCTGGTGACAAATAGAGTTGGATATCATTTGAATTTGAAGGATTCCTGTTCAGATTCCAATTCCTTATTTCGATCGAAGCTCCTAACGATTCTCGATTCCAATTCTTTTAAGCGTCAAAAAAGTTAACATTTTTAAATGAGCTGCTAACCAGTGGTCTTTCAGAATTAAATAGTTTGAACTTCTCCATGAATTTTAATTCTATGAACTTTTCATTTTTTAGGAACTTTACTATTAATATTTTTGTAACCATAATATAAATATCAAATCAATGAACTTGAATATATATATTATAAATAAAAATACATATTCCAGGGTTACACTTTCCACAAGACAGGTTTTATTTTTTAAAACCTCATGAAAGCACATTTACACCTACAGAGTGTATATGTGTATGATGCTGCAGGTACTTAAACATCTTACTGTGCTCCAACTAGTGGGCTAACCTGCTGCAGAATATCAAACAAACAAGAAAACACAATTTTTAAAACCTAGTCCAGATTAGCAGCAGCTATACTATAAAATTACATTTCTTGTTTAGGAAAATTATCATATCCGAGTGTTTTTCTACGATTTTTTCAGCAAAAGGGGGCAGGCGCTTCCATGAAAAACAAATGACACTTGACAGCAGATTTTTACGAATTTAATTAAATATGCAGTCAGCAGTTACATAATGGCGTGTAGATATTAATGTTAGCTTAATGCTATCAATTAGTGTACCCGTGTTAGCTACACTACGTTGGCACCGGGCCAAATTAATTTAAACTACCGATTCGTAACGGACAACTTTATCATGAATTTCTGTTTGACTTGTAAAATACAGTATATGTTGAGTTATCTCAAGGTCATAACTTAAGACTACCTTTTCTCCAGCCAGTAAAGCCTAGTTCACGTTTACGTAAACTTACGTACGTAGGCAGAAGTCACCTCCAAAAAATCCTGACTATGCGTCGCGTCGACGTGGATTTCCAGGGCTGTGATTGGTCAGCTCAGACGTGGTGGTCTATACACTCACCGGCCACTTTATTAGGTACACCGGTCCAACTGCTCGTTAACACTTAATTTCTAATCAGCCAATCACATGGCGGCAACTCAGTGCATTTGGGCATGTAGACATGGTCAAGACAATCTCCTGCAGTTCAAACCGAGCATCAGTATGGGGAAGAAAGGTGATTTGAGTGACTTTGAACGTGGCATGGTTGTTGGTGCCAGAAGGGCTGGTCTGAGTATTTCAGAAACTGCTGATCTACTGGGATTTTCACGCACAACCATCTCTAGGGTTTACAGAGAATGGTCCGAAAAAGAAAAAATATCCAGTGAGCGGCAGTTCTGTGGGCGGAAATGCCTTGTTGAAGCCAGAGGTCAGAGGAGAATGGCCAGACTGGTTCAAGCTGATAGAAAGGCAACAGTGACTCAAATAACCACCCGTTACAACCAAGGTAGGCAGAAGAGCATCTCTGAACGCACAGTACGTCGAACTTTGAGGCAGATGGGCTACAGCAGCAGAAGACCACACCGGGTGCCACTCCTTTCAGCTAAGAACAGGAAACTGAGGCTACAATTTGCACAAGCTCATCAAAATTGGACAAAAGAAGATTGGAAAAACGTTGCCTGGTCTGATGAGTCTCGATTTCTGCTGCGACATTCAGATGGCAGGTTCAGAATTTGGCGTCAACAACATGAAAGCATGGATCCATCCTGCCTTGTTCAGGCTGGTGGTGGTGGTGTAATGGTGTGGGGAATATTTTCTTGGCACTCTTTGGGCCCCTTGGTACCAATTGAGCATCATTGCAATGCCACAGCCTACCTGAGTATTGTTGCTGACCATGTCCATCCCTTTATGACCACAATGTACCCAACTTCTGATGGCTACTTTCAGCAGGATAATGTGCCATGTCATAAAGCTGGAATCATCTCAGACTGGTTTCTTGAACATGACAATGAGTTCACTGTACTCAAATGGCCTCCACAGTCACCAGATCTCAATCCAATAGAGCATCTTTGGGATGTGGTGGAACGGGAGATTCGCATCATGGATGTGCAGCCGACAAATCTGCGCCAACTGTGTGATGCCATCATGTCAATATGGACCAAACTCTCTGAGGAATGCTTCCAGCACCTTGTTGAATCTATGCCACGAAGAATTGAGGCAGTTCTGAAGGCAAAAGGGGGCCCAACCCGTTACTAGCATGGTGTACCTAATAAAGTGGCTGGTGAGTGTAAGTCCAAACACCTTCTCTGTCGCTTCCACTTTATCATTGAAACAAACATTTCCTGTTTGATATCAATGAGCTACAAACACACACACTACAGGAATATGGTATTTAAGGGGAAGTTGGTGTAGATGTTTTTTTCCACTTGTGTCAGACTTTCTTTTGTTTTTTTTGCCTGTCATACGTGTGTACGGTTGCCACCGTGAAGAGGAAGCAATGATTCCGCAGATCAACGTCCAGCATAAGACAAAAAAAAATAGGCAAAATGACCTATTCCTTTAAAATAACACATATTTTCCCTCTTTTTGCCTATTTTTATTCTACCGAGCTTCTTGTGTTTTTAACAATTGTTAACAACAACTGCGACTGTGGGTCGGAGCAAAGCTTTCGTTTTGTTTTTTTTTAATAGAAAAGTGTAACCATACTTTAGACCGCGTCCCCGGCGGCTTCTTCTTACTGGCGGACTGGGTGTCGAAACTAGGAATCAAAATTGAACATTCCGGGAGAATCGAAAAGCTAGTCACTGTTCTAATCGGTTCTCGATACCCCAAACTAGTGAGAACAGTAATGCAGAGTTGTGCTTTATATGATGGAGTCAGACTGAAAGCGAAAGTGTTAAAGGAGTGATTCATCCGGAATTTCATATTTTTATTTTTTTTTATTTTCGGGCTTGACCTCTGGAGATAGCGAGCATAGTTTTGAGATGTGTGTCTTTGAGTAAGTTTTTCTTCTCGTTGCTTCAGTTGGATATTTGAGGGTCACTATGCAGAAAAATGCACAGGAGGCTGTGCTCAACTTAAAGACAAGTTCACACTGTGGAATTTCACATGTGATGTTTTACATTTAAAAAAAATGTCTTAGATCATTTCTGAATAAACCATATCCTTAAAACTGCACTGAAAGATTGTGGAGTAGCTCAACTAACACGAACAGATGTTTACATGATTCTAAAAGAATCCCAGTTTCTGATGATCTGTGTCCAGCTATCTTGACTTCTCAGACGCGTCTCTACCAACAAAGAATGTTCAGAAACTCAGAGGTGTTTATTATTATTTATTATTGATTAGTTTCCAACTATTACATTAAACATCATTAATCATTTATTTTATCTTCATCTTTGGGACATGGGGATCAACAATTTACACATTTTATGACTCAAACAACTAATAAATTAATCACTTCAATTATCAAGAGATTAATTTACTATAAAAAATATGTTAATTGAATCCCTAATCCAGATTTTGATCACATTTATTGTTAAAGGAAATTATATAGAATTATTTAAACATATATTGTGTTCAGGGGAGAAATAAACACACAAACAGGATAATAGATTGAAGTAGGACTATTAATTGCCACGAAATACAATAACCTGCCATTTAAGCATAATCATAGTCAGTTAACACCTTTAAGTCCATTCATTTTACAAATGAAGATCAGTTTAAGTATCATAGAGAGACACGATACCCTCAATTCTATTTGTTATTTTTATGAAATCTAATTCTGATCAAATGTTAAACCTGGATGTGGACCTTCTCATTAGTTATTTTATTATTTATCTAAAGACAACACTTGTGCAAAGTTGGGAAACATGCAATGCCTCTTTAAGCAGCATCAATGCACAATTTAACATTCATTTTCAATGTTGAATGTTTTCCCCAACAGTTTAATGAAACCATCAATTCAATTGTGCTGAATAATAAACACGACTCTCCTGTTTGTTTTTATCCCAGACTCATAATTTTAAAAAAAAGCAGAAATTAAGCAGAAATTAAATGTTCCAGGCTGAGCAGATGAAACTCTTTCTTGCTTCCTGTTTCATTCTATTCCCTCTTTCTCTTGTCTTCCTTTCTCTATCCGTCCCCTGTTCTCAGTTACTGAATGGAATAATCCTATTTCTTGGCTCTTGTTCCTCGGAGGACCCTCTCATCAGGAGAGAGACAGACAAACCAGCCTCTGAGGCCTCAGACTGCCTGTGAACTGAGGGCAAAGCCTCACTATTTATTGGTTTGCAGTGAGACAAAATAGTCAAAGTTTAAACATAGAAGCTATTATTTGACATTGTCGCAAATGCTTCCTGTCTGGTGGATTCAGCCAAATTCATTATGCTGAGCGGAAATATCCTCTAATAAGCGGAAACATCAGCGATCCCTGAACTCTGACACCGGCCGTTCATGTAGATATTAACCACGCTGATTGGATCCAACCAGCAGTGAGACAACAGCTTGATTAAATCAGACTAACCCAACAATTATCGTAAGGCACAAGTCTAATATCAAATTCAATAGAGAATGTGCTCTCTGAGAGTTTAATAAAGCCAAACGGGCCTGTCTGTTAACATTTATAACAAACTGGCATGCAGACTTGGGAGAATAAACTATGACTGAACTGTGAGTGCATTCATAAACCATTCCTAAAAAACCCAAACAAAGCACCACATATTGCTGTAGCAAGACGGTGAATCTAGGCCAACACCACAGCCAAAGTTGTTTACTTGGCACGGAGAAGCATGTGTGATATCCAAAAGCTCTGATGGAGGGAGAGAAAGGGAGGATAATTGGAGTTTACAGACAGAACCCTTTTGTAAGAAACATAAAAAGCTAAAGGCAATAAAACTAAAATGAAAAGAAGAAACAGACTGATACAAATAAGCTAGAGCTGCTCAGAGAAGTTAAATCAGCTCCGGTCATCCTCAGATACTCGAGCCAGAAAACTGAGAGGAACCCGGTGGAGCGACAGAGAAACGGCTCTTTGTGTCCCAGTTGGAAGCTGGCATATAATACTGTCATCTCTGTCACAAGTGCTGTTCACAAACCCTCCTCTAACAGCTTTCAGCCGGAAACATCATCTGACAACCACAGCCGCTATTATCCGCTTTCTTGGAGGGCCTCGCTAACTAAACATGAATACACAAGCACACACACACACGGCGGACTCGCATCGCATCCTACCAACACCTCACCGCAGGGTCATATATTAGGATTTCCAAGTGTCGCTCAAGCAGAACTGTGGAGAGAAAAGTCCTATACAATGAGACAGAGAGCCATCGCTCTCTGTAGGTCTGTAGCTACGCCGGGAAGCAGTTACACATTCAGATATTTTGCTTCTTTGCAGGGGCGAGCTTAAATAAACAGGCTGTATTATCCGGGGAACAATAAAAGATAACACTCTGAATGAGAACAATGTGCAGAATAATGTGTTCTTCATGACTCCAATGATAAAAAACAGTTCATACACAGATACACATTATTATCATTCTTGTGCACAAGCATGCATGTTATTTAGACACAGGGCAATGAGGGCAGAGGATCGAGCCTCTGTTACTGTTGCTGCTCTCAATTAACCAGGGTGAAGCTGATCCTGACCTCTGACCTCCTGCATTATGGAGGCATTTAGCAATCCAGCAAAGAAAGACACAATTTCCGCCAATCTGAACCATGTCTAAAATGACTTGATGTTAAATGTTTGATTCCAAATGGTTTCAACAATTTTCAAACAGAGAAATTCACAATCTTAACATTCATTTTAACATCAGGTGAAGATGTCATGTGTCAACTGTTGTCCAGTTTTGAGCCACAGTTTTACAATACACTTTTTAGATCTTGCTCATCTTTTAACTTTATTTAACCAGATGAAGGATTTTAGTCATCAGACGTCTGGACCCAGGCTGTTCTCATTCTCAGTCTCACTCTCATTCTCATGTCTTTTTTGTGTAGACCAACAGTCCACAACCCAAAGATCATCAGTTTACTATTATAGAAAACCAAAGAAACCAGAAAATATTCAGATGTGAGAAGCTGGAACCAGAGATTTTCTTCTTTAAAATGACTCAAATCCATATTAAAATAGTTGGTGATTAATGTAATAGTTGACAACTAAGCAATGAATTGACTAATCACTGCAGCCCTATGCCATAGGCTTCTATATAGCTCCCAAAACATGTCAAATGGATGCAATAAGACTGATAATGTCTGTTAAAGGTGGTATAAGGTGGTAAATATCTGCATTTGGAGGTGGAGGGTTGGGTAACATGACTGCAGCAGTGTTCCACACATTAGACATTTTTACTGTCACGCCGGACAATTCACAGATCCTTTTAACCCAAACCATGATCACTCTCCTCACCCTAACCCAGTGTTTTTTGTGCCTAAACCTAACCAGACGTTAACCGCGGCGTTGTCATATGATTTTGAACAGTTGGAAAATCTTGTGCGTTTCATCCAACTGACTTTGATTCAAAAAACATCATCTTCTCTCTAGAAATACTCGGTCAATCATTTTTTCATTGTGGTCTGAATCACTATATCCAGATCCTCTAATAAGCAGGTTGTTTTAGAAATTAGTGTTCCATTAATACGATTTCAAGACTTTGATCTAGTAAGAAACTTTGATGTTAGCTACTATGCCAATTTTGGCGAGTAGCTAACCCACGTGTGCGCCACACTTTTTTTGGCCACTTGGGGGCAGCACAGCAATCTGTAAACACAACATGTGACCATATTCAGTCGGTTTTAGTTATTTTTCTGCTCTCTACCAACTCCTAGAGGGAAATATCTGGCTCTTTAGCAGCTATAATTGTTCCACTATGTTCACCAGCCAGTCGTTAAGGTTGGTGCTAAGCGGATCATGCATGGTTGGTTTTGGGAGCTTTTTCATCAACAGCTGCCTAATCCTACTGGAAACAAGGTTGTTGAGAGCAAAACAAGTTGCAAAACCAAAACAACGTTTCTTTAAATAATTTTTGGACCCCTACGAGAAGCCCCTTTAACAGTCTATACAATCATTTCATTCGATGTCAACATAAAGAGAGCAGCTGTTTTGTTTACTGGCTCTTGCTGCAAACAAGTGGTTTCTGAATAGTTGAGTTGAGTGTTGAGTGTTGCCCTGAACGTTTTTTGTTTTTTTTTTTTAAGTTGGGATAAATAGGGAGAGGACCTTCCTGCAAATGCCAGAAATCCTTGACCTCATTCTGAGTTGGCACAAAGAAGGATGGCAACATGTTTCTCATCTGCGGAAACAATTCTGACCACTTTTTGTTATTTCAACACAATGAAACTGTTTCCCAACCAGCGGCTCAGCCCGCCCAGGAGAAAGCAACACACTCTGCAGTCTGAGCTCAGGCTGTGGAGAGATGCCAGGCTTCACTTCACAGCAACCAGCAATTCTCCAGGGCATCGATCAAACAGCTTCTCCGAGACCAAGGTGACTCCAGTGTTCTTCTTTTTGAAAGGAAAAGTATCATGTACATATATAGGCTCTATATTTATATACTGGGGCTCTGCTGGAATATATTTGCATGATTTAAAGTTTCAAAAAAACTTTGCATGAACAAATAGTTCAAGTAGGAATTCACTTTTTCTCGTTCTTTACTCAAAATTAATGATAAATAAACTTTTCCGTTCATCAGTAAAAGTTCACGACCGAAGCTGATCAGATGTATAAATGTGAACAATCTGTAGAACTAGAGCATATACCGAATGTCTGTGAGCATGTGCAAATGTGTTGAGGTCATCACAAAGACGAAGTCGAGGTCACTTTGCAAATGAAGCATTCAGAGCAGGCTGAAGCCCTGACTTTAACTTTCAGGCAGCATTTTGACATATGTTCACGTGTTCACGTCAAGTTTTGGAACTTTGACCATGTTTAATATTTGATTAGAACAGTATATAAATAACATGATGATGAAAATCTAGAAAAGCATGTCATGTCCCTTTTAAAGGGCCATTATTGCTGGTTTTATTTGAAATAGTGGTGGTTTTAAGAGCCAAAACCACAATATCAATTACGATATGTATATCACATCACAACATCACAGCTGGTTTTAAAGCTCAGTTTCTGAAGATGTCTGCACATTTGTCTGTGGATAGAACAACTAGACCTTCTTATAGTCAAACAGATATTTAATCTTCGTTTTTACCATATGGGAACTTTAAGTTTTGAACTATGATCATGTTTAATATAGGCATCTGACATTATAACAGTATATAAACAGCATGCTATGTCCCTTTAAAGTCGGATTCTGGATAGAACGAAAAGTCCTCTTTGGTGGAACTGAACTTTTATTAGTAAAACATTTCCTCTCCCCTCTGGTCTCTGGAAGCAGCTTTAGCTCAGTGGACCTGTCTGTGTCCTGCAGGGATCAGGGAAGCAGCTTCCATTTCACTCAGTCCTGCCGTGATCGCAGGTATCTGATCTCTGACACACTCTGACGACCAGCTCCAGATGTTTTGTCTGGCCTTCTGTTACTCAGGACTAGAGACCTGAGAAACTTTTTTTTTTTTTACCATGCCAGCCTTGCAGCGCTCAGCCAGCACTAGTCCCTCACTCGCGGCCAAATGTCACTGCTTTCCTCTTCAGTTTATTTGCACACTCCAAGTTTTTGTCTTCTCCGACCTATCCACAGAACAGTGGAGTGGCGGTCGGAGGCAGCTGGCCTACACATCACCGCCGGGGACCACATGAGCTAACATCACCCGCCTTGTGGTGCGAGGATGCAAGGGTGGAAGACACCCAGTTATCATACACAGCCACAAGGAGGTCTGGCAGTAGCCCTGGTGATGAAATGGATGTGAATAAGTGGGGAACGACGAGCCTAGCGGGTCACCACAAGGGCCAGTCCCGTGGCAGCGGGTTGTAAAGCGAGACGGCTGCAAGCAAGCAGGAAAACAGGCGTGCACCTTTTCCTCTGCACACACTGACACACGCACACACACGCACGCGCGCACACACACACACACACACACACAGGCAAATCCAAACACACTCAGACAGTCCCGCAGGGAGCAACCATCATCCACTTACTCGAGAAAGCTGGTGATGTAGTCTTTACTGCAGGCAGACCAGGAGAACGGGTTGGTGTTGGCTGTTATATGAGCGGCCATCAGCTTGGCTGTCTCGTGGCCTTTGGTGCCGCAGGAATTCCCGATGCCATCGTGGTTCATCCCGAAGCTGGAAATAAAAAAAAAAAAACAGACGGGGAAGTCGGGAATTAATGCAACTAAAAATGAGCCTTTCTGGTTAATGACACAGTTTAGATGGCATGATTGCTGCGGACAAACGGTGGACCAGCGTCTGCCCTCAGCGGCTGTAAAGATCGAGCTCTGTGGCTCTGAAACAGCTGTGTGGAGGAGAGCCAGGGGTCAAGGGTCAAACCCTGTCTGGAGCTCAGGCAGGAACGAAAAAAAAAAATTCTAATCACCACTCTGATGCCTGCCTGTCAATCACCGGCTGCAGGTCTGAGCAGGCCAGGGAGAGTCTCCAGCGACCGGGGATCCTTCAGATCCTTCAGATCCATCGACAAAGAACCGGAGCAGTTCCCAACCTCACAGTCTGTTATGAAAGCTGCTCAAGAATTTATTTCGCGCTGACGGGCTGAAAATAAATCATTTTAACAATACATTCTTTAAAAAACCTTATCTGTCTGGATATCATTTGAGAGAAAATCTCACGTTACAGCAGGATGTCAAAGCTTACTTTCCCTTACAGTCCAGGAGCACAAATCAGGTCTAATGTATATAACAAACCCGACCACATCGCACAGCCTCAACCTGTTTTTTTTAAGGCCGGCGTTTATGACATTTTACCCTACTCTGGAAATAAATCAGCCTGGTTGAAACCCCGCTGCACTATGTGTGTGTGTGTGTGTGTGTGTGTGTGTGTGTGTGTGTGTGTGTGTGTGTGTGTGTGTGTGTTTTTATACATCCTCTAGAAGTAGAGACTATTTTTACAACTGCCCCACAACAGAAGCAGACACGAGACATAATAAAGGAAATCGCCATCTTGCAGAACTCTCTTGAGAGGGATACGTAGACTAATACATCATCATTATTTTGCTTTATATTCAGGAAGAAAGAGCCAGAGGTATGTGGACACTGACATTTGCATGAGGAAATATGTGGAGATACAGTTCAGGACGTCTGCAGAGGGAGGAGGAAAAAAAAGGCTACATGCAAGTCTGGTGAACCCAAGTAGTAACTGGTGTTTGTTTAAGAGAAATTATTAGAGCACTCACAGAGGTGATTACAGATTTAAAGATGATCTGAATAAAAAAAAAAGTCATGCTTGAGTTATGAATATGATAACTTAACTTGGCAAAATAAAAAAAGGAAAAAAGGACTTTCAACTTGTCTTTGATGTTAATCTGTGACTTTATTTGGAATCTTAACTTGACTCAATATCAAAAACAACTCTTTATTTTATTGAATGGCAGATTTGCTTTGAACTAAGAGACTTTTAGTTTAAATGTAAAACTGGTGGAAAATTTATTCCACTTCAGCTAAATTACATTAAAGGATGAGTTCTCAATTCTTCAAGCCTAAAAGCAACAGCCAAGAGCCCAAACTAAAATGCACTTATTTTTCTTGGTGTAATAATTTCTCCTGTTCCCAATGACTAACAGAAGATCCCTTACAAAACTTTTTTTACATAATTTAGAGAATTTAGTAAAAAGACATTTTAGTCTGCAGCCTCTATGGCTCCAGAAAGACCTGAAATTACTTTTAAACAATGGTTAAAGTATGGAAGATTGGGGAAAGTGTTACTGCTCTTCCGAATAATTTAATTCATGTTTTTAGACTAAGCTTTGATTGTTTGTGGATTATGTATAATGTTGTAATGTGAGGTGGTATCTGTAACTTTGTGGTGAGATTCTTAATAAACGTATAAAATAAGCTTTCCGTTCAAACATGTATTTAAAAGTTGGTCTAGCTAATATAAAGCTTCAGCTTCCAAATGAGTCAAATCAAGCAGAAGTGTTTCAACGTCACACTGTTTTTAGTATTTTTTTTTTACTATTCTTCCACCACAGAAGAAACACAAAGAGGGAATTTAATGCTACAAAGACTGCAGATGTGTTAAATATTCACTTAATGTGACATACTCAGACTGCTTAAGTCTCATATTAGCTTCAGATTTATGCTACTACAGAACGGTATGCTCTAATATACCATTAGTATAGTCTGGTCTGGCTGTGTGAGGCGAGCTTCAGATACACCCCCATCACTTACATTGTAAGTGCGTTATGAAGGGATCTTCTAATGGTCAGCATGAACAGGAGGAATAATTACAGCAAGAAAAACATGTTTCACTGTTCATTTGGTCTCCTGACTGTTGTTTTAAGTAAGAGTTGAAAAATTGTGAACCTGTCCTTTAATGGCTACTTAGGAAAAGTCCAAATTGTCTGGTTAATGTGCTCTTTCTTTCTCTCTCTTTCTCTGTGAGCCGCTGTACTCAGCCAAAGATCCTTTTAGAGGTAAAAGATGCATCACTCTGCAACATTACTTTAATCTTGTGAGTGGAGTGGTGTGTTTTTGGAGTTCAACAAGACCAACAGTCTTGTGTTAAATTTTCTCTTGGTGAAATATTCGAGCTGCTTCACATCAGTTTCAGTTGTCAAAGTTGATCAACTCAGTTCTGGTGGGGCCTTCGTGGCTTAAGGGTTAAAATGCCAACCATCAACCAGTTCTCTCTCCACTGCAATTATCTAATAAAGACATACAATGGTCCTAAAATAATAGAATTAAACTGTATTTCCAAGGATTTTACATTCATGCTGACAAGCCGTGTTCACACCGAACGCCGTCGCACAACATTACATATATTACATATAGTCAATGGAAAAAGGCAATTAGACATGAATTTTCTTGGGGCGACGCAATGGATGCGGTTTCCTACCTATCACCATTCTGCACTCATCTGATTTTGCTTTTTGTCTATCATCCACTTTTTCCTTATCCCCTTTCTCCTGTTTTCTATTCCTCTTCTTTTGCTTTTTCTTACCTCTCCTGTTTCCTTCTCTTGCGTCTTTTTACCTGCTTTTTATTACATTTTCTTCTTCTTCCTCTGCTTTTCATTCTTTTCTTCTTCCCTCTCTTCCACCCACAATATGTACTGTAACTTTGATTCCGGCTGTGCAGAGGCTATTCACATAAACAAAACTTGAGTGTTTTTCCCAATTGAAGTTCTAGAAAAGAAACTTTTCCTTATATAAACTTTAAATGCTATGATTTTGAGCGCCCATAATCATAAAAACATTAAAAATAGCATTATGTGGGACACCGACTTATCATTTACAGGACAAACAAATACCAGAATAATACCAGATGGCACCATTGGTATAATAGTCAGCATATTTGTCATGTCTGTATTTATATTTGTTTATTATATCATTGCAGACATGACAAATTAAATCTATTATCTCACAATAATATGAATTTATAACCTAGCATTCATAAAGCCAGGCATATTATTTACGGCCAGGCATACACTTAAGTTTTATTTCTGTATCAATACAGTATTACAATGCCAATAACAATGTGTGGGTGGCTGTTAGGACAATGCTAGGGGGCTGCCACTCCTCTGTGGTGGAACAGCTATGAGCTCCTCCACAAGCCCATCCCAGATAGAGAACGACATGTCAACTGCAATCATGGACACCGTGGAGACCCCAACACAGAATCTGTTAGTGATGGTCCTGCAGAGTCACCAGTGGTATCTGCATCATAGAAAACATAATTCAACCAAGTTGGAAAATAGACAAATACATAGGCCTCCAGTAAGCATCAAATTCATACAAGACTCAAAATACAAAACAACTACAAAGACACAAGACAAAAATTCACATATGATATCACTACTATATATGATAGGTGTACTGTTTTATTGATATGTCTGCAGATGTGAGAGTGCTTAAGCAAACAATGCATGTAATTTATTTGTTGTAAAGCTCTTTGTGATGCACTTCATCATAAGTGCTATACAAATACATTGCGCTGGGTATTTATAATTTTTTAATTGATAACTTCAGTTAATAAAAAATTACTAGGAAAACAGTAACTTTTTTTGCTAGGAAAAGTTACTGTGTGCTGACGAAAAACAAAATTGAACGTGTGCTTATGATAGCTTAGCTTGTTTGCTATTTTTACGCAATTAGCAAGTTAGCGTCCTACTCGGTTACATCGGTAACTTTAAACACACGTTTGATAAGCTGCTTTATTTTGTGAATTGTATTAAATTTTATTCAAAATAATCTCCGTGCATTTCCTTCATTTATTTGTACCCAGCGTCACAAGCCTGTCGTTTCACTGCTAATGCAATGTTGTTGTTGCTGTTGTGTTGGACCAAACAGCGCCTCATTTATTGAAACACCACTATACTCACCGAGCCAGATGGACAGGCACTTAGCAGCTGAAATTGAGCGCCTGTAGTTGGTTTCCTCCCTGGAAATCCTGGAGCGAACCTTGGATAGCAAGTCCTCATACTGACATGGATGATGAGAGAAAAAGCGGAATATGCAGGCTCCCTCGCAGTTTCACAAAATGGTCACGCGAACGTGATGGCCGCAAAATATTCGCCTGATGAACACGATTTTGTGGCGCAACAAGTTAAACTGTGTCGCTCTGTTGCTTCGTGCTATTTTTTAACGTTTTTATGATTATAGGCACACAAAATCATAGTGGTATTAAAGTTTATATAAGGATACGTTTCTTTTCTAGAACTTCAATTGTGAAAAACACTCAAGTTTTGTTTATGTGAATAACCTCTGCACAGCCGGAATCAATGTTACAGGACATACTGTGGGTGGGAGAGAGGGAAGAAGAAAAGAATGAAAAGCAGAGGAGGAAGAAAAGGTAATAAAAAGCAGGTAAGAAGATGCAAGACAGCAGAGGTAAGAAAAAGCAAAAGAAGAGGAAAAGAAAACGGGAGAAAGGAGAGAAGGAAAAGGTCTTTTGACAGACAAAAAGTTAAATCAGATGAGTGCAGACTGGTGATATTTGAATTTCTCACTGTCGTCGGGACACAGCCAGTCAACGGTGATGTCGGGAGAATCTCAACACCAAGAGCTTCTCATTGACTTTACATGTAATCTTGTTGTGTGACAGATCAAAATCGTGTTTGTTGTGAACACGGATTTAGACGTTACTATTCAAAGGTTCCCTGTGGAGTTTCTATCAGATTGTGTTGTGCATGAGCAGGTTTCACATTATCCCACTGATCTACAGTCAGCTGTAATACAGAGGGAAATGAAGTGATATGTCAGCGAGGCAGAGACGAAGTTTTAAGCAAGGTGTTATTCAATGTGTCAGCAACATATTGAATCAACATTTACACCTTTTAATACTCATCAAGTTTTATATCTTTTAAACCTGTTGTGTTTCTGTCAAAGCAGCTGCCAAAACTCCATAGCTCTCAAGTAAATCTATTAGATTTATCACAAATGTCAACTGGAGGCGTGCTGTGGTGGTGTAGGGGTAGAGCGCTTGCCACATAGAGCCTTGCTATACAGCAGCAGACCCTGGTTCGTGTCCCGGCTGGAGTTGCCCTTTGCTGCATGTCCCCCCCCCCCTCTCTCACATTACACCCTGTCTGGCTACTGTATAATAAAAATGACTATGCCACAAAAAAACTTGAAGAACACAAATATTGGATGAATTCAGAAAGAATTAAAAACTAGTATCAGATTTGAGAGAGCAAACAAACCAACTCACACGTCATTTTGCATTTACTGTAAGTGTCATAAAATGCGTTTGAAACTGAACATTTGGACCTGTTTCAGATTTGGACTTAACTTGATACTTGAAAAACAATCCCACCTGGATCGTTTGAATGGAATCATTGTCACATTTGATATTATATTTGCTATTAGGATCTAAAAAAGGCTTTGACTGGACTCACTTGTGGCCGATCTCATGTGCAATGGTGAAAGCGGAGCCGAGGCCAATGTCTTCATTGATGCTGCAGCTCCTCTCCGGCTCGCACATTCCAGCCACCGAGGCCAAGCCTAGACACAAACACACATGCACGCGCACACACACACACCAGACAAACACACAAACATAAGGTCAGGAGGACACAGCAGCATTCTCAAGAGACAGGATTGGTCATAAAGTCGGGATTCCACACGTATGATCTTCAGTGCTGAAAGACAATCTCAGTTAGCTATAGGTTCTGGGGGGAGTTGAGTTTAGCATCAGCAGCTAGACTTCCTTTTTCCCCATTTCTTGCAAACTACGACAACTGCTGGAAAACGTCTAGACAAGGGGTTAGATTTATACATATAAATTCATGTAACAAGGGATCGCCTACAATGCGAGCCAAAGGGAAGGGAATATAAGAACCGCCTCACCAACCAGAAACCTGTCAGAAAATATAGATGTTTTCCTCATTTCAAAATGATCAAGTGGAAGGAGAGAGAGAGAGAAAGGGAGAGAAAAGGGTGTTTAAAGTTAAAAACGCTCCACAATCCAGGTGTCGCAGGTCCTTTTTCTCCAAAAGCCTGACAGGTCAGATAGGGAGACAGGAGGCAATTCTTCACAGATTACATCTACAGGTGACTGGAGAGAGGATCGTATGACAGCACAAAGCAGGTGTGTGTGTGTCTGTTTGCATGTGTGTGTGTGTGTGTGTGTGTGTGTGTGTGTGTGTGTGTGTGTGTGTGTGTATGTGTGTCAAAGGGGGGAAGGGAGTGCTTTAATGTCTGTGAATGAAAGAGCACTTACTGTTTAAAATTGACTTTTAGATCTTTTTGAGGATTTCAAAAAGAATCTTTACACACTTTAAAGGGTCACACAAATGACAAAACAAACACATTCTCAGACTTATAAACCAGACAGAGTCATACTAAGATTTCTGCCTCTTCTCTGAAGCAAACATCAGTTTAGAAATGATATTTACACTTTTCTTTCTCAGTGTCACTGATAATCTGGATAATCAAACTGACACAAAACAACCTCTTCTTTTTAGAGCTGCAGAGAGAAGTTTGAGAGAAATGTTAGGCGATAAGATGACTTTTTTATGATTGATGATATGATTATTAACCACAATCTTGTTAAGCACAAATATATCTTGTTAGTAACATCACAACTTTCCATAAAGCTCAGAAAAAGTAGTATAGCATAAATATGTTTGTAACAGTGCTACAACGATTGGTTGATTAACTGTTTTTAGTATATTTCTTTATGAATGACATTTGTGTCAGTAATCTACATGTCCCCCATTGTCTGACATTGATTCAATCAATCAAAGATGAAAACAAAGATCAGCTGCAGCAGCAGTTTGGAGGGTTTTGTTGTCTTATGATTCAAAAAAGAAAAATTAGAAAAATATTCAAAAAATAAAGTGAAAACAAATCAAATCCTCAGATGTCACTGTTGACTATTATCATTGGAACTACTTTGTACGGCAGAGGCGGAGTCAGATATCTATAAACCTGTCTGCACAGATACATAGAACAATGGGCAAGTGGAAAAACATGTTTCTTGGTCGTACGATTTGTAAATCGATCTCACAAAATTTCTCAGTTCTGCAGCCTGCAGAAGATATTGATTAACACCTGCGTTTGCACTTCTGAGTCCCTGCGTGGATCGTGCTCCGCTGGTCAGCAGCAGCTTCAGATTTTCGTGTATAGTTTGCGTGAACTCCATGCCTCCCTGCTAAAAGTGGCATGGCTTTAGTATCCTCTTTACTAAGAGGCTAAACAAGAATAGACTCGCAAATCAGGAGGCCACTGAAACCATTACTGGAGGGAGAGAGGGAGAGCCTGAAGGTGAAGAAAGAAGGAGGAGAGGGAGGGAAAGGAAGGAGGGTGGCTACTCTACGATTAGTTTAAGAATGTGTGTATGTGCGTGGTCGTGGGTGAGCGCAAACACACACAACCGCCGCATTGCAAGTTGTTTTCTTAACACCGGGGTGGACTGTGTATTATCTCCAGCCCCGTGATTACTCGGCGACCCTAAAGGCCAGGGATCTGACCCGGGGAGCATGATCCCTGCGAGGAGAGGGAGGGGAGGGTGGGGGGAGGCACGGGGGGGGGAGACAACGAGGAAGCCAAGCAGATGCCAGGGCAATTAAAGCGACCGGGGAATGTGACGAATGCGGTCAATCTGTCAAACCACCCCTGAAGTCACAATATTACCTCCAAGATATACTGTGGTGCCTGCGGGGCCTTTACAAAGATAAGATGGGGAGAGAAGGGCAGGGTGGGTAAGAGGTGTGGGGTGGGCCGGGGGGGCTGCTGCTGTCCTTTTTCCACCCCCAGTCGCACCACAACCAGCATATCACCCACTCTATCTCCCTCCTGCATACTTCAACACTCCCTATAATTGTCCTTTTCCCCCTTCCATTTTCCTTTCAACCCCTCCTCTCCTTCTCCATCTCCTCCTTCTGTCACTACTCTCCTCTTTATCCCTCCCCCCTCCTTCTTTCTCCTTCTCCACACACACATACCTTTTCCTTTCTCTCAACCCACGGTGGAAGTGTAAACACCTTGGACAAACTGAGGTTAGAGGCGGGAGACAGAGGAGGGGGGAGGTTTTATAAACGGGGAGGCGACCGCGGCTGTCCGGGTTCCGCGACCAGCAGAGGTGAGCCGCAGAGGAGCTATAATAACACAAGTGAAAACATCCTTCTCATTATGTCTCACAGGAGCTGTCTTCTCGAGGCGACTGCGAGGGTTTGCTAAATAAGGTTTGTCTGAGGACACGCCGGAGGCCAAACCTGGAAAGAAAAAAAACCTCTCTGGGGGGAAAAAAAAGAAAGATCGGCCAAGATCACCAATTTGGCAGAAAGGGACACACATGAAAACATTTCTCTTCACTCACCTAAGGTACCGCAGGGTTTGTTCTTGTAGGTGCAGATGTCATACCTAAGGACGGCGAGAGAAGGAAAGAACACAAACAATGAAATTAATTTTTGTACAGTATTTTGTTCCATGGCTCATTGCCATTCCATTCTTTCCACATTCAATCACTGGCAGAGATATAATCTAACTACAACCTTTAGCATAACAATAGCATGTAATGAAGTCATAATTTGAGCAAACACCTCCTCCTTCTATAGCAGAAGCCTGCGTGTGTAAGTGTGTGTGTGTGTGTGTGTGTGTGTGTATGTCATCCAGCTAACACAGTGCTGAATGAGGATAAAGTGAAAGCTTCAGGCCTGCTGCGTCGCTGCTGTTAAAGCCCATATACAGGTAATCCAATAGAGCGGAGGCTGCAGTGCTTTAACAACACATCATACATTTCAAATGAATGAGCCAATCGTTCCTAAAGCTTTTAATCTATTAAAACCAAGGGCAAGAGCAAATTTAATTTCATTCTCATTCCCTCCCTTCCTCTCCCCATAAACTCCTCTTCCTCCTCCCTCCCCCCCCCTCCCTGTGGAGCAGCTCCAAACCAATGAGCTACAATCATGACCTCGTTTAGGACGTCTATTTGTTTTGATTTATTTCCCTAATTTCCCTCAGTGTCTGTCTTTCTTTTCCTCCAAATATGACATTCAAGCTTCCAAACGTGATCCAACAAAAAAACAACATGGCTGTGATGGATGATGAGAAGTGAAATTAGCATTGATCAGTGTTGATGGAGACAAAGACATTTTCACACCAATGATGTTCACAAATGGTTGATTGATTGACTGATCGAAAAAAAAAAATTTAAAAGAAAATAATATATATTTGTATGCTGTCTGGATTTACAGCTACATCAATAAGTCGATCAGCCAATCAAGAGGAAATTAATTATCTATTTACTTATTTAACAAAAAAAAGGCAAAACAATATACTAATTCCAGTTTTTCTAATGCTATAATTTGCTGCCTTTCTTTGACAGTAACATATATGACAGTAAACTGCAGATCTTTAGGTGTTGATGGGATAAAATGAGATGTTTGAATCCATTTTTTAGTTATTCATTTTTTGTTATTTTCAGAAAATTCATAGAATAAACAAGTGATAGAGAAAATAATCAGATTAAATTGTTAAATAACAAACAAATATTGATTTCCATTGTAAGTATATTATTTCCTTGATTTATAATTTGGGCTATAAAATCAGAAAAAAAGAAAATGTGCATCACATCTTCTCAAACCCAAGGTGTTGTCTTTAAATGTCTTGTTTCATCAAACCAACAACTCCAAAACTCAAATATATTTAATTTACAAATACATAAACAAAATCAATACAAATCCTTCTGAGAAGGTTTATGTTTGAAGTTTTTGCATGAAAAATTACTGAGGTGATGATTCATTTTCTGATGATTGACTTATTGGTTAATGTACTTATCCTTGCAGCTCTCCTTCAATCAGATACTTAAATCTGCTGTTTGCTGCAAGTATCAACCGTGTTAAAATCACACTTAACATTTTTAGGTGCATTCCAAAATTGTGAAGAATGTGCAAGTGCTCCTGCAGACATGGTGGTTAAAAGGGGTTCCTACCATCAGCCAGTTATACAATTTCTAGCATCTCAGCTAGTGCCTCTTCTTCAGAGCTTAGGATCTTGTTATTTCTTGTCTACTTTTGTCCATTTTTACTTACTATTCACCAACACATTGTTTCTTAAATACATGCTGAATTGACTCTAAGCAGCACTGCAGTAACTTATGGGCACATATCAGAAAACAAAGCAACAGCAGTACTGATGTGCGTCATCTATATGCAAGAGATATTAAAATCTGAGGTGTAATGTTATAAAACATTTGCTAGCTGGAATAAATGATATGCGAGTAGTGTCCAGGGAATATTGATGCTCAAAGTTACAGAATATTTGAGCTCATATGTTTTTAGCAGTGGCGATTTGTGATCTTTCAAACAGGGGAAGCTCATATTTGCTGTACATCATAAACGTGTTATTAACAGACATCCCAAGTTCCAAAAAGTCATTTTAGGGAGATGTTTGTCATTTATCGAGATGTTTACCAGAACTTCTGGGAGACTTAGCCCAATGTTAGCATTGTTTGCCATTATGTCTGCTAGCTGGTCACTCAGACCTAGCCGAGTATGATTGCATTATCGAACAAAAGGTAATTAAAACTAGAACAACAATAACAATAAGAACAAGGAAACTTTAATATTTATAGAACAATGAAATATGTGAGTGTGATTTCATGCAGACATCCCAAGTCTCCCGGAAGTTCTTGAGAGTGGCTCTGTGATGCCCGCGAGTCGGGTAAAATATCCCGGATTATATACTATGCGAGTGTTTATAAATATGCAATGCGAATGAGAACGTGCAGGCAAAACAGTAACTCGTGCATTATACGTAGATCGCTTCGATTCGATTGCGCAGGCACGCGAGCAAGCAAGAGCGAGCGAGAGAGACACGATCACGATCAATAAACATCTCCCTGAAATGACTTTGGAATCTGGGGGTGTCTGCATTATATAGTTTTGAAACCTGGCAGTCAAACTACATTCTGCTTTTTCTCCAATCACCATGCATCACTACTACATTCTGATTTTCATCCAATCACCATGCGGACGCTCAGCGTCCAGGCCCCGCCCACACTCCATTGACTCCCAGAGACGCTCAGCGTCCGGGCGGGCTCTAATTTTCAGCATTTATCCAATGGGCACGAGTTTCGAGGCGATGAAAAAAAAGCCCCATTCACTCTCAGAGACGCTCAGCGTCTATGGGGAAATGCATTGACCAGAGACCAGGAAGCGGAATGGGAATGTACGGACATGTCATTTATTTATTTATGATAAGTAGCTGATTCTGAAAGAACTCGTCTTCAAGATGAACATGTTCTAACAGATTTATAGTCAATAAAATGTTAATACAGCTGCACACATTTGGCCATTTATTTTTTGACAGGGCAGGGGAAGTTCAGCTTCCCTTGCAGTCTTAAAGAAATCACCACTGGTTTTTAGCTTCATGGTTTGTAGCCAGCTGGACACTTTAATCATATGAATTATTTGGTGTTTTTTGTATGGTTCAGTCACACTGTGCTAATCAAGTATAACAAACAAACTCTGATAAACAACTACCAATGAATTTAGCTGGTTAAAAGAAAAAAAAAGAGAACTCCAGGAAGGCAATTCTCAGAAATTAAAACAAGAGATTACACTAAACATTGCACCATTCCTGAGCTAAGATATTGATATATAAAAGTGCAATTTTGGAATTTCCTGCTGTGAATATTATAAGCATTAATCAATACTCAATTTCAGCACATTTACTGCATGGTGCAGCCTCACCTATAATAAATAAAATTAAACTACTAGCACCCGGACCCAGACATTTGCCCCATTTGTACTAAATTAACTTGATATGTGGAATACCGGAATTTCCTTCCGAGCTACCTGCTGAGCAACAAATCAAAAACAAAGTTAGCAACAGCTTGTGAAAAATGTAGAACATCTACAAAGCTACTCAGGAGCTGTTGGAGACAAAAACAAGGCTAAAAAACAGTTTTATAATAAATAATTTTTATAATATAATATTTATAATATTTAATGATCAGAAATACAACTCCTATGGGACAATAATGTGTTCTGTGCGTTACCAAATACAACTTTCCAATAAAATAAAATAAAAATATTAAAAACACACCCACAGGTGGACACATCATGATTGTCAAGATGAATCTGCACTAAACATGGATGAATTTGGATTCACTGATGTGTTTATGAGCTTTCACAGTTATCTTCCTACTAATCCGTGCAACAAGACAGATAAACCCTGTGACCACTGCATGTTTAGACTCGACCACCGTAAACAGCCTTTGGTGCTGGTGCTTACTGAAAGAAGCTAAAACCACTGACTGACAACAAGCAATGAAGACACTAATGATAGAAAACGTTTGTAAGGGGGCAGATCATCAAAAAGCTTGGATGTAGCATGTCGATCACAGAACGTCATCCTCTCTCTCATAACAAGTGGGGGGAATGTAGTGAAGTTGCTAGATTATGTGCAAACAGTTCTGGCAACAATAAAGTCTTTTCCAGGTAATGACAGAGTTTTGCTGTTTTACGGCAACACCCTTGAAATAAATTGCAGTGTGACAGGTACAGTTAGCTTGAAACACCACATTTTATTTTCAGAACTAAGCTCTTTATTCTCATCAGCATTAAAAGTTAGAATGTGAACACATGGGCTGGACTTCCTCTATTAATGAATACACACACAGTCTGAGCTGCAGTGTGACCACACAGCCTTTACAGTACAAGAAAATAACCTCAAAATGAGAAGGTTATTGCTGCTTTCAGTTAAAATAACAACTGAAAGAAACAGCTCTTGCTCTTTGAAGTGAAAACATGTGGTCCACACACTGCTAGATACAAGCCTGCACTTACCGGGTGATTAGCACAGCGTTGTCATGATGAGCCATCCCGTTCTCTGGAATGCTGTTGCCGTCGCTGTGATGAGACAGAATCGACTTCTGCCACTTGCAGAAACTGTCCAGAGACTTGTCCGCATGATGGTTAATCTCCAGGTTTGGCTGCAAAACACCACGACAAAGGACAAACGTGCAATATAGTACAACGTGGTATAGTATTTTCCAAAATAAAACACACATAAAATGGCACCATACAATCCAAAAGTAAATTGTACAATATGATATTCTGTTATATTGAGTTGTACTGTGCCATTGCATCATATTAGCATTGCAATGATCAGTTGATTCTTGGTCTTGTTGGTCTGAAAATATATATTTTGGGTTGAATTTTCAGCTTTGGAAAACACTTGTTGACATTTTACTATTTTTTAATTATAACAACTAATTGGTTAATTGTTTCAATAATCAATAGATTAACTAAATATCACAGTATGTTTTTTGCATAAGCTGTATTATGTCATATCACATTGTATTGTGTTAGTAGGTTAATACCATACAACCTTAAAATAAATTATTCATGGAGAATCTGTAAGGACTAGTTGAAACAGTTGTAATATTGCTTGAGTGGTACTTTTTTAAGACAATTTGATCAAAAACTATGACACTGGGTCCCGAGTGTTTAATATATTATTACAACACATAACCACAACATCCACGGTATGGTTCCAACTACAGACATGTGATGCATGTCGTCCTGCTCCCTCTTCTCCCTTTATTTCCTGTTAGTCTCCACTGTGTACTGTCTGATGAAGGTAGAAATGCAAAAAATGAGAGATTTAACTTAATGTCATGCGTTGACAGCTCTAACCACTGAGACACCATGCCGCCAGAGTAGAACGATTATCTGGATTATTAATTATTTGTAGGAGTACTGTACAGGGATCAGAGGGAGGTTAGAGGACCAGTTTTTGGAACAGCAAAAAGTTTTTGTATTTGATTTAAGAGTGGCTGTAGTCGTAGTAAAGGTAAAACCATTTATAACAGGAGGAGTTAGATGAGTCAAAAGAAGGAGTAAAACAAGGCAAAGCAATATTATAAAAAGCTGGAGAAGTGGAAAGAGGAGTAGCGGGGGTAGACAGACAATTGGATCAGTCGTAGGGAAGTTGTGGTGGAGGCTGGAAAATGCATCTGTAACAGGTTCAACTATACTGTAGTAAACCATTAGGCTGCCAGCTCATGATGCAGTGCTGACCCCTGATTAATTACAACATCGGTGATTCACTTTTACCACTAAATCTTGTATTTTGCTATTCGGTTCATCCAGCACGAGGACAGAATCCTTCCTATTGGATCAAAGATCGGCTCCACTTAACATGAAAACATATTCTTGTTTTTTGGACCTGATGCTACATAAAGAGCCGCTATGACCCCCTTTACAAAAACAGATGCTAGGAGGACACTCTGTTTCTCCCATCACACATACACTTGCATATACAGTGCATGTAAAAATCCTCAATTGAGGCTCCCTGAGGGAAGATGCCTGAGCACATCTTTCATCTGAAGTGGTGGCCATATGGTGAATTCTCTCTCTCCCCTTGAGCCAATCACATAAAATACTTTCAGCTCACTCACGCCACGCGTATCAGTTATACACTTACTACAGATGGGCGTACAGACGCTATAAAAAGGGGGCTTGAAGACTGTCATTCAAAGTCAAGGTATTCCTACCTGATCTTCGGTCAGAACAATCAGTCGGGTCACAATAATGTTCACAACATTTCCTAGACTGGCATCACGGTAAAGTTTGGCAACCTGACCTCCAGAAAAGAAGAAAAGACACAAAGTCAGACAAATATATCAACGTGTCACAACAGCTAAACTACAATTAGGCAAATGACAGCTGACAACGAAACAACGGCACCAAAAAGTAGGATCAAACTTACAATATTCATTACAGACAAGATGTAGTGCTCAATGTCTTTGCGCCCATGGTAGCCGACCATCATCTTATCAGCAACGACGAGCGTCTCCACGAAGCGCTCGGTGCTGACAGAGCGTCTCTGCCGGTGGGTGCTGTTCAACTGCTCACAGTCGTTTTGGGGGACAGGGGACGCATGGACAGGGGAAGGTGTGCTGCTTTTAATGAGGTCTGTGGATGCCCGGGGACAAAAACGGGTTAGTGAATCCTGAAACAACAGCCCGAACGATGACACATTATCTGTTGAAGACAGAGCTGGTTTGTGTACGGTACATGAACATAGGGAATCTGCCCCTTTGAACCTTGCAGCTAAAGCCTTTGCTTTATGACCCAGATGCTCTGGGAAAAAAGCTATAAGATGGTACATGTTAGGGCATGCTAGCTTCCTGGTGATGACAGCCTTTGCTCTTTCTTATAAGACCTTGGCCCAAATACCTAAATATCCACCTGGTTCTTTTTTCCAATTCGTCATATCTCAACAGACGCAGTTTTTGGTGGAGCTCTGCAGTCTTGATTTTAAAAAATTGAACATGATTGTCAGTTCTATAAATAGGATTTCTGCTTCTATAAACGTCTTTATGCTGTGTAAGGCCTTTTTGTGAAAGCCGTACTGAGACTTGCTCTTACAGGTTGAAAGGTGTCCAGGCCAGGAGCAACTATAGCACACAAGAGGCCTGGTCATGACTACCAAAACCTGGGCCTAGAACCAAACCAGCACTTCCTCTAACCTGCTATGTATAGTTATTCCTTTACGTCAGTTCCACCCACACAGAGTCCAACCCAGATGGATGGTTCACCAACCTGAAATGCCACAGCTGAACTCCTGGTTATGCTCTTGTGGTGAGGGAATGGCAGACGTTTTATAAATAACATGTTGATGTGCTTCTTCCAGGTTCCATTCACTGGAGGTGGTGGAGGATATGTTCTTTAATGGCTCTATTAAATACTGTTCTTCCTCTGTTGTTATAACACCATGCTTGTTGGGGAAGAAAATCAATGAAAGACACAGGTTACAAACACAAACACTCACGCTGAAGCACAAATCAAAAATATCTTGTATTTTAGGCAGTTTTTTATTCTAATTTTAATTTTAATTAAAGGGGCACTGCACCGACTTTACGACAAGATGCCACAAAGTGTTTCAGACAAAAAATAGAGACACAATAAAATGAATAAATAAAATAGACGTCAAGCAGATCAAAGGAAAACTAAAAAGGTGGGTTTGTAAGAGTTGTACAATTTCTCCTGTGGCGCAGAAGAAAAACTCTATAAACTTTAACTGAAATAACCCCGACGACATCAAGAAGGCTATCTCAGCATGAGCCAGACGACTTTAAATCTTTACAGAAACACTGTGGAGTTTGAAATATGTGGGGCATTTACTGTACAAAGCAGGGAAAGTCTGACGAAAGTTGAGTTGCATTTTGGTAAATGTAGGATCCAGCATTTTTGGATTTGGCCCACAATACCACCTACTAAAAGTCAAGATGACTCAGTCTTTGCAGCTTTGCTCTGTGTCTTTCGCAAGCTTCCAAACTTTGTGAAAGCGTGAAGTACCCCTTTAAATAACTAACAATTTCCCTTATGCTTAAGCACAAGTCTGAATTAAACACAAGAACCCCCAAAGTGTTGATTACCTCAATTTATCTCTGCCCTTAGACAACCCCCATAGAGCACAAACAGAGAAAAGCAACAACACTAGTACATAAAAATATATTTGTTTCTGGTTTTAATGCTGTGTGATGTCAAAATCTCTAGCTGTCCAGACAGCTGATTACATTAAAGTACAGAAAGCAGTTTTGTCCATTTTTGGTTCTGTTAGAAAAAAGGGCAAACGCTAATTCAATTTATGATGCTCCGTGTAGGTCCTGCCAACACATTTGGCTACCACAAGGTAATACATGTTTTCTCCACATGATTACATTTGCCAATAAGAAGCAGGGCCTCTTTTTTTCCTTCTTTAGAGTTATTCTTTAGGAAAGGAGGGATAGCAGCTATTAAAAATTCTTCCAATTTCTTGATTAGCAAAGAGAAGCTGGACAGTCGCGCAGTCTGTGGAGAAAAGCCCGAGGAGTTGAAGCTTAGAAACTACAAATGGAGTAATATGTATGATTTAGATATTACTTCACAGATGAGGAAAAGGATCAATCAAAGGAATGTGGGCTCAGCTACTGAGGCTTTTAGGAAACTTAAGGATAAAGTGCGATATTTAATGCACAAGTGGAAAGAAAAAACAGATCATCGAGATGATGCGATTTTTCTCCACGAGCATCACCTCACTCCGAGCTGCCTGCGGACTCAGAGAGCCAAGTGGAGAGGAGCCAAGATTCTGTTAAGCAAACTACAATTGGTCTAATCCTTTGGCACTGCGTCTGAAAGATTGGCTGCCATGAGAGCAGCTCACAAGCTAAGGTATATATTAGTTATCTGTCATTAGAATCTGGGTTTGTTTGAGGTCAGCGGAGCAGCCACAGAGTGTGAACTTTTAATCATAGTCGGCCGCTTTGTACTCACCAGGCCTTTGCAGTTGCTGAGTGCCACTCTGGTCGTGCTGTGCTGATTTTGCAAGAATCCAACATAGTGACAGTTCTCCACCACATTATGACGCCACTCCAGCCCTCCTCTACCCCAGTACTCCACTGTAAAATGTTTCGACACCAGGTGGGGGTTGAGAGTCAGGTTTAGATGAAAGTGCTTTCCATAGGCTGACAGTCTGTAGAACAGCCGGGACTCCGGAGGGTCCGGGTCTAACGAGGACAAAGCTCCTGTCACGGGGTCCGCCGCCCCCCTTCTCCGTCGGCCCGGCCGGTGCTGCTTCACAGTGTAGCTCAGGAACTCTCCGTTCTCATCCACCCGCACCGGGACAGTCAACTGGTAGTGCTGCAGGTAGGACAGGAACTCCTCTTTTACAGGAGAGACAAGACAAGATATTGTGGTAATGAACGTCAGAGCCAAAATATATCAGTTTAATATCAAAGAAAAGCATAAAAACATCACATTTTAAAGGTCCTTTATGATAGAAGGGCAGATTTTAAAGGGGCCTTATTATGAAAAAAAAAAATCACTTTTCAGTGCTTGTGTGTAAATATTTAGGTTTCCATTCTTCCTGCTAACACACAAACTGTAAATAAAACCACCTTTTCATTCTGATGTGGTCTAGTCTCTTCTGTACTGTTGCTGAACACATGCCATTTAGAAATGACTCCTGTTGTGATGTCACAACAGGAATGGAACTTAATATTAAGCCCCCCTGGATCCATGTAGCCACCCCCTGTTTCCAAAGTGTTTGTACTTGACTTCTGTTTCTCTAACTGACCCCAGATCTCTGAGGGCTGGGACATTTTCAACAGTGCTGACCAGTCACAACAGAGCGGGAATTTCGGTAGGGAAGGGGGGGGGGGGGTGGCAGGGTTTTTGGACCATAAATAAAAGCTGCTAATTTAATTAGTTAATGTATAAATAGACCTAGAAATTTTAAAGACTAACATTTAATATATTTTTGGAGAAATTAACAGACATTGAGCCTTAAAACTAGCTGTTAGGACTTCTAAGAAGTTGTGATATCACAACTATACAGTCACTGCCCACCCTTATTTAAATCAGCCAATCAGATTTTTCCCTGTTAAAGGTTTTTTAGGCAGTTTTTGCTTATACAATGTAAGGGTCTAAGGACAGGGGATGTTGTTCTGTACAAACTATAAACCCTATTGGGGTGAATCTGTGATTTGTGATTTTGAGCTATACAAATAAAATTGACTTGACTTGACAATCAGAGGAGAGACTCCTTAATATTAATATGGGCTGCAGTGGGAAGCTTTAAAGAGAAGATGTAAAACCATACTGAGGTGATTTGAAAGAGATGAAAACCACAAATATATCCTGTTAGTGACATCACAACTTCAAACAAAACCCAGAAAATTGTAAATTAAATGGAACCTTTAAGCTCTCCTGACTCGCCTGTGTACACTGTACCTTGAGAGTTGTGTGAAAGTTTGTTGATGCCTTGAAATTCAGAAGCGGCCATCACAACCAGGCTCAGAGTCCAAGTCAGGGTCTTCCACAAAATTTCCATAATTCAGGGAAAAGATGTGACATGGGGTGTGGGGGGTGGGGTGGGGAGGGGGGGGACAAAGGGTGCTACAAATGGGTTAAAAGCACACGATCGGTCCGATGCCACACCATAACAAGTCCATGGTTTGTGTCCTTCACTCAGGTGTGAAACGCTCTCGTATCCAGAGTCTCAGATTTGTCCTGAAGGCGAGCGCTGCTTCCACATCCCACTGGCCTCGGAATTCATGTCAGCAACTCGTAGAAAACACTGTAATCCATCAGACAGCAGTCACTCTCAGGTGTAACTCCGAGCAGGAAGCTCTATATTGGAAACTTGTCTTGACCGATCCATCTGCATTCCTGTGAAGGAATCATTCAGAGGTTAAATGACCCTTTTAAATTGTTTTATCAAATTGTGGATCTGCTATTTATTGAAACAGCTAGTCCCATTAATTAATATACAAAGTTTAAAATTTTCAATTACTAATTGATTAATTGATTTGTTCATAGTACAAAATGTCAAACATTCTCCATCTATGGCTTCTCAAGTGTGATTTGATATTATCCCAAATGGAATACCTTTAGTTGAAGCTCTTTGAAGACAATGTTTTCCACTATTTTAAGATATTTTATAGACCAATCGATATACGGATTATTCAAGGAGGAACTAATGATTACTTTCATTAATCAATCCATTTGCTGATGATTTTGTGATGATTTAAATCAACAACCAGCAAATCTTCAAATGTGTGAAGTTGAAACCAGAGAAAATTTGACTCGATTGATTGTTAAGATTTATTAATCGATTAACCGTTGCAGCTCCAAAAACAAACTTAAAACTTGTGAATGAATGAAAACCAATATTATCAATATCTTTCATTCATATTGCTCACTTGAAATCACAAACAGTGTCACTGTCCTATCAATTAAACGTTGATCTGCTGTCTGTTAATGACTTGAAACTGGAGTGTAACAGAAAACACTAACAATACATAAACCGATTAATGAAGAACTAAATTTCTGATTATTTTCTGCTGATGACAGTCAAGTAACAGATTTATCTACAAAAGTCACAAAACAGTAAAAAAAAAAGAGATATTCAATCAATTCTCAGTGATTTAAACCAGCAACAGGCAGCAAATCCTCACATCTGTAAAGCTGAAACCAGAGAAAGTTTGACTTGATTGATTGTGAAGACTGACTAATCAATTAATCAACCGATCAGTGCAGCCATACTTGTGAATGATGAAAAGCCTCTAATATCAATATCTTCCATTCATAACTCTGACTCAGAAACATCATTTAACTTGTTAAGTGTCTTTCTGACATATGGAGAAGGTTTGTGCAAACAGTGCCACTGCCTTATCAATTAAATATCGATCTACTATAATGGAGATGACAGTTTAATGACTTGAAACCGGAGTGTGACTTTACAGTGTAATTGAAGTGTAATAACCACATTTAAAGGGGCTGCATAAATCTTCTCAGCGCCGAAGGTGCTGACTAGTCGACATGATATAATTTCTGCAGATTGTGGTTTCGCCTCGTTGACGCGCAGCTTCACGGCAACATGTGCAAACTAAACTACTATAAACACACGTCACGAGCGGATCCAGGTGATCGACGGATTATGTCCGAATGAAACCCGGCTGATTGTGTGTGTTTCTGCAGCTCTCTGGCTCCTCCAGTCCCAGACAGCAGCGCTACCTACTTGGCCACACTGACCCAGACAGTAAGTTGGCAGTCGGCCCGTACGTGCATTATTACACCGGTACACCTCGATTACTAACTTCTCTCATAAAGGAGCCTCTGCAAATAATCAGAGTAAATAAACCATCTGACAGCTGCTTTCTTTGACGCGTTTGGTTTTGGTTGCAGAAGGTGTGAAGCGTGCTGTGCTCTGTCAGAGTTCTGCTGGTTTGTTGGAGCAGCAGCAGGCAGACAGACAGGCAGAGTGAGCATGCAGATGTGGATTTGTAACGGTGCAAAAAAAAAAAGAAAAAAAAACTTAACACCCTGCTAAATACGTCCTTAAACAAAAAGGTCTTAAATGGCGCAAAATGCAACGCAAAGTCTGGCTGAAGTCGCAGCGGAAAACAAACCGGTTAAACCGGTGCGTAAAATGTCTGAGAGGATTTTAAACGCGAATCTGCTCCCGACAAAAAAAAGGAAAAAAAAGAAAAACAACTACCTGAAAGAGATCTTCTTATTCCCAGCAGACGGGGAAGTGTTAAAGAGATATTTACCACGCTCATCTTCATTGTCAGCTCCGGTCCAAACTGTGCAGGGAGAGGAGAGAGACCACCGGGACAAAAGACTCAAGTTCCGCGCACTGCGCTCCTCTTTTCATCTCCTTTAGGGATCTGCCATCCTCTGAAAAACTGCAGCGTGACTCTCCCCTTCAGCCCGGACACCGGAGCAGGCAGCAGTATCTCAGACCAGACACTGTCACACACACGCACACACACACAGCGCGCGCACGCACACACACACACACACACACAAACACACGCGCGCGCAATTCAGGTTATTCAGCTTGGATTTCCTCCAGAAAAAGGTTCTATTTTCCTATCTAGCTGTCTTTATGATCTAGAGTTTTAGTGGCTCAGGGTGTCTTATAAAAATATATATATATTTTTTCTTGTCTTTTTTGCCACAGCAGCAGCAGCAGCAAACTGCAAGTGTGCATGCAAACACCAGCAGAAAGTTGACTGGAAAGCTGCTCCTCCTCACTACATTCAGAGCAGAGACGAGGTATGTCCCAGTCCCGGACAGCTTCAAATTGGCAGCTTTTTCAGAATAGGGGAGGGAGAGGGGAGGTGACGTCAGTGCAGATGTACCTCTCCTCCATCTCCTGCATCAGCTGTGCGCATGTCTATCATTGCTGGCCCGAAATAACACTCACATAAACCTTAGCTCTTTTAAGGGAAGATTGGGGATCTTTCACAATAAAAGTTCCACCCTCCCAAAAAATGAAAATTTTACCTAAAGGTCCCATCTTGTGAACTTTTCAGGGTTTTATTTGGAGTTGTGACATTACTAAGAAGGTATATATATATATATATATATATATATATATATATATATATATATATATATATATATATAGATGCCACCTTTGCCGTTACTGTTTATTGGATGTGTCAGCGTGGCGACCATCTTGGGAGGGGCGAGACTGCCCTGTGAACACACTAGTTTTACTTTTTCTGGATCAAAGCACTTACAACTGATATAAATTTATTATCTTTATATTTAAGGATTTACATTTTTTATTTGTTCCCTTCTCTATCATTTTTAAGGTTTCAGTCTCTCTCTCTTGCTGTCTGACTTTCTCATAAGGATATGACTATGTTTTCATGTTAAATCCAATGCAGTGGCATCATTGGCACATGATCCAGACACCGATGTATATAGATTTGTGGCTTTAAGAATGAAAAATCATCTCAGTATAAGTCCACATCTCCTCTATCCAGCTTCTCTCTGCAGCTCTGGATTGCAGAGAGAAGATTGCAGATTGTTTAGAATATGTCTCATTAATATTAATGAGCCTCTCCTCTGATTGGCTGATTTGAATGGCTGCATAGTTGTGACATCATAACTTCACAGAAGTCCTGATGATTGGTTTTAAAGCTCAGTTTCTGAATACAAGTTGTGTGCAGTTCTTTGTGGATTCATCAAGATGAATTATTTTTTAATTCATCTTGATCAACAAGGTTGGTCGAATGTGTAAAATTCTGCCTCAAATAAATGTGGAAAAACTTGAAAACTGTATAATAAAAATGTTTTCACAAAATGCTTTGTTTATGTGTAAATGGTTTATATATGATTTAAGTTTTATATGTTCTCTTATAGACCCGAATAAGTAAATGAAATTATCAAGCATATAATATACAAGATTTAAAAGGAGGAGAAATATTATGTTGTATTAAAGGGAGATATTTAAGTAAAGAGCAAAACATGTCAAAATGTAGTAGTGCATCAACATTATTATTATATAGTAATATTCTGCAGTAGAAAGTGTTGGTGAAAAGACCTACAAATAGGTCATAAGGTAAATAGATAAAAGAACAATGTCAGAACAAAAGAACATTCTGACATTTGGCAGATATTGTGAATTTCACTAAAGCGAAAAGTAGTCAATTTTACTTATTGGCATCAAATCCTGACATAAGTTATCTCGGGACACCTTTCATAGAGAGCAGGTCACAATATTATTTACAGAGACCTCATGTGCTGTGAGCACTTGGTGAAAAGCAGCAAAGAAAAAACAACTCCCCTTTAACAGAAAGAAAACTCGAGCAGAACCCACCAGGTTCTGGGTGGGTGGCCATCTGCAGAGAGAGGGGGGGGGGTATAATACAAGATCACAACAAATATAAAAGTAAACATCTTTTAACTCAATTAACCCTGTAGTATTCTTGTATTCTGTAGTATTGAATACAATACTACAGAATCCTGAAAGGCAGCGATAATCAAACATATTATGTATAGTTTCATTCTCATGAGAAAACATTGATTTATTGCCAATAAAATAATCAGTTTGAAAGTTTGACGTCTAATTCAGTGGATATTCTCCGTCTGCTGAAAAGTATTTTGGGGGTAATTTAGCCCATGTCTATCTTTAGTCTGCAGGAAATTGAAAATCATGGCTATTCCTGAGTTTCAGTTACAGCTGCTGATTATGTAGGAGTCTATATCATTACAGTCATTACATGCTCTCCTACACAGAGAGCAGGGAACCGAGAAGGTGACAAAGAGTTTGTGGGAAGCAGCGACACCATGTGTCTGAAAGAAGCATAACAATGATCTGAGATGTGTACAGCTTGATATAAAGTATTTTTAAAATGCTTTAAAGAGGGAAACTGCACTTATAATCACCAAATTAAACTTTTAGACCTTTGTTCGCCTTTAGACACTGGTCTACGGTGGCCTCGGCATGCAACATTATAGGAAACACAACAGCATTTCACAGAATTCAGTATTTCAGGAACTACCATAGAATTTTGCAGAACACACCTTCCAATATCATGACAGCATCTCATGCGAGAGGATATGGTCAAACTGTTTAACGCATGCTCTTGACTCTGTTACACCTGTCAAAACTAAAAAACACACACAAGCCTCTGGCTCCATGACAGTAATATTAGAGAAATGAGGAGAACAGCTGAGTGGAGTGGAAGACGGATTCATTACTAAAAATGATCAATACCTTTCCACTATTATTGACAAAAACAGTAAAACTCCCAGAATATATTTTAATTTGTGAAACTCAGGTTCACTTTCTCCAAAGCTGCCTCACGCTTAGAAGTATCAGCCTCTAAATGTGAGGATTTTCCTAAACTTTTTAAGAAATGTCACATATATCATTTTTCTCTCAGAACAGCAGAAATCTCATCAGTCTGCAAGAACGTCATGGTATATTATATATATAGATACTTGTATTTGAGTATTTCTACTTCATGCTACATTATATTTTACTCCACTAAATCTATTTGCTACTTTTCAAATCACAATTTTACATTTCAATTGCACAACTGTTGTTTGAACTGTCTTTTTAAAATATATTGTTATAGACTCACATGTTTTGTTAGGTATAGAATTAAACAATACATTAAAACAATGTGATACTGTAAAGGAGCTGCATAGGAAGTATTTTGAATTCAGGACTTTTACTTGTAAAGAGTATTTTTAAAGTACATAATTTTTCCTTTTATTTAAGTTAAAGGATCTGAATGCTTCTTCTGTAATATATCTGTATAATGTATATTTGTTCACCTGGAAGTTTCTTTTCCTTACCAGGTATTATTAGTCATAATATGAAAAGTGACCCATTGATAAAATAAGATAAGATATACTTTATTGTCACTGTAGGGAAGTTTGTTCTGGTCATTGTTCAGTTTAACAGAAGGAAACATCTCAGTAACAAGGTTCCAAACAACAGTTTGCAGAAGAAACATATTGCATAATTCTACAACATATTGCACAAATGATAACATATTACACAACCCTCATACATACTGCACATCCCACATGGTCAACCTCTATTTTACATATCAATAGTGTCTTTTGTTCTTAATTTCCTTACCCTAAGACAGGGACATACACTCACCGGCCACTTTATTAGGTACACCATGCTAGTAACGGGTTGGACCCCCTTTTGCCTTCAGAACTGCCTCAATTCTTTGTGGCATAGATTCAACAAGGTGCTGGAAGCATTCCTGAGTCTGAGATGATTCCAGCTTTATGACATGGAGCATTATCCTGCTGAAAGTAGCCATCAGAAGTTGGGTACATTGTGGTCATAAAGGGATGGACATGGTCAGCAACAATACTCAGGTAGGCTGTGGCGTTGCAACGATGCTCAATTGGTACCAAGGGGCCCAAAGAGTGCCAAGAAAATATTCCCCACACCATTACACCACCACCACCAGCCTGAACCGTTGATACAATGCAGGATGGATCCATGCTTTCATGTTGTTGACGCCAAATTCTGACCCTACCATCCAAATGTCGCAGCAGAAATCGAGACTCATCAGACCAGGCAACGTTTTTCAAATCTTCTATTGTCCAATTTCGATGAGCTTGTGCAAATTGTAGCCTCAGTTTCCTGTTCTTAGCTGAAAGGAGTGGCACCCGGCGTGGTCTTCTGCTGCTGTAGCCCATCTGCTTCAAAGTTCGACGTACTGTGCGTTCAGAGATTCTCTTCTGCCTACCTTTTGAATCACTGTTGCATTTCTATCAGCTCGAACCAGTCTGGCCATTCTCCTCTGACCTCTGGCATCAACAAGGCATTTCCGCCCACAGAACTGCCGCTCACTGGATATTTTTTCTTTTTCGGACCATTCTCTGTAAACCCTAGAGATGGTTGTGCGTGAAAATCCCAGTAGATCAGCAGTTTCTGAAATACTCAGACCAGCCCTTCTGGCACCAACAACCATGCCACGTTCAGTCACTCAAATCACTTTTCTTCCCCATACTGATGCTCGGTTTGAACTGCAGGAGATTGTCTTGACCATGTCTACATGCCTAAATGCACTGAGTTGCTGCCATGTGATTGGATGATTCGAAATTAAGTGTTAACGAGCAGTTGGACAGGTGTACCTAATAAAGTGGCCAGTGAGTGTACATCGAATTAAGGAGAGACATGCAAACATATAGGGCGCAGGGGTTAGCGCTGTTGCCTCACTGCAAGAAGGTCGCAGGTTCAAGGCCTCCTTGGGTCCTGGATCTGGGACCTTTCTCTGTGGAGTTTGCATGTTCTCCCTGTGTCTACGTGGGTTTTCACCGGGTACTCCGGGCTTCCTCCCACAGTCCGAAAACATGCTGAGGTTAATTGGCGACTCTAAATTGCCCATAGGTGTGAGTGTGTGAGTGAATGGTGTGTGTGCCCCACGATTGGCTGGCGACCAACTGGAGTGTATCCCTGCCTCTCGCTGTAATGTGCTGGGATTGGCTCCGGCAGACCCCTGTGACCCTAATGAGGAATAAGCAGGTATAGAAAATGACTGACTGATAATAACAATGTTTTGAATATCAATCCAAAAAAATCACCCAAAAAATAAAACACCCTCCTGCCATGGGCAAGCTACAATATGTCCAAAAGCTGAGGTTGATCTGACACAGATACACGTAGCACAGACTCACAGAAACACAGGTGCTCCTTGCTTTTATAGATAGAATTGATGATACACATGAGGCTCGCTCTGTGTGCTGCATTTACACACACGATTTAAACACGACTGAACGTTATAACATCACATTTTAATGTTGAAGTTTATTGTTGTAAAGCTAATTTTAGATGCTTTGGAAAGTTAATATTATTATTAAGCTTTTAAAGACAGGGATTCGATTCACATTTCAACACAGTGACCTGAGAGTTCACTTTGACTCCTGTCCATGTGAAGCACTTTGTGTCCCTGTGATGTAATATATGCTATATGAATAAAATTTGACTTACTTACTCTTTTATTTGTTCATTGAGGAAATATCTGAAAGCTGAATGTCATCCCCTCGCTGCAGCCTCTCATCTGTCGTGTCACTGCTGAGCTCCGCCTTCTACAAACACGCATGAACACACACCTATAAACACATACACAGTGTAAAAAAGTGAAGACAACTGAAAGAACAACTGGAGTTGATGACCAGCTACACCCCTTAATGTAAGTGCAATAAAACTTTTAAAGCGTGACTAAAAAGTAAATACTTTATCAATATATATTGATCAATATGCATAAATGTATAATGATAAACATATAGAAAAGTGATAATTAAACTAGTTGTTTCTCACAAGCAGCTGGATAATTGTTACAGCCAGTACAAAGCCTGTTCTGCTTCTGTCTTAGTTTATGTTAACATGTAAGAAGGAAGAACCGAGACTGTTCTTCTTTCTGTTATTTCAATCATTTTGATGTCAGAAATATTAGTGATGTTACTGACAGGATTAATTTCCAGTCTGATATTAATCAGACTTTATATTGTGACTTTACTTTCCCTGTCCTAAAAACATCAGTTAAAATATAAATAATTTTACTCCGGTTCTGAATTAATTCTTTGTTTAGATAACATCTTTTTGAAAAGCAATTATTTATTTATGAAAAAGACAATACAAATGTCAATAAAGAACCAAGCCCGTAAGGAATATCAATAAATTAAGTAAGACACCTTATTCATTCATAGTCTTATAGAACCCTGAACCCAGAACCCTGTTTTATTGTGTCCCCCCACTTTTAAACCAGAGTTACATACTTAACTGTATCATATTACATCACATGTTTTTTTTTTGGATATGAATACTTCTTATACATTTTTCACCTTTTAAAAGTGCATAACTAAAACAGAAAAGAAAGATCAATGGATATAATACAAAATATTTTATGAAAAAATGTTGATTTGTGACATGTAAGTTTAAAAAGGGTAAAGTACATTATAACAAGCTTTTCAGAAAATGACAAGAGTGGAAGTTAGTAGTACCATTGTCTTCCTGATTGTGCAACTTCTGTTTTTCTACTTTCCCCAGTTCTCTGCAGCACAATGTCATCAGTCATTTTTGACAAAGCTCAACCAATCACAAAGTAAATTTTTATAAATGTACCTAAATGTAAAAGACCATGTAAATTTAAATATAAAACTGGAAAAAATTGCAAAACAAGGCCCCTTTAACACAGGGCGGAACAGGTTTGAAAATGGCAGGAGGCCATAGTGGGATTTCAATAAAATTTTGATTAACTGTTTAGCACTGGTACTGTGTTGGTGACAGTGATGATGGAGGATATTGCACACATAATAATATCATTATTATATTACTGATATATAAATTGACATTAGTGGAAGAGTTAATTAATCAATATCAACATAATTTCAGATGCAACTGACTTAAACAATTTAAATAAAAAAAAAATCAAATATGAACAACAGGTGTAAAGACGAGGATTATTGACACAGGTGTATTCAGTGACGTCTTTGCTGGGAATATGTCTGCACAATAAAACAGTGTATGCACAGTGATAAAGTCTACCCGCATTAATCACCTGATGATCTGTTATAAAGACTTGGGATTCGATCTGTTGCCAGGCTCCTCGTCAGTTTCATTGTCTTTCAACACTCATCTGGTAGGATTTAGCTCCCAACAACTGTTTGACTGGGAATCCCAACAGAGAACTTATTTTCCCGTTTTTTCCCCAATATGTTTGATGTTCAAAAGAGGTGTAATTTATACTTATCTCTGCTTTGATCGGTTATAAAGACTGTACACTGCCTCCGGTCTCAATCTGTTGTCATTCTCCTCGTCAGATTCAACATCCTTCAACTCTCCGACCATCTGGTAAGATTTAGCTCCTAACAACTGCCTGACTGGGAACCCCAATAGATAACTTATGTTTGCCTTTTTCATTACTGTTTTATGTTCAAAAGTGGAGCAATTTAAAGTTATCTTTGCTGGGGAAGATACAGAAGTAAATACTCTTTGTTTAACTCCAGAAAAATGAACAAAAAAACATTTTCATCCCACAGAAAAGAATCATGGCTGTAACCAACCAACCGACCAACTGTCCACCGTCTGAGTTCCAGACCAGCCTGTTTAATTGCTTTGAAGACTTTGGAACTTGTAAGATAGATCACTCTTTATTGTCCTTTAAGGAACAATATCTACAATTATAGATACATCCTGCACTCACATACACACAGAAAAGGAGTAGGACCATCGTAGAAAAAAAATACAGTCTGGGGGGAAGGGGCAATATTCAGAGAAAGAATTTCAAGAAAATCTATTTTTTTCTAGCTAATTTGTGATGGTAAACTCAGATAATTTTACTACAATGGAGCTAATCTTCTTCTGTACACATACACCCCTTCTTCCTGGGAAATCTTTTTTTCTCACATCAAAATCTCACCGAAGTTAAGAAGAGTTGAATGCGAGAAGTAGAGTTTTTAACACACACTTCTTTCCCATCAATCAGGCATCTATGGTCTGTTCTGCTACCCATGTCTGGGCTGCTCCATCGCCAGCGACATGGACGAGTGCTGCCTGTGTGGTCTTGGGATGGCCATCCGCAGCGTCTACAGGACCAAATACAACATCAATGTGGGTTTCAGTGGATGAATTCAAAACGTAATACCTTGGAAACAATTTTTTTGAAGAATTTATAAGATAATTTATTTACTTGAGAATCTTCCAATTGAAGATATTCTAAAAAAATTACTGAAAAATGTATATGTTTAACAGTGAACAATCACCATTATGTAGATATTGTCATGAGGAAGAGAAAGTTGTTCTGTTGTCTATACGTTGTATCAAAAAGTGGCCGCAATTAAGTGTAAATTTAAACATTATGTTCAAGGTTCTGGATAAAACTTGTTCCCAGATAATAAAAATAATTATCCTGTTATGTAAAATATTTATGCACAAAGCTGAACCAAGAATTAACTTGAAAGTTTCTTTATGTTTTTTGAGAAAAATCATTACTACTGTACAACCCATCAGAAACACACTCTACCTCTTATATTCTATTCAGATTCTACTTATTTTATTTTGTTTCTTATTGTTATTTATTTATTTGCTCCAACTGTAATTGTTGTTCAATTTGTCTTTGTGGTTGTGGTGTCATGTCTTCATATTGTTGTGTGTTGTTTGTATTATTCACCTGTAAATAAAATGGAGAAAAAAGTTGATATCCCAAAGATATTCAGTCAACTATCAGGATTTATAGGACTAAATAATCTATAAATATTTACATTTGAGAAAAATTTGAAAGCACTTTTAATCATTGACAACTAATTAACTAATCACTCAGCTCAGATCCTTTACTTTAGGGAATGTGCCAGGACAAGAATGCATACTGCATCACTTCTTAAAGTCTGTCCTAAAATTTTAGTTACATAATGTTTTTTTTTAGTTGTTTTTTTTTAGTAACTATATTTAGTTACTTCCTCTGCTTCTAAGATCCTGTTTATGTGTTCAGGGTTCTCTCTGTAATGACTTCATGGTGGTTATGTGCTGCCCGTTGTGTGCCGCTTGCCAACTGAAGAGAGATATCAACCGCAGGAAGGAACAAGGCATCTTCTAAGTGGGTGAGCGTCTTATAACAACAGACTTATTATCTTTACATCAATTAAACTGTATAAATGATGGAAAATCCATTTACTTTATTTTTTTAGATGCTCTAAGGATACCACAGATGTCTGCTGAACTGCAGTGCTTCTGAAGCATTTGAAGATGCAACCCATTCTTTCTGTTAACCTGCTTCTGCCGTGACATACAGAGAATAAACCTGTAATGGGGACTGTAAAGTGACTGTTCTTGTGTTGTATACAGCTTTGAGACATTAGTCAGCTGGGATATACCCTATGGGTGCACCACAGTGACATGTTTTACTGCAATTACTCATGTGACATGAATGCGGAGATAGGACAGACAGTTCACCCCAAAATCAATAATACATATTTTTCCTCTTACCTGTAGACATATTTACCCATCTATACGTTTTTGGAGAAATCAGCCTTCATTACAATACTGGAACTGGATCTCACTCCGCTTGTAGTGCTCAAATACTGAAAAAATACATTTATAAAACTCAACAGCAACAGCTCTAGAAATAATGATTCAGTTAATTAATAGAAATGACAGAACTTGTTCTGAGCAGATTCATGTAGGAACTGGAAGGAAATGTGTTGTTCAGTCAAAAGACTTTTAGATATGAGTGTTTCTTCCATCACTGGATTCTTATTGAAATCATTCCATCTGTTTATACTGACCATCCATTACTGTCCGTCCAACACATGATTCAACAGTTCCATCTTCAGGCAGAGAAAAGCAGATCAAGTTCATCAATTTAAAGTTTGACATGAAGGACCGATTTTTAGCTGCCAGTGGGAAGACAGTCACAAGTCCCTCCAAATCTGATCTTGTGATGATGATGATGAACCAGACAGACTCTCTAACCTGTTTTTAGGTCAGATGCTGGAGGACAATACAAGTGAAGGTAGCAGAAATCCCCGGGATTAAAACAATATAGGATTTATAGACAATTATTAATTAATTAAAATAGTAATTTACTTAAATTCTTTTATTAAACCAGTATGATTACCATTTAAATTGTTACAGTACCGTAGTAAAATGTCTTGCGGCTGCTTCTCTCCTCTCTTCTCTTCTGCATATTTTACCACAGAACACACATGCAGTATGAATGATCTAATCTGTTAACATGTATTCTAAACGAAACCGTGCACAGCTTTTGGTCGGAATGCGGCCAAAAGCTGACGAGAGTCTTCTTCCTTGATTTTTTCTTTTTTGTTGTTTTAATAAGTTAGAGTTCTGAGGTTATTTATCAAAATATACACCTACACCCTGACTTTAAAGACGGCTCAACATTTTTTTCTGAAATCGGCATCTCTACATGTGTTCCAGCCATTCAATTCCAGCGTCTGTTGAATTCTAACACATGCACACCTCATTCTGCTTAAAGAGGTAACAATTAGGTGAACACCTGAATCAAGACTTGGTGAGAGCATGCCAAGGCACATGGAAGCGTGATTAAAAATAAGTTATTGTTCCAAAAATGTATTTCTGAACTCGTTTTAAGTGTTTTAAAATGAATTTGATCTTGTTTCTTTGCATTGTTTGAGGTCTGAAAACATTGTATCTTTTTTGTTATTTTCACCATTTGTCATTTCCTGTAAATAAATGCTCTAAACGATATTTTTATTTGGAATTTAGGGGAATTTAGTAGTTTTTAGACTCAAACAAAAATGTTCATTATGCCCAAACACATACTATAAGTCAGAAAAACGGATAGTTTTGCAGTGGTCTCATGTTTTTTTCCAGAGCTGTACATATACATATATGTGTGTGTGTGTGTGTGTGTGTGTGTGTGTGTGTGTGTGTGTGTGTGTGTGTGTGTGTGTGTGTGTGTTCTGGGTCTTGTAAAACCAACTGTTAAAGTTTAAGCAGGTGCTGCTGGTGTAACGTTAATAGTGACTGAATATATAAGGGTTAGCATTAACAGTTAGCATTAACATTAGCATTAGCAGTGTTATTAGTTCCGCTTCCACAGCTCCTCCCTCTTTGGGTTAGCCGTTATCTTTTCTAAATAATTAGAAATGCGAGGACAATTTAGTAAAATCACTTCAAGATGTTTATTTTATCACATATCTTTGTATCGCTCCACTTACTTTTGAGTTTTCGCGGTATTTTTTCTTCTTCGTTTCCTTTTCGTTGACTTCTGACCTCTGACGTCACATGTAGCGCCCTCTACCGCTCTCCCAGCCATCACTGATTGTATACAGCTTCTCATCCTGAAAAAAACAATATATCTACAATGTATCACGGGATCATTAATGTTGAATTTTATTGTTGTTTGATCCTGCTTTTAATTTAATTTGTATCCTGCTTGTTGACCTAGTTGAGGACAATTTCCTTCTTTATTAATAACATGAAAATTGTCCAATAATCGACATGTATGAAGAAAGTGTTCTTTTTTTATTTTGCACATTGAATCAGCAGTTAATGTCTTGTCTGTCAATAAAGTCTGATTTAAACTCTGAAGCTATTAACTGAAGGACTATTCACAGCCACATGATGGAGCCACAGTAACATTCTGGTGTTGAGGTGTAGCAGAGGTTTGACTGTTGAGTGTTGTGTAGCAGAGCAGAGATATGCCATATCAGCGGTATCAACAGAACAATATAAAAAAACACTCCAGTACTTCAAACAAGTGAACAAATCCAACAATTCAGCATCAAATGATACGAAAGTAAAAGTATAGAAAAATAGTCAGCCATGTTTACATAAAAACCCAAAAGTGAAAGTACCCATTCTGCAGCAAAACAGCCCCTGTGATTGATAATCAATATGACTTAATTAGAACAGTTAGTGGTCATGATGCATTAATACTTTTAGCTGTATTTCATTTATTTGTAGTTGTAACTGGAGGTGGATGAATCAATAACAGTTTTGTAACACAGTTGAGTATTTATTTCAGAATGAGTGTGTCTTATTCACAGTTTGTTAACAGGAACACCAGAGAATTTACACACAAGCTCTGAAGAGGTGTTTTTTCCCCTTTGAATATAAGTATATTCAGTAAGTGAACAGTTCATAAAGTAAGACTGAATTCTGCAAAACATTTATTGTCCCAACTTATTAGAATAAAATTGACAGAAAGTTCACAGAAAGTTCATCAATATCACCTATGGTCATTGCTGATCCTTTTTGTTCAATACAGGTGAACTGCTTGTCTTTAATAACCTTTATGAACCAACTCCCACAGGAGTCATTTGTTTTTAGAGCCACTTCCTCCCTCCCTCCATTTTTCACCAACTTCTTCCATGGCCCCTAATAGAGCATCAGATTCCTTGCGTGAGAATGATGCATCAGGTCCAGTTGATTGTGATATTGGGTTACTTTATTTTTCCTTCTCATTTAATCCCTCATTCAGACAAACCAGTGAGCCTTTTCTTCAGGGACAGCTTGGATTTCAGGACTGGCCTTTATAAAAACACACACAGCTAAAACACAGGTCTTCTGCATATTTTCCAAAAGTGAAATAATGGTTTAACATTGCATTTAGTGGTTGCACACTTTTTTTTTCCAAGGGAAAATCCCTCTAAGCATAAAATTGATATATGGGGATTTGGGCTGAGGGCAGGATGCATTAATCTCTTTGTTTTCGAGAAGGAGAAGGAGGAGGAGAAGGAGGAGGAGGAGAAGGAGAAGGAGGAGAAGAAGAAGAAGAAGAAGAAGAAGAAGAATGCAAGAGAAATGCAAACAGTCTGAATTTAGAATTTATTTCCTGTTTCACGACTCATTTGTACTTCTGTGACTTTGTGATGTCATACAGTAGCTCCATACACCTGTAGGAGTTCCCAGAACGTCCCACATGCCCCCAACCTTCAGACCAAAAACAACAGCGAGGCGTCTCAGAGAGCTCTGTAAAACAACGAGTTGGCTTTTTGTACTTTAAATTACAATATATCATGTTAGGGGATCAAAACTTGAAAAATTGCAGATATGGGACATTTTAGACACACCTGAACACACAGTTTTGTTATCTGACAACAGACTTTCCTGTAGAGAGACATTGAAGGGTTAGGTTTGACAGAGCAGGGACTCTACTGGCAGTTACACAACATCTTTGTAGGAACAAAATATCTCACGGGAGTGGTGATATAGGAGCAGGAAGACCGGAACAAAAACATTAAATGTGTGCCGTCATGCCCACAAATATGCAGAGAGATCATTCTCACAAAGATCTGAACATGAAACCTGCGCTGCATCCTGGAGTCAGAATGTCAGCTGGTGACGCGTTTGAATACAATCAGCGCAGTGTCCTTGGCTGAACTGTACAGATAACACAACAATACATGAGGCTGATGGCGGGTTACAATTCTTTAATAACAAAAGAAATCTAGTTTGGCCCTGATGGTTTCGTCTTGTACATGAGGAGGAACACAAAGAAGCTGCAGACTGAAACATCACAGATAATTACAGAAGCAGAATATTATGGCAACGAGCTACAGGCAAAGATGCATAAATGTGAGCGTTTACTTTTGAATATGATCAGATTTGACAGAAAAACATAGATACAGCTGAGGCGGTTATGTGATTTAAAGACACTTCTGAATCATATTCAGTATTAGAGCTGCCATCCCTCGCTTTCTTAGAAGAAGAGTTGTCTTTTCGGCACAGACCCATTCAACTTTGGGGATCTGTGGGAGAAAATAGCGGAAAAAGCTGTGATTATCTGACCATAGAAGCAAATTCAGGTTCTTTTAAAGACACTTCTGGAAGCTTTTAGTTTTATATTACGGATATAATTTTTTATGCATTTATATTATTTTAATGTCCTATATGTGACTACGCGTGTATTTCCGTCCATGTAAAGCATGTTGTTATTTTCAGTTTTTTTCCAATTTAACATTTCACTCCTGTAACATTATCATACATATGATGGTCAGTTTAAAGGAAGTATCCAACTAGATTCAGTACAACCAGATATATCCTCCTTTACTGTCAAAACCTGGTGCCTACATTACCCACAATGCAACGCAACTGCTTACAGTTTAGTCAGATAATCAGGAGTCTTAGAAGCAACTAATGTAGCCTGGTTTCAAACTTGTAGATTTAAGCTGCAGAGCATTTTATCAGCTTTCTATCTTTTTATCAGGAGGAGGGTATTTATTATTTCCATTTACTGCAGATTCTCATTGACCCTGTATTTATTTAATGTATGTGTGTAAATAAGCGTTGCATGGAAACAACATGTTTCCAAAGATAAATCAGAACCTTCTGAACAAAGATTTGGGAAGTAATCGTTGAATAATCCTGTGATCAAGTCTGAGTTGGAGACAAATCCAGTTTCTTTCACATCACGTCACAGTGACTTTAAAGTGTGTTTCTAAGAGCAGTTTCATCTCACCTGGGCTTCACTGCTCCAGCAGAAGGACAACGACTGAAATGAAGCATGCTCAGGAGTCTCTGCTCAGTCCACCCAGACTGATGTTGCCCACATCTGTGCAGGCAGCAGCCAGGTCCTGGTTGGGAGCTGCAGGCTGGACACCTCCAATGAACGATGAGTTTGTGTTTGACGCTATGTGACTTTGTCCTGTTTCATACATGCAGCTGCCAGATAATCTCAGTGTCTGTGGCCTGTGCTGAAACAGCTGCGCTGCCGGGTTCACACCAGCTGGCGTGTGTGAGGAATGTTTCAGTGTGTGATGGTGAAAACTCTGTGGCAGCTGCAGCTCTGTGTGTGTCTGCTGTGAACCGATGTGGTTTAGTCTATACTGGGCTACATCTTGTGTAAATGGTAGCCAGGTCTGATCTGTCACCTCAGGCTGTGGATGAGCAGAATCACAGGATTGTGTGCACGTAGTTTGGGCAGCACAGTGGTGAACGCCACTCATGTTCGGCAGCCAAAGTGGAATAGCAGGTTCCTGCTCAGTGTTCCAACACTGCGCAGGTGTCACAAATTTAGAAAAACCTCTCGGACCAGCTGGTGCAAATCCACTTGTTTTCTGCCACGAAAACATAGACGCAGGATGCTGCTCAGGGATCTGAGTTTCAGCAACATGGGGCCTGTTGTGGTCTGAAGTCTGCAGACAGCCACCTGTCTCTCTGCTGAGAGCCTCCTCCACAAACGAGAACACGTCGCTGGCGAGGAGGTGATTTAGATCCGTTGAAGAGTCGTCTCTTTCTTTATTCACCCGGATGAGGGTGTTCTCCCAGTCCCTCAGCTCTGTCTCCTCCAAATCAAAGCCCTCGAACCCTCCGTCCCCGATATCTGCCAAGATCTGCTCTAGTGAGTCGATCATTGCTTGTGAGGTGAGGTTCCCGGTGCTGGACCTGCTCTGTGCGGCCTGGAGCTGACTCGGCACGCTGAGCAGAGCGTGGCTGTCCAGGAAGGCCTGTTCCAGAGGCTGCTGCAGGTCAGCCTCCTCTGTGTGGGTGAGGATGGGCAGCGGGGGGCCGGGGGGCTGCGGCTGGGTGTAAACAGAGTGGTCCTGCTGCCGCAGCGATCCCAGCAGAGAGGAGGGGTCCAAAGGTTTCTCTGATGTGGGGTCTGTGGGGTCTGCAGAGCTGAGACCAGGAGGACCAGGAGGACCAGGAGCACCAGGAGGACCAGGGATGGAGAAGACGTCCAGAGAGTCATAGAGGACACCTTCACCGGTGGTGAGGTTGAAGGGCAGCTGCTGTCTCCTCTGCCGCAGGTGTTCCTCTCCTTCCTCATTTCTGTGGGAAAAAGTAAAGAATTAGACAGAATTTACATTTTAAAATGTAAAGTACCAGTAATATTACCAGTAATGTTTAAATGTATTTGAATCTTTTACTTTAATGTAGAAATACTGTAGCCAAAGAATGCTGCTTTACAAGTAAGAGTCTTGAATTGAAATTGTTACTTAAGTAAAAGTGCATAAGCATTATCAACAATAATGTGATTAAACTATCAAAAGTAAAAGTACTAATTATACAGATTGTTATATTGTTATAGTATATTATACTAATGATTTTGAATCAATATATAAACATGATATTTTAATGTATTAGTTTATCAATGTGGAAACAATTTGAGTTACTTTGGGTGGATTAATAGGAATAGTGCTGCTTATTACTTCATTAAGAGTATAGGTTTTATAACAATAATAATAGTAGTGGGTAGTGTAGTGGGGTAAAATACAATATTTCCCTCTGAAATGTAATAAAATTAAGGCTAAAGTAACATCATATGGTACAGTACTTGAGTAAAATGTACTTAGTTACTTTGTAGAAGAATATCAAAGGTTTTAATTAATCGATCAATTATCACATTTATTCAACACTTCTTGAACCCTGAATTTTATTTTCTTAGATTTACTTTTCACTTCATGTTGCTTTATTATGATGCTGCTACAATGTGTGAATTTCCCCTCAGGATCAATTATTTTTGACTCTATTATTATTATGATTATTTTTGAACAAGACAAAATGAATGATGAGTATTTGAGTGTGTATATTAGAGATGCAGACTTGCATGAGGGCTTTCTGGCGAGCAATGATGAAGTCCGGCCTCCCATCCTTGAACACGACCCTGGCAGTGGCCTGAACCCACAACCAGTGTCCGGTTTTGGTCAGAAGCCTGAAGAAGGTGAAGCCGCTGTCTCCGGTCTTCATCACTGAGGACAAAGCAGGCCGGCGTCAGAAAACTTCCACCAACCACAGCGGCGTGAAGTTAGAAAACCAAAGTGAGAAGCTCCAATGTCTATAAAAGCGCCTATCATCTACTGACCAGCAGGGGGCGACTCCACGTAAAACCACTGAACCAAGAGTCCACTGATTTATTACCTCAGTAAACACTTTCCTAACTCGTGTCTTGCAGAGTAACTCACTCCTGAGGTGGTTGTCAGCGCAGTACATCATGTCAGCAGCATGGACGAACTGGTAACCAGAGCGTGTTGTGACCAACTCAACCTCTGAGTAACCCAGAATCACCTTCCCTCTAAAAATTAAAGAAGAAAAAAAAAAGGGCAAAATGTAGATATAGTCTTTCGCAGGACAACTTGACATCACCAGTCAAGTAAAAAAAAAAAAAAAAAAGCAAAGACCTACCTGGTGTCTATGCCGATGGGAGCGAAGTCCATGCTGTGTTTAGTTTGGAAGATGAGGGTCTTGGTCCGGATCTCCATGACTGAAGGAGGCAGCAGAGGAGTGGCGATGGCGAGCAGAACCACCTGCGGAGGTGCTGTGGTCCCGTGGGCGTTTTCCTGCAAACTCAGATACTTCAGACGCCCGGTGAAGTTTAGAGCCTGGAGCAGCAGGAGACAAGGTTCACAACAAGAAAGCGAGCGTGAAAAACATGAAAAGATCTTTCATGAAGAGAAGCTGTTCTACAATGTGCAGGAGGTTGTTATCCTGCCATTTCACTGCACACTGTGTGTTATCTGCATTATTATTGTGAATATTTTAATAAATCAGTCACTCCTGTCACACAAATTCAAACATATTGTATCCGTACCACAATTAAAAACAGAGCATGTAATAAAGTGTGATTATGATGATTGCTGATTGAAAACCACCTTAAACATTTCTTGTATTTACAGATCCTGATCCTAAATTATCTCATAGTAATCCTGTTGATGTTTGGTACCATGAATCCAGACGTGTTGTCCAGGAGGCAGCGGAGGCGGCAGCAGAATCTTCTCTCCAGGAACGAGGAGTTTTCAGGAGGCATGTGGCGAGGAGCAAGCCCAGACTGCTTCTCCACAGGGAAATGACCTGTTTGGAGAAAATATCAGCATCTGATATTCCGACAGACACATATGAGATTATACAAGATTGTTAAAAAGGTCATTAGATATACAGTTCTGTTCAAAGTAATAACGGCCAAAATCCTTATAATAATTTTTATTTTGAGGCATTGGGAAGACTGCATTTTACATCGAAATGTGAAAAAAAGTATAAATTATTTACCAACTTTAAAGAAAATGAAGAAAAATAAATATTAGGCTGTTCAATAAAATAGCAGTGTCTGCTATTTTGCTATTGATTAATATTATATTGTCTGCTAAAGTGATATTTAGTTGTTGTGACCATGGTTTCTGACCTGTTACATATCTGCGTTTCATGGAGTCAACCTATACCTATTTCTGGCACCTATGAACAGGTATTTCAGCCTCACGATTCCTCTGAATTTGATGGTTTTGCCTCAGGAACATTTTTGATGTCAGTTTTTAATGGGATTAGGGATTGGGTTGGCCAGAACTTTAATTTTGTTGGTCTGGAACCATAATTCTGATTTTGATTTGATTTAGGATATAATTGCAGTGTTTCCAATGCCCTGAAATAAAAATGATTATACAATTTTAGATTTACTAGATATTCAACACAATTGTATCTTTGTGTCTGAGTAGAAATCAAAGGTGTTAATTTGTTCACATATTCTTAAAATACTGATTGTTCTGGTCTGGTTTTGTTCAGATTTTGAGAAAAGGAACCAAACCTTCTGCTGAGCTGTTGTCGAGGGTGAAGTGGAGCTGAGATCTGAACATCTCTCTGTCATCCATGTGAATGAGATCATACACACTCTGGTGGACCACATCAGACTGAGGGAGGAGGGATGAGTTCACATTTTACCCAAACTTCATTTCAGAGTAAAACGCAAGAGAGAGAGATGCTTATGTCCAGCGTCGCTACCTGTTCGAAGCCCAGGAAGTTGTGGATAGTTGAGGACACGTAGAAAATGGTGCCGTCTGACGCCACGACCAACACAAAACCATTTAACGCCTGCAGAAACACGGCATGTGAGGATGGGTGACACGGATGAAATAACACACAGACAGACGCAGGGTGTGTTTACCTGAAGGAGGAGGTCTCCCTCCGAGAAACGGACTCCGTCCAGAGACACCGACTGACCGCTGCTGCCGTTAGGAGGCACCCTGTTGTTCTTCTGCAGCGCTGCTGCAACACACAGCGACACACAAATAAGCTGGAAAAACAACTACCTGTGTCAGCACTGTAACGACCTTTTCATATTTTCTGTGCCACAGCGCAAGCAGAGTTTGAGTTTCAAAGAAAAAAATGAAGGTCAGGACGTAAATCTTAAATATTGTGAACTGCAACTTAATGAAGAGGATGAAGATATAATGTCCTGAACTGATCTTTGGTCCTGAGCAGGTGGCCCACAGCGGGTTTTTATAGCTTTTCCTCTGAAAACAGCTGCTGCGACTCAAAACAACACTATAAAACACAGAGAATGAAAAAGAAGAGGAAGGTTGCCCCTAGACAGAAAGAGAATGACCTGTAACTCAGGAGAGAAGATGTAGAGATAAGTTTTCACAGGCTTTAATTAAATGATTGTTGCTAGTTCTTAGTTTTGCAAAAATCTTCTATGTTTCAGCAATTAGTTATGCACTTATTTAATTATTAATATTCACTACTGTTATTATAGGGCGACATGGTGGAGCAGGGGTTAGCGCTGTTGCCTCACAGCAAGAAGGTCGCAGGTTCAAGACCTCCTTGGTCCTGGGTCTGGGACCTTTCTGTGTGGAGTTTGCATGTACTCCCCGTGTCTGCGTGGGTTTTCACCGGGTACTCCGGCTTCCTCCCACAGTCCAAAAACATGCTGAGGTTAATTGGCAACTCTAAATGGCCCATAGGTGTGAGTGTGTGAGTGAATTGTGTGTGTGCCCCACGATTGGCTGGCGACCATCTGGGGTGCATCCCTGCCTCTCGCCGTAACACGCTGGGATAGGCTCCAGCAGACCCCTGCGGCCCCTAATGAGGAATAAGCAGGTATAGAAAATGACTGACTGACTGACTGTTATTATAACACAATTAAATACAAATAAAAAAAAATAATAATTGTGTTATACTAAAAAATGAAAGTTGCCAAACTAAAGATCTTTTTATACGGTTATACCACAAAAAAATTTGATTTTCAGGTCCAACGTTCAACATTCAAAACACAAAAATACATTGAAAAAAATGCTCAACATGTGTTTAGAAGACGTCTTTTGCGAAGTGGGGAGAATCAACAGCTCTACATGATGTGACTCTGAGAAGCAGCAAACCTCCAAACCAAAGTAAACAAAAGCACAACACTGTTTATGCTTCAGTGTGTTTCAGTCCTGATTTCGCTGCATCGTGCTGATGTTTCACAGGTTTTATTTGTGGAACGGACATAGTGTCAGTGGAAAAAAAACAGAAAAGCTTCAAACTCGCATTTGTGAAACTGAAAACAGCACATTGTTTGGCATTTTTGACAAAAGTGACTAAAACTGTGAGATTATGAAAACAGTTCTTATCAAGTTCAATTTTGTGCCAATTTGTTGCTCGTTCTAACAGTTCAAACCATGATATTGATACAAAACACATATTCTAGAAGTTGCATATTTACTTAGATAATGCATCAATTGCATATCTAAACATTTAATTTCAAACCATCATATTAATTTAAGAAATCAATCACATTTCATTTCTCACATCATTGAACACATTAGTTCAATGATGTGAGAAAGAGAATTAAATATATTGAGATCAGCTCAAACAGCGTTTTCTTCTTTGTTATAAGATGTGTTTTGTGTAATCTAATCTAAGATCAGCGGAATTGAGTCAGCGAAGCGATACCTCCTTTCCTTACAGTAATGGCTCTATGGCATGCTAACAAACTTCCCTCCCCTCCCCCTTTTTAAAACAAACCACTGGCTCTGCCTCTCATCTTCCCCCTCCACAAACACAGGAATTTGTTTCATATCTGGGTCCAGAGCAGCGTTCTCCAGCTCAGACTGAAAGAATCCACGGTTTGTTGTCACAGCAGGAACTGGAACTGCTTTAAATGGATGTAATGCATGAGTGCGACACTCAACGTTATAAGCTCAGTGCGACATGGAAAAATTTAACATAGCATGTGACCTATAAAGCTGAACAGACCGAAAGGTCGACTTGACTTTTACTTTAAATAACAGAACCTGAACTTCACTTGCATCCTTTCCTGCCTCCCTTCCTCTTCCTTTCTCTCCTTGTCCTCTGCCCTGTGAACTTATCTAAGGAAAAGGTTCACATGCAGAGTCAATCACACATCTCACCAAACACATGGCGCTGAGAGAAGAGACGATGAGGACTATGGAGAGATTAAAACCAGCCGAGAGGGGAATACGAGCGGCAGACATGATGTGAAGCTGTAATTAGTACATTTAGTAGATGAGATAACTAGATTCAAGACCACCTAAACTGACACCAAGATTTCTTCTATATATGCACTGTATGATGTGCATATTTACACTACCATTCAAAAGTTTGGGGTGACTGTACTAGCTGCAATGTCTGTTTTTTGGTGAAATATCTACATAGGTGTATAGAGGCCCATTTCCAGCAACTATCACTCCAGTGTTCTAATGGTACAGTGTGTTTGCTCAACTGATGGTAGTGAATAAAAGTGTGACTTTTCATGGAAAATATAAAATTGTCTGGGTGACCCCATACTTTTGAATGGCAGCGTATTATAGGTTTCAAATCTTAATATATATGTGGGTACAATGAAAATAAAGGCTTTCTATTTCTATCTATTCAATATTTCTTCTTTGAGGGGCAGAGACCATGAAACAGAGACAAACAAAAACCAAATCAGTGCAAGTTGCACACTGATAAAATGGGGCCACACATTCACAGGAATTATGTTGATATCCTGCAGCTGCAGTTTTGAAATAAAAGCCTGAGTCGTCGTCCTAAATGGACGCAAGATCGAGTAAAAATACAGTTGATTCTGAGGTGAAACACCAGCTGTACCAGGAAACTGTAGATAAAGATGGACGACATGACAGCTCCCAAAACATCTGGATAGTTCATAAACACTGCCCACTCTATGTTAGCAACATGAGCAAAACTAATCTTATACATTTTATGATTAGGTTTTTGTGTTTGGTCATTTGCTCATTTTTCAAATAAGATTGTTTTTAAAGGTACAGTGTTTAGTTTTCTAGCAGCATCTAGTGGTGAAGTTGCAGATTGCAGCCAACTGACTCTACAGAACATGTAGGAGAAGCTAGGATGGCTGTAAAACAATGTAAAAGTCTCTAGACAGAGGAAGAACGCAGTGTAAAGTAATACAAACAAAATCATTATGTATTAATGAAAACATACTTATTATTATATTCCGTGTGTGACAAGTTTAATCATACACAGAGTTCCACAATAGCTTTTCCAGGTGAATTTCTGATCCCAAACTATACCATTTCACATAAAGTAAAAGGTAATAAGATTTTCTGTAAAAATATTGTACTGATTTAGGCCTACATAGCTTTTTGTCTTTTTGTGCTCGTCAGACCGAGAGAATGCAATCACTTATTCGATGTCATAAAAAGGGGGTGGGACATCATGATTGACAGCTGCCCTCAGACAAGATGCCGTTAAAGTGAATCTTTAGGTTGTTGGACTGTTTGGAACAAAACAAGACATTTGAGTATGTCCACATCAGCACTTTTCACCTCCCTTGGACACTTCTCTTTGTCTTCTGTGATAATAAACTGAATAGTTCTGGGCTTTGAAGTGTTGACATTTGGGCTGTAAGAAAATCCTAGAAAAAAAAGGAGACTACAGTGGGAAAAGAGGAATCATCTCAGTACTGTTTTTACTGCTCGAAGCTAAATTGAGTCTTGAAGTCTTGTCTCGTTAAGCTGGGGTTCAGCATTCACTGTCTCCTGTGTGTGGTCTGGGAGAGGGGCCTCGACGAGTCTGCAAATATACACACACCGCACCAAAACCTACACACCCAGTCCAGAATATTATCATAGCAGACCATTCTCACAAGTTTTCAGTTCATTCAGATCAAGTAAAAATAACACTGGGTGTTATCAGGTCCTCAATGACCTATTGAAAGCCTCTTGGACCCATACTTAAATTCCAACAGGAAGTCAGCCATTTTGAATTAAACATTGGGGAAACCGCCATTTGCAGGTGTACTTTGACCAACTAATCCTAGGAAAGTAGTAAGTTGTGATTTCTTCAGCAAAAGAACATCTAAACTGTCTGAAATTGATTGAATATGATCTCAGATCCGCACTGAACACGTGTGCACATGGATACTGACGCCAAGTAATACCTCCAACTGTTGACAACAGGAAGTCATAGTAGTCAGGCTTTAGTAACTTCTCCTATGGATTTCCTTACAACCACTTCTGTGTATGCATGTCAAGACCTTTGTGATGAAAGGTTTTTTAAAACGGTGAATTTTCAGTGTAGGGCGTGGCAGTGAATTTCGATCCCTCGCTATTTTACATCAATTTGTTATAGCTTCCACATACGACAACCTATCTGCACAAAATGTCTGACGATTCATAAGCATCCTGCCCTGAACATATTTACACACCCAAATTAACTCTCATTCATAGTGCCCCCTACTGGCAGCAGGAACAGCTTTCAAAGTCCATGCCCCCTGCTTTAACTTTCAGGCAGATTTCGGCACACTAGGTGAAAAAAAAGCCTCTTGCGCCTATACCCTAAGTACAGCAGGAAGTCGTACATTTTTAATTAAATGTCTGCGAAATCACAGAAACCTTTAGAATTATTAAAATTCTTTTTCTTCTACTAAATGAATTACCTTTTTGGGGGCCAGCATATACCCCAAAACTCACCAAATTTGGCAGACCCATCTGGCCTGGTGAGAATACATATTTCATCAATTTTTAATATTGGCATGTCTAAATGTCTCTATAAGAGCCTCACCATATAGTTTATAGTGCTCCTAGTAAATACCCCAACTAGTGCTACTCATGGTTGCTGTGGCTTTTACTAGTAGTACTAGTAGACAATTTAGACCTTACTAGTACTACTAGTAGGAGGAACAATGCCTACTAGTAGTACTAATGAGAGCCAAAATGTCCACTAGTAGCACTAATTATATAAAAGAGACATACTAGTATTACTAGGAGACATTTTGACCTTCACAAGTAGTACTAGTAAGGTCAAAAACATCTTACTAGTGTTATTAGTGGACATTTTGGCTCTTACTAGTACTACTAATGGACATTCTTACTGTTACTAGTAGTAATAATAAGGTAAATATATACCTTACTAGTGAACATTTTTGTACTTACTAGTAGTACTACTGAGGTCAATAATGCCTTAATAATGCTACTAGTACCATTTTGCTGCTACTAGTACAGTCCAAGAGGCTACTAGTGCGTGACACATGCTTACTATTAGGGCCTAGTAGTGTTACTAGAGCAGAACAGTAGTTTACTGGTAGGGTTTGATTGCACACTAGTAGGCCAAAAGTGGCACTACTGATGGAAAAAAACATTACTGCAGCAGCAGCATCACCTGGGACCAACACAGAGACAAAGAACAACAGACATGTCTCTGCTGAATTCTGATATTCACACAAGAAGAATTTGTCGTCATGGTTTCACTTTCAGTGTGAACACAAACATGATGTAGAACTGTCCTTGTTTCCATATGTGGAACTAAAGGATCCACACATGTTATCGGAGTAGTTTTAGGAAGTTTAAACAGGTTTTGATTTTGTTGCCTAGAACCCTATTTCTATATACTTCATCTCTGTTTCTTCTAAACTTTACATATCTACTTTTCTACAAACCCCAGTTTTCATATTGCATTTAAAACTGAACTGACAGAAATTCTCATGGAAGCAGCTACAGAGATTCAGTTACTGGTGAGATGGGTGAAAAATACCTTTTGATAGAATATAGATATTTCCATTTAGGGTTACAACAAATGACTTTTTGATAATTAGTTAATCTATTGTTTATTGAAATGGTTAATGAATTAGTTGTTTGGTTTATAAAATGTCAAATGTCAATCTCTGTTTCCAAAAGCTTAAGATTCAACTAACTCTAACTCTATAACTCTTTCTTTTTTGTCCAGACCAACAGTCTACAACCCACAGATCACCAGTTTACTATTATAGAAGACTATAGAAAACAGAAAAAAAAATCCGATTTAAGGAGCTGGAACCAGAAAATTTTAACATTTCTTATTCATATCTTAGTCGGCTTTCGACAAGTAAGCGAACATTACCTGGATGGTTTACTGGTTTACTACATCCCTTCATATTTTGCAGTATGCAAGCGAACCATAGAGGTATCAATGAAGCTAACCGCACTACGCTATCCCAGAAGTCAATAATAGCAGTAGAAGAACTTTTCACTGTTTTTACCCAAACATTTTTGAATGATACAATAATTACAAATTAAACATAAACTTGACCAAGTCAAAAGGAAGAATAAACATCAACACTATTATCTCACTAAATAATGGAATTAAATAAATATATAAATAATATATATTTATTTATATATGACATGTCAGGAAATAAAAATAATAATAAAATAAATCAATATAATAATCCAGCCTGATCTGGGTCTGCCCCATGTCTCATTTCAGAGGGAGGCATCCAGTAGGAGGATCCTAACCTGGTGCCTGAAACCTATCGAAAGATGTAGACCGGAAGACTCTGTATGTGCCACTGAATTAAAAATGAACAGGCTTCATATATAGGCTCTGCAATGTGTGAACAGATCTGGGTCAAGCAGATTTAGTATCAGTAGTATAACGTATCGTGCCAAAGGAAAAGCTCTGTTACTTCTAGCAGGAAATAATGGAAACTGGATCTTAATCAGGCCAATAACACACCCAAGTGGCCGCTGATGTTTGAACAGCAGATCTCACATAGTCCCAAATGTGATAAGGAAACACCTCTGACAGCTGAAACCTGTTTTCTTTTAGTTCATTTGCCAAGTCAGAGGCGTCTCAGGCCTTGAATTTTCCATCAGAGCCATAGAAGAGGTGGGATTGTTGGGGCTGAATGAAGCCTGAAGTGTATCCTGCAGTCACTACTCAGGTCTTTAGAAATGTTATGTTGAAGATGTTGGATATTGTTGTCTGTTTTTAGTTTCACAGTATCCAGAAAATGAATAACGCTGTGTTTATTGATGCCAAGGGCTGCTACAGTCTTTGTTCTTCTTTTGCATGTTTTCTAGGTAAAGAATTATTCAAACAAGATGAATTCTGCACACTTCTACATCTACATCTTTATTCCGTGGCTCTCCTGAAATATCTTTGAATGATTTACAGTTAAAATCTCACTACTGATTTTTAATGCAGCTGCTTAGTTCAGTTTTTGTATGAAACTGGTCATTTTGGTGCCTGTCTCTTTAAGGCCCCGCTTCCTGCTCTCAGGTTTCAGGGACCTTATTCCAGCTATTTCTCCAAGTGAAAACTAATTCAAATCCATCTGTTCATGTTCCAGCTAAGACCCAGAACTATGCAAGTTGACAACACGACCTCAGCTGTCGTTAGACGCATGTTAACTAACTTCAAACAGGGCAACAGTGGTGTGCAACTGTACATCCACCAGTTTTGCAAAGAATGAAGGAGACACACACACAACTTGAAGCAATTTGTGCTTGCATATGTGTGTGTGTGTGTGTGTGTGTGTGTGTGTGTGTGTGTGTGTGTGTGTGTGTGTGTGTGTGTGTGTGTGTGTGTGTGTGTGTGTGTGTGACATCGAGCTGACGTCAAAGCTGTGTGGAGAAAGCATGATGGAGGAATGGAGGATCTGATGTTGATACCATCTTCATCTGATAGTGATTCCAACATCTCAGTCTCACCCCTCCTTCTCTCCCAGTTCATCTCCTTAACTTATGTGAGATATTTATTAATATTAAATAGTCTTCATATTTTAAGATACTACCACATGACAGCTTCAGTATCTCTGCTTCTAAACCCACATGGAAGGAAATAAATGATCATTACAGGTGACTGGGGAGCTGCAATGTGGTAGAACTTCAAACATCTCCAAACATCTGTGCAGCCTTATCAGAAGCCCTCATATCATGCTGCTGAGCCCCTTTCATACACACACACACACGCACACACACAAGCACGCACACATGCACAAACTGCTTCTCGTTTGTCTGTGTCCACTCCTTCTTCTGCAAAACTGGTGGATGTACAGTTTTGAAGAAATGTGAAGAAAAATTTGTAAATATTTGAATTATTTTATAGAAATTGAGGAAAAATGAATATTGAGCTGTTCAAAGGTTTAGCGGTGTCTGAGTTTTGGTTGGCCACTCCAGAACTTTAATTTTATTGGTCTGGAACCAAGATGCTGCTGGTTTACTGGTGTGTTTGGGGTTGTTGTCTTACTGAGACACACATTTCAAGGGCATTTCCTCTTCAGCAAAAAGGCAACATGACCTCTTCAAGCATTCGGATATAGGCAAACTGATCCCAAAGCTTAATTCCATTTAAAACTTGTGGGCTGACATCAAAAATACTATTTCTGAGTTTCTGAGCCAAAACCAAGAAATTCAGAGGAATTGTGAGGCTAAATATCTATTCATAGGTGCCAGAAGCTGGTTGACTCAATGGAACACAGATGTGAAGCAGACCTCAGAAACCGTAGTCATAACAAATAAATATTACTTTTAGAGGAATGCTAAATCCTAAAGATTTTTCAGATTATGCAGTAAATATTTGAGTTTGTTAAAAGAAAATGCAGACTGCTATTTTTTTTGGAACGGCCTAATATTCATTTGTCTTAATTTCCTGTAAAGTAATTGAAATGTTGAGATATTTTTCTTCACATTTTGATTCAGGATAAAAAATGCATCAAAATAAAAATTATGATCAGAATTCAGGCTTCACCGTTTTTGTTTTTTTAAAAAAAACACTATTATCTTGAACACAACTGTTAATATTCGCTGTCATTTTCTACATCCTCAAAAGTCTCTCAAAATCTCAAATGGAATCTGAGCTAATATGATACCGTAGTCGACCACCTTCCACCTCTGACTCACTGTGTGTGGTACTGAGCTGTAGAAAAGGACCTTGTGTTCCAAGCTGCTGCTCTGCCTGCAGCAGCCTCTCCCGTTTCCCTCCCAGCAGACCCACTCTTCACTACCAGTTGCCTCCGACACTTGGAGTTCCGCCACAGAAATGTCTGCAGCAGCACATTTGTGCACCTGACACACACAGCCTCTCATTTTTCAATACCTCACACATATTCAGAGTTCATTCGACATGATTTCATGTAACTGAAGAAAACAGGAGATGCTTCACAGTTTGTCAAGTCTGTTTTAAAACTTAACTGCAGCAGGTGTCTCTTTGAACACAGAAACAGCTTGTCCTCACTGTGATCACCCCCACCTGTTCACACTGACCATCAGAGGATCTCTTCTAAACATTTAGAAGAGCAAGTGATGGGCAGAAAACACACAGTCCTCGTTTCAGGGCATCTAAAGCTTCTGCGAGGCCAGCAATCTGTCTTATTGTAGAAAAGTAACAAAAAAACGGAACTTTGGCACTAAAACACTGGAACATTGAAACATTTCTACTTGATAGGTCTCATTTAGACAATTGAAGCTTCATGTTAGCTTCAGATTAACCTTTAAATACAGTGGATGTTGTCTTAATCACTTACAAATCATGTAATCAACTAATCACAGCTAGGAAATGAACTGTATACAAAAGTTCAAAAGATTGGAATCACTTAGAATTTCCTTATTTTTGAAAGAAAAGCACTTTTTTCAATCAAGATAACTAAACTAATCAGAAATACACTATACATTACTAATGTGGTAAATGACTATTCTAGCTGCAAATGTCTTGTTTTTGGTGCAATATCTACATAGGTGTATAGAGGCGCATTTCCAGCAACAATCACTCCATTGTTCTAATGGTACAATGTGTTTGCTCATTGCGTCAGAAGGCTAATGGATGATTAGAAAACCATATCATGTTCATAATCGTTCATAATCATGTTAGCACAGCTGAAAACAGTTTAGCTGATTAGAGAAGCTAGAAAACTGAAAGCAAAGTTTGAAGGAATAAATTACACATATAACAAATACAAATCATTATTTCTAACCTTGTCATATTTTATATTCATTTTACAACTCATGGTGTGAAAAAAGTGTGACTTTTCATGAAAAACACAAAATTGTCTGGGTGACCCCAAACTTTTAAACAGTAGTGTATATCTGGTTGTGAACATGAGGCAGACGGCACTGACCGTGGAAGTAAGTCTTAGCCTTGAGGTATCCCACACTGAGCCGGAGCACCGACAGTTTGTCCAGGCGACTACTGACCTCCTGGGAGAAGGGCAGCATGGAGGTCAGCAGGTCCAGCTCAGCGTTCAAGCGGTCCCGGTGCCGTTTAGACGGATTTGTCTTTGTAGGAGGAGGCTTTGTACTGGAAAGAGACAAGAGGAAACATTCAAACGTCTACTGCACAAAAAAATATAGTGTAAAACATGTTTGCTTGACTTGACAATATACAACATGAAAGATTTTCCATTTAGAAGTGAATTGGGGTTTTTAGATCTGAGGTGAGCGGGGATGTAGGTCAGAGGAACTTTGTGTGTCAAGAAGAAAGTTCCAGTTTTGTATTTCGCAGAGACAACGCTGGTAATTGTCCAAATAAATTCTGAACCTCATCAAATGAACTTCAACTTCCTGTTTTTACGAACCAGCAGCACAGGATGAGCGACATTTAACATTTAATCCATTCGTCAGCACATTTCACTCCGTTAAGTTCATAAATATTAGACCTAACACAGAGTTCAGTGGAACTCAAACAGTAAGCAGGAATTTATATCGGTGGTCTTTAACAAATGCACAATGAAGATATCAGAATAAACGAAACAATCCATTCTGGAAGTTAGAAACATAAAAGATATTATATTATGTATGTATCAATAAAGTTTAGATTTGTATACCACTTTAAATGTGAACATCTTTTTTCAAATTTGCAGCTAGAACCATTACTGCTGCTTTGCTGGTTTTAGCTCCTCAAATTGGATGATTTTATTGTTTTCTTCAATCTTTGTCTTTGTCTAAATATCTTTTGGTTTTCAACTGTTGGTTGGACAAAATAAGAAATACTTTATATTATTTTGGAATATTTCAAAATTTAAAATAGGATGTTTGATAAGTCTTAGCTATATAGATTATATTTTAAGCATAAAATTTAGGAGCAACTGTTTGGTTATTCATTTATTTTGAAGGTAGAATTATCAAATGACCAGTGACAAACAATTCATCATCAATCATCATCATATATGTATTTAGTGTGTGGCTGACAGCTGCTGCCCCCCTCAGAATCACATCATGATGTATCTGTTGATCTTCATTCAGCCTGTGTCTTGATTCTGCTGTGACATGTCTCCACACGCAGCCGCCCCTGTATCATCATACCAAACACAACGTCCCTGACTAAACACAAAGAACAAAGAAAATAGGAATGAAGAAGAGAGAGGGCGACTAAGAAAGATGAAACACAGCAACACAGAGAAAAATATCAAGTTTTAGGAATGTAGATGACAATTATTTTTGATTAATATCTATTTTTATAAATTATTGAACTCATTGTTTTACCTATAGAATGTCAGAAAAAAATGCAACATGCCCATTAAAATAACAATATATGACATTTAAGAGGGAAATATTGTATTTTTATTCCACTACTTTTATCACATGATGGGTTTATAAATAGAATTATTTACCTTCATTTAAGTCATATTAAATACAGAACAATACTTCTGTACTTTTGATTAAATGAAAGAGTTTTATTTATAACGGGGTATTTCTCTTTTACCAGAGTAAGTAAAGAGTTGTTACTCCAACATTGGTTCCAATTTTACTCCGCACTCACATCACCTGACTCACCTTATTGACATCTGACGTCATTACCTGGAGGTAAAGTATACCGGAAATCACGCATCACTTGAAAGAAATCATGTTTTTTGTGGAAACAAGAGGTGGATAATAATAATAACAACACCACACCGGATGAATAACTGCTCTATTGTGAGCACAATTCAGGCCTGTTTGGCTCTTTTAAATGTTTTTCATATATATCTGGTATTAAAATGACACATTAAATCTTACTTGTTCTGAACGGGTTTCTTTCTCCCCTTCGTCGCGTAACCTCCACCTTTCCCCAACATGTTGACGCAACTTTATCCTCACTTTCACTTCAAAAACGACCAGAGAAAAACTCCGCAAATGTTCAAACTCGCATTAGAGTCCGTTTTATAAATCCCGACGCCCCCTTTCTGTTCTTCTCCTCCTGCACAGAACATAAGAAGCTTCGAGTTTCTTTATCGTCCAGCTCAGGCCTTGAATAATCCAGGTGTTGGAGTGTTGCTGCGTCCACACAATCGTTTTCTTACTTTTCTTGGAGGACGTGCAGCACGCATCACAGCGAAGCCTCCATCTGTTTCTGCTCTCAGAAAATCAGATGCTCCGTAGCATCACGGCGGCTTGTGTCGCGGTCTGTGATTGGTGGAAAATAGAGCCTTTGTTTAGGTGAAACTTTTCTCTTTTCACTACTTCGGGTGTCAATGTCAAAATTCTCAACCTGTGGTTTTCTTTCCTAATCATTTAATTATAACTCTACTTAATTTAAATGCGTTTAACAATGTTTTCCTTTCGCACGAAAATAAATACATATATATAAATAATTATAATAATATATTTTGTTAACCTGCAGCGCCACCCAACGGTAGAGACAGATATCGCAGGTTTCTTTAAAGTAAAATTAACGTTATGTCAATTAATCAATCAATCAATCAGTTAGTGATGGAAAGTAACTAAGTACATTTACACAAGTACTGTACTTAAGTTCAATTTTATATCATGTTACATTACATTTTTCTGGCAGCTTTAGTGAAGATTTTCGTGAAAATTAATATATTTCATTAATAATAGTGAAACATTGTATTTATATAACGCTCCTTACAGATGTTTTGTTATCTATTATCTATATTCTACTAAATTGTTATATTGCAGTGCATAATTGTCATCACAACAAACTAAAACATTAAAATACTCTCACATGTATTTAGTGATGTAAGTAGTATAATAATATACTACACAGGAGCGACATGGTGGGGCAGGGGTTAATGCTGTTGCCTCACAGCAATAAGGTTGCAGGTTCAAGACCTCCTGGGTCTGAGAGCTCCCTGTGTGGAGTTTTCATGTTTTCATGTTCTACCCGTATTTGTGTGGGTTTTCACCAGGTTCTCCAGCTTCCTCCCACAGTCCAAAAACATGCTGAGGTAAATTGGATACTCTAAATTGCCCATAGTTGTATGTGAGTGAATGGTGTGTGTGCCCCATGATAGGCTGGCGACCATCTGGGGTGTATCCCTGTCTCTCTATAATGCATTGGGAGTGGCTTCAGCAGACCCCTGTGACCCTAATGAGGAATAAATAGAAGATGAATGATAATAGTATAGAAGATGAATGAACATAACACAGTCTGTATAATGAGTAATTTTACTTTTAAGATTAGTGTATGAAGCACATGTTGCAATTCATTGAGTATTTTTTGTCCACAATACTCTACTTTTATTCAAGGATCTGAGAAAATCATCCTCCACTTGCAATTAACCAATGAATCAATCAACGAAACAAACTTTATTTGTATAGCACCTTTCATCAGTAGTGGAGTACTCACTTCTTTCACTTAAACAGCAATACCACAATATAAAAAATACTCCATTACAAGTGAAACTCTTTAATTCAAAATGTCACTTAAATGTATAGATGTATTTGCAGCAAAATGTATATAAAGTCAAAATTAAAAGTACTCATTAAGCAAAATGGCCCATTTATGTTATATTTAACATCTTACCATTTATATCATTCATATTTTTGTATTTCAGTAAATATTACAAATCAGACTCACTGTTAAAATGATATTATAGTGGGTTTTAATGCAGTTTTTTTAATCACAGATTTTTTTTATACCTGGTTACCAAAATACATGATTCTTCAAATTTGTATAAACAATGTGCAACAGTTATTCCACAATATTCATGGTATTTCACATCTATTGCAAAATTGTTGTCAATTAATCAGTTGTATTTGTCACATGATCTGTTTTATTATCACATGGCGTCAACGATGAGAGCTGAAGAGGACTGTCCATCCACCATCATCACCCACGCTTAGGAAGACGAGGATCCACATGCACAGTGAGGCGTTTATTCCCAGATCCTTCAGCTTTTGACAAGTCTGGAGGGCACTATGGTGCTCAACTCATTTAACAATCATTTATATATATATATATTTAAAAAAAAAACATTGATCCCGGTTTTGTTGGAATTAAAAAAATCATTCTTCAACAAAGGCACTGACCACTGCCTCTACAGTTAATTACACAAAACAGAGAACAGAGTTGTGCGCACATATCTAAACGTAGATTCTGTGACTCAAATCAGACAATTTCATGACTGATTCTTAAAATCTCACAGGAAAGTGTTTGGCTCAAAACACCAGACTCTTAGGTTTCTCCCAGGGAAACTCGTCTCTGCCAAAGTGACCGTAGCAGGCAGTGGCCTGGTAAATTGGCTTCTTCAAACCTAGTTCTCTGTAAAAAAAAAAAAAAAAAAAAAAAGCAAGTTTATTATAGCCCATTTGAACAATAAGGCAATATAAAGTACTTTAACATTAGGAAAAAGTGCAAGACAATTTGAGACAATTTTAAGGCAAGTCAAACAACTGAATTGTATTTGTATAGCCCAAAATTACAAATCAGACTCATCCCAATGGGCTTTACAGATAATAGTAATTACGCAATAATTTCCAGAACAGAAATGTGAACATTAGATGCAATCAGGTTCAAATTTCTTGTTTCATTTAGCTAATATATGAGAGTCAAATAGTCAAAGTTTTTTATTTTTTATTTTACAGATATAGAAAAATGTGTTGAATGTGTGGATGAATAAAAGTTACAATGCAGTGTAAGAAACAGAATTGTTGATTTAAACACAACAAAAGACAGCAGCAAACAGAAAAGTCTAAAGACAGAACAAAGAATATCTTCTTCTACTAAGAGAAACTGCTCATACTTCACAATGACTCCAGGCCTCAGGTCAAAGTTCTTCTGTACGATCTGCAGTAGCTCGTCTTCATCTCTGTTGGACGTCCCGTAGTGAAACACTGTGATGGACAGTGGCTGGCTCAGAGCGATGGCGTACGAGATCTACATGGACAAACACTCCTTAGTGGTTTTAATGGGTTTTGGACGATTATTGGTGAAAATCTTTATCAATAAATCAATGATATGATAACCAACCGAAAGATTGATGTATATTTTCTTTGCACAAAAGACACTTCTCCTACACATTTAAACAAATCATTTTAGTGCATTTTTGATTTTCATGCTCAGTCATATAGTTACTATATATATTATTAAAGAAATAGTGCAGAATTTTGGGAAATGTGCTTATATGCATATTTGTCCACTCATTTGTTAATAGTTGTACAAACTTGAAAAATATCCCTTTAAGCTACATTTAGAACAGATAAAAATATGGGATTTATTTGTAACTTGCCAGTACCTGAATCTGTAAGTTAATATTATGCATTGATAGCGATTATTCAGTCTACAGCTTGGTTTTTGCTTTCAAATTGCACCAGACTGCTGCATTTAAGTTTACAATCCCTACATTTCTCTAAGTCGAATCCCTGGACCCTTTATAAGGGTGTGTTCCTTGCCATACCTCACCTTAAACTGTAATGATCCCACTGTTCTAAACCTGCTCACCTGAACCAAGGCTCTCCTGCACAGTCCGGCTTTGACCAGAGACTTGGCCACCCAGCGAGCAGCGTAGGCCCCGGACCGATCCACCTTGGAGTAGTCCTTCCCAGAGAAAGCCCCCCCTCCGTGGCCGCCCCATCCTCCGTACGTGTCCACGATGATTTTACGCCCCGTGAGTCCTGCGTCACTCTGGTGACACAGAAACATCACAATGAGCCAACAGACACATCGTTATCATCACACATCATTATTAGTTTTTAGCCTTCTCTGACCTGTGGACCCCCGATGAGGAACTTCCCGCTCGGCAGCAGATGGTAGATGGTTTTGTCATCCAGGTATTTGGCAGGAATGATGACCTTCACCACTTTCTCCATCAGGTGATGTCTGATCTCTTCCAGACTGATGTCAGGCGTGTGCTGCACCGAGATGACCACAGTGTGAACACGCAGCGGCTCCATGGCTCCCATGTTGTCCTGATACTCCACTGTGACCTGCAGAAAACACGGAACCACATCACAGCCGAACCACATTGAAAACAGCACACTGAACTTTTAGAATGTGAGGTGGCTGACCTGAGATTTGGAGTCTGGTAGAATCCAGGGACACTCTCCTGTGCGTGACAGCTGCTTCATCCTATAGTTGAGTTTATGAGCCAGAAGGATGGTTAAGGGCATACACTCCTCCGTCTCATCAGTGGCATAACCGAACATCAGGCCCTGAAGAGACAAGCTCTCTGATAAATTACCATGAATGCAATTTTGCACAAGTTAGGCTTTTCAATATATATTGAAACATAGCAATATTTATATAGTTTTCAGTATTTAAGTTTGACCTGGTCGATCTGAAAAAAGTCATGAAATATCTTTTCTTATGATTTGGTGCGAGATAAATAAAACTGACTTGACTTTTTTTTCCCCTTTGTTTTTCTTTTATTTTGAACTGCATTCAATGCTTACTCATGTGTTTGCAGTCACTGTCCTGTTGAAACACACATTTAATAACTTTGGCATAAGGCAACATGACCTCTTCAAGTATTTTCATATAGGCAAACTGATCCATGATACCCTGTCTTTGTGGCCCGACACCATTGCAAGAGAAACATCCCCATATCATGATGGTTGCAGCGCCATGCTTCACTGTCTTCAGGGTGAAATTTGGCTTAAATTTAGTGTTTGTTGGTCGTTTGACAAACTTTCTGTGGCCACACGGACCCAAAAAGAACAATCTCACTTTAATCAGTCCTCAGAATGTTTCTCCATATTGTATCCTCTTCAGCACAAAGACAAGGGATCGTGGATCAGTTTGCCTATATCAACAGCCTAATATTAATTTTTCTTCATTTTCTGTAAAGTAATTCAGAATTCACACATTTTATTTTCACATTTTGATTTAGGATATAAAATGCACTGTTTCCAATGCATCAGAATAAAAAATATTATAAGGATTTTGGATTTACTCACATTGTTTTTAATGATGCACTTATTACCATTCATGGATCTTTTTTGAGACAGGAATACACCCCAGACAGGTCGTCTAAACTATTTATTGGTGGATTAATTAATTGATTTCTTAACTCCTGTATTCATTCTGCAAATGAATTATTAAATCATAGCAGCTCTTTGATGTCAGAGTTCATGAAACTGACAGAAACTACAGCAGGAAACGAGTTCATCTGATTTTACTGGTACCTTGAGTTTCCTGATTGATACACCTGTTCACGCAGAAGAGAACAGACAAGATTGATGGAAAATAAATAAATGTTATCAGTGATACAGCAGCTTCAAAGTCTTATAATCAGCATTTATGATACTAGTTAAAGCACAACCTGCTCTATTTAGCAGCTGATAAGATACCAGTAGATGCAGAGCAGCAGCTGGTGCTGTACAGGCTGGTTCGGACCGGAGGTGACCACTCGTCACCGCGGTACCTTTAGGATCAAGTGTAATAACGTCAGAGAGCATCTGACTTTTCATCAAGCACCGTCAAGTCGGCAATGTCATTTGATGTAATGTTCCACTAACATTCTCAAAACTCTCAGATGGATTATAGTTCATCATTCACTTTTCAATTAAGCTTTTAAATAATGCACAAACCAACACACTACAATTATTTAACATAACAAATATATAGTAATCATGATTGTCAGTCATTTTCTATACCAGCTTATTCTTTACTAGGGTCACAGGGGTCTGCTGGAGCCAATCCCAGTGCATTGCAGGTGAAAGGCAGGGATACACCCCAGACGGTCACCAGTCTATCTTGGAGCATACGCACCATTCACTCACACACTCAGACCTATAGGCAATTTAGAGTCTCCAATTAGCCTTAGGATGACTGTGGGAGGAAGCTGTGTATGTGCATTTATTTATAATCATATATGATGTGTATGAATTCCTGTATTTTCCTGGTTTGTTGTAAACAAGAGTTTGACTGTTGGACCAAACAACATCCAACAAACATAATGCAAATCAAGATGAATGAAGATGAAATCTTGATATTTGACAATTGCAATAACTTCCCAAAAATGTAATAAATCACTTAAACAATCAAAAGCTGATCTGCAGCTTATTCAAATTCTCAACTTTTATTTTTCTTCCCACATATTTGCTGCCCTTTTCATTCTTGCCTAGGCTAATTAAATATTGTTGCAATTAAATTCTCTGCAAACTTCACAGTTATTATGATTGTATTATTAATTACTTATTTTTTTAAGTAGAAGCATATTTCAGCATATTAGTTGGTTGGCCCTAATCCAATGGGTTGATAACAGGTGGAAGAAATAGGTTGATACAGGTGAAGCAGCGTCCTACTGAACCATATCTATAGGTCCTAAAACCACTGATAAGGTCCATTCAGCGGCTGATAACATTACAAACAGTAATTTTAATATGTGTAATATGTCCTCTTGTGAGTGTTGAAGGACAAATACTGAACCTGGTCTCCTGCACCGATGTCCTCCTGATCCCTGCCCTCAAACACACAGTCTGATATTTCCACACACTGCGGCTCCAGAGCCACCAGCACGTTACAGGTTTTATAGTCGAATCCTACAGACACAGGAAACAGATAAATCAGCAGAAAGAGCCTTGTGGTCATTCTGAAATAGTTCTGATGTAGTGAAGTTATGGATCAGGCCATACTGAACCTTTAGAAGAGCCATCGTAACCAATCTTTTTCACAGTATCTCGGACCACTGTCTGCAGATCCACTATGGCCTTAGACGTCACTTCTCCAGCCAGTAAAACCATCCCTGTCTTCACCACACATTCTGTCACAAGACATAATGTTTTATCAGCCAAGAATACAACACCAACTTGTTGTTGTTTATTCAATACATTAAACAACTATAACTTAAATTACAACTTCTTAACCACCTCATACAGCTGTGACTCTGCTAAGAACATGCACCTCATTCCTGACTACTACTGCACTATTCATACTGCTCATTCCTTGCACATTACTTGTAGATATATGTACATAATCTGCCTACTTATACTTTATATTTATATTCTATGTTACTTGTCTGTTAATTTATTCAACTTTAATACCTTATTACTATTTCTATTGTTACTCAAACAGCATTCATGTGGACAGCAAGTAAGAATTTTATTGTACAGAGAAACTTGTTTCTACACTGTGCACATGACAATAAACACTCTGTATCTTGAATCTTTAAATAATATTCATAATTACACCATGTCTTGATAGAGACTAGATTTATTTTATTTGTTTTGCTTTTCAATTATTACTTTTATTTTTTATTGTGACTGTTTTTGTGCAATTGAAGGAAATGACAGGAAAGAATTTCACTGTGATTACATGATACAGATTGATTGTATGATAATTCTCTGAGTGCATTGTTCTTGCTCCTTATTTTGATTATCCAATCACATCTTTTAAGAGAATGTGTCATAAGTAGCAATGGGTTCAACCACACCTCCTCACTAAGATAGCTGTCCCAGAAGCAGCCGTCTGCTCTATAATCTTTGTTGGTTATTCTATAATCTATATTATACCAATCAGGATTTTTAACTGATAATCATGCAACGGCTTTCCAGAATTTTCCAGACATAAATATAGAAATATAGATTAAATATAAATTAAATATATATTAAATAAGTCTTTTTAAGTCTAAATTGGCTGACGAACTGTGAATATGATAATATCAATATAACAGAACACTCACCACAGGCCACTTTAGAGTCCGGGTCTTGACTCAGGAAAGCATCGAGGACAGCGTCGCTGATTTGATCACACATTTTATCTGTTAATGCAAAATCACCAAAGAAAGAGTAGAAAAAAAGACATGAGACTATATACATATATAGAGTATAATTTAAAATGCACAGTTTTTGATGGCAAAGATTATTGAGAATGCAGGTAAGGGGCTATTGCACCAGTGAAGGCACTTGATCATTCTTAATTATTTTAAAACAAAACAATCGGTTAATCAGATCTAGAAAATAATCAATTATCAGTTATCAATGACACAAAATTCATAATAATCACATAAAACTACAGGACAGTTACTGATACAGCATGTGTAGTTACTGTAGTAATACAGTATATATAGTACAGTTACTGCAGTAATATACAGTATATACGGTAGAGTTATTGCAGTAATATACAGTATCTATAGTAAAGTTACTTCAGTAATATACAGTATATTTAGTAGAGTTACTGCAGTAATATATAGAGTATATATAGTAGAGTTACTGCAGTAATATGCAGTATATGTAGTAGAATTACAGCAGTAATATATAGTATACATAGTACTGTTACTGCAGTAATATACAGTATATATAGTAGAGTTACTGCAGTAATATGTAGTACAAGTACCGGTAGTAGAATTACTGTAGTAATATACAGTATATGTAGTAGAGTTACTGCAGTAATATACAGTATATATAGAATTGCTGCAGTAATATAAAGTATATGTAGAAGAGTTACTGCAGTAATATACAGTATATATAGTAGAATTATTGCAGAAATATACAGTAATATATAGTAGTTACTGCAGTAATATATAGTAGTTACTGCAGTAATATATAGTAGAATTACTGCAGTAATATACAGTAATATATAGTAGTTACTGCAGTATTACACAGTAATATATAGTAGAAGCACTGCAGTAATACACAGTAATATTTAGTAGAGTTACTGCAGTTATACACAGTAATATATAGCAGAATGACTGCAGTAATATACAGTAATATATAGTAGAGTTACTGCAGTAATATATAGTAGAATTACTGCAGTAATATACAGTAATATATAGACACAGTACCAGAGTGTCCTTCTCCCACAGACTCGGATGTGAACAGGAAAGTCTTCCCTCTGCTTCCTGCTCTTCCTCCGCTCGGATTCATCTTCAGTTGTTCGGTAGAAAGTTGAATGTAAAGAAATTAGCGTGTAGCGGTGAGATTAGAGCTGCAGATGTGCCGATTCTCCGTGAAGACTCTTCTGATATTCGCTGGCTGTGATTATATAAAGCGACAATTAGCGCGAACTCTGACCCTCAGAGGCGGAGACGATGAGGAGCGAAGTCGGGGTTTTGCGTCTTTTTTGGAGCAGGCGGAGACACGAGCAGCGAAAACTGATGCAACGTTTCACCAGAAGGAGACAGAAGCCGCCATTGTACCGTAGAGATGAGATATTATCCTTACAGCGGTGTGTTAGTGTGTGGAGATGTGTGTGGAGATGTGTGTGAGCTGCAGAAGCAGGAATGTGTGGAGGTAAACAGCTGATCCGCCTCCAGGCGGCGCTGTTATACAACATCACTGCAACACAACAAGGAACAACACTGTAAAAAATATCGGTGTTTTTACTGCTTCTCCTTTTTACTTTACAGAATGTGCCTAATTAAATTGCTCTAAATTCTTTGTCACTGCCCTTTAAAAGGACACAGCAAGTATTTCCTGTTGGAAATATGTATTTAGACTTTTTTACTCCCATCGACCTTCATCAATTAACTTCTTTATTGGATACGATTAATCTATCTTTATTATCAGGTTATGTTCTTCAGTCCTTTAAGGTAGCTGTAATTAAACCTCTTCTTTAAAAGCCCACACTAGACCCAGAGGCCTTAGCCTCTGGGTTCTTCTATATATCAAACCTATATCAAACCTTCCCTTTCTGTCTAAGATACTAGTTGTAGCCAATCAGCTGTGTGACTTTCTCTATAACAATAGTCTTTTGAGGATCTTCAATCAGGATTTTGAGTACATCATAGCACAGAGACGGCATTAGTCAAAGTTACAAATGACCTTCTAATGGCATCTGACAAAGGATTTATCTCTGTACTTGTCCTGTTAGATCTTTGACACCATTGACCATCAAATTCTTTCACAGAGACTGGAACATCAAATTGGCATCAAAGGAACCGCCCTAAGCTCGTTTAAGTCATATTTTTTAGATCGATCTCAATTCGTTCAGGTCAATGATAAATCCTCCACGCATACCAAAGTTTGCCATGGAGTCCCACAAGGTTCTGTACTTGGACCACTTCTATTTAGTTTATATATGCTTCCTTTAGGGAACATTATTAGGAATCACTCCATTAATTTTCATTGTTATGCTGACGACACCCAATTATATTTATCAATCAAACCTGATGAAACCAACCAGCTAACTAAACTCCAAACATGCCTTAAGGATATGAAAAGTTGGATGAGCTACAACTTTTTGATGTTAAATTCAGACAAAACTGAAGTTCTTGTAATTGGACCCAAACACCTCAGAAACTCTTTTTCTAGAGAATTAGTTTATTAGATGGGATCACCCTGGCCTCCATCTCCACTGTAAAGAATCTTGGAGTTATTTTTGATCAGGATCTGTCCTTTAATGGCCACGTAAAACAAATTTAGAGGACTGCATTCTTCCACTTACATAATATCACTAAAATCAGACGCATTGTCTCTCAAGCAGATGCAGAAAAACTAGTCCACGCATTTGTTACTTCCAGGCGGGACTATTGTAACTCTTTGTTATCAGGCTGCTCCAACAAGTCTCTTAGGATTCTGCAGCTAATTCAGAATGCTGCTGCACGAGTTCTGACAGGAACCAAGATTAGAGATCACATCTCTCCCATTTTGGCCGCCTTACATTGGCTACCTATTAAATAGAGAATAGAATTTAAGATTCTTCTCCTTACATTCAAAACTCTCCATGGCCAGGCACCATCATATATAAAAGAGCTCATAACACCTTACTATCCCTCTAGAACACTGCACTCTCAGGATGCTGGGCTCCTTGTGGTTCCTATTGTCTCCAAAAGTAGAATGGGAGCCAGAGCCTTCAGCTATCAAGCTCCTCTTCTGTGGAACAAACTACCATTCTGGGTTCGGGAGGCAGACACGGTTATCACTTTTAAGAGTAGACTCAAGATTTTCCTTTTTGATAAAGCTTATAGCTAGGGCTGGCTCTGGTCATCCCTTAGTTATGCTGCCATAGGATTAGACTGCTGGGGGACTCCTCTCTCTCTCTCTCCCTCTCTCTCCCTCTCTCTCCCTTTCTCTCTCTCCCTTTCTCTTTCTCTGTCCCTCTCTCTCTCTCTCTCTCTCTCTCTCTCACTCTCTCTCTCTTTCTCCCACTGGGTTTTGGAGTTTTTCCTTGCTGCGAAGGAGGGTCTAAGGCGGGGAATGTCTGGGTCACTGACTGAATTTTGTGAAGCCGAGCGAGGCAACTGTGTTGTGATGTTGGGCTATAAATTGAATTGAATTGAATTGAAAGTCGCCCAATCAGAGGCATCAAGTGCAGAGTCATGTGATTTGAATTACATGACATCCTCAGTCTTTCAATAGCAATCATTAGAAGAAGGGATAGAATCAAATATGTATCTATCTATGAAAAATCCTACTGCAGTAAAAGTGCACAAGTATTATGAGTTAAAGTAGTTGAAGTATTGCAGTGAAGTATAAAACCCTATTTGAATGTGAACAGCTGAATGTTTAACACCTCCATTTTTGAAACATTGTACATAGCGTTTTAATTCTAATATTATATTTTAATGTTTTGTGTACATTGGTATAATATCTTATTCTCCAAAATCCATGATTACTGTGAGTTTGCCTTCATCACTCATCTTTATTTATGAACTATTCTGGTGATAATTCAGAGGGAAATGAATTAAATGAATGAATTTTACTTCTTATTCTATCGCTAATATGTTTTTAATGTTTTGAAAGTTGGATAATTTAATTTGTCTATTTCATGTTTTATGTAAAGCATTATATGCTACATAGATCAAGTCTATTATTATTTGATATAACAGTTTTAATGCAGATAGTTTATGAATTTTTTTTTAGATTTGAACCATCCTGTCTCTGCAGTATGTTCAGCTATGTCTCATGCACAGATTCTTTATCAGGGAACCACTGTATGTCCAGAACTCAGATTTGATTTTTACCCAGTTAAAGCTCTGTAGTGTTTCATTTTGGCTTTGTGACATTTGACATAACAATGTTTTAATAAAATATATATCCTTTAACTTCTCTTAGTGCCACAACACAGGCTTCACTCTCGTTTCTCTCCCCCCCCCCCAGTTCCTTACTTCCCTTTGCAGGACTGATGGTGCAGACTGTTCCTGTTCCTGTTCCACATAATTCAGCTGTTGTGATGCAATTCATGTGGGGAAAAGGCTGAAAGAGCAGAAGAAAATTCTGATGGTTTAGCATTGAGTTATGTGTGTTAAAGTACATTTCTTTAACGTTTTAAATACGTGTACTTTACTTGAGTATTTTTATTTGATGCTTTGTACTACTCTCCTCTCTACATTTCAGAGGAAAATACTGTATTTTTTACTCCACTACATTTACTACATTTTATTACTTTTCATTGTATATCACATTATATATTTTAATACTATATATGCACATTTTGTAAAAGGCAAATGAATGAAGTGTTTTATTATCATGAAAAAAACACAATACACATATATAATATGAAGCAGAACAATTATAATCAATCTTCACAAAAGGAATTAAAATAGGCTCCATTTTTACGTTATGCAACACTGCTGTTTCATAACCATGACTGAAAGTCCAGATGTTGATAGGTGTGTCTTAATTGAGATATGGTGCTTGTACTGTGTATACTATGTATCTAGTATAAAGTTGAAGAAGTGAAAAAACTTTTCATGTCACTGAACTTAAAAAAAACAGGGGGGATTTGCATTCACGAACTGCTGCACTGGTGAAATAACAAACTGACATCACACACAGGACAAGGAAATGAAGTGAAGCAACCGGAGTGACTTCACCCCTTTTACTGCCTTGCAAATCTTCCTGTGTTTAAAACAGCCCTTTGCCCGGACATATCAGATCTGCGCCGACCTGCATCCTGACAGCTGATGGTATGTAAATCAGACACAACTCACCGGTCCTTGGACATTAAACTACATTGTGAACCTTGTTTTGTATAAGTGGAGTCGTGTACAGCTGCTATTTCTGTGGATGTGTTGCGTCCGAGCTCATGAAAAGCAGGAAATGAGAGTGGTTGTACATGGCGGCTGTAGCCGGCTCCTCTTCAGGCCAATGAGGTTTTGATTGAGGTAACAGGTAGTTAATGAATAACAGGAGAATTGCAACCTTCAGCAGACATTTGTTCAGCTCTTACTGTGTGACTCATGTAGCCACAAGAAGAACAGATCTCTGTATTTGTTTATTATACAAGCTGACAGGACCTTTTTTTCCCGTTATATTTCTTGTATGAAGCTGAATATTTCTGTTGGCTGTGACTGACAAACCTTTCTGCTATGGTAAGTGTCTTTAAATACTGAAGTTTAGTTTAGTTTTCCATCTTAAAAATTCAAATTTTCCATATTAACAATTTAGATTTCTTCTTAATCTTGATATTATCAGAAAACTATTTAATTCTAATTCTTTTAATCTGTCTGTGTTACTTATTGTGAAGCAGCTTTCCTTCCTGGAGCTCGAGGTTTTATGACATCGGCCCATGGTAGACTAAGTCAGGCCTGTCCTTTTTTTCCTGTTATCACAGTTACAGGAAGTGAGTGTTGGTCATTTGAATGGAGCCTGTTTCTCCTGCCGTCAGTCGACTGTAAAACGGTAAACGTGTGGAACGTGTGACGGATTCAGTTTTCCCCCCTTTTCGATTTTCCACAGGCTGACGCGACCTCTCAGCCGCCGGCCGCCGGCTCATCCGCCAAACTGGACCACGTGCAGGGCCAGGTCAACGAGGTTAAAGTCATACTGAAAGACAACATCAACAAAGTGCTGGAGAGGGGCGATCGATTAGATGAATTGATCGGCAAAACCGATGACCTGCAGGCATCTGTGAGTAAACGGAGTCACACTCTACTCTGTTCAGAAAGCTCCGGTATTTTACACTTCCCTGGGTTCTTTTTAAAGTTATGATATAAAACTATTGAATTAAATATGAAATAAAGTCAAAAACATTAGATAAAGTAAATATGATACAAAGTCAAAATTATTAGTCGAATATATCTAATAAAAATACAAAAATATCAGATAAATACAATAATATGACAATTTAATATTGTTTTTTTTTAGACTAAATAGACCAAAATCAAGAAAGAATTTAAAGAAGCAAAGTTAAGTTATATAGTTAAGATAATTCTACTCAATATTGGAGTAATTTTACCAAAAACAGGATATTTTGCTCTCAACGTTTACTGAAGTCCTCTACTTAAACACAAATTCTCAATTTTCTCAATAAGAAATTCTTATTCTACCATTTTTTTCCGTATTATGACATGGTATACTTCTTCTCTACTTTATTCCAGAGAGGTAATATTGTGCTTTTTCCTCATATTACACTAATTTGACAGCTGTAGGGGTGAGATAAAATATCAATACTGCAATATTATAGATACTCCAATGCCAAATGTAGACTTTTCTTTTGACAGAGACACATGAGACGCACTGAGACCTCAATGCAGTGAATAAATAACTATTTTTTTATTTTTCTCTTCAGGCTGACTCGTTCCAAAGAACGTCAACGCGTGTGGCCAGGAAATACTGGTGGAAAAACATAAAAATGATGATAATAATCGGCGTGGTCGTGCTGATCATAATCATCCTCATTATCCTTTTTGCTACGAATGTTATATAAATCCTATCTGATCTCCTTCATCTGCTCAGGACTCGCATGAGTGATCATTTCAGCTCACACAAACAGATGTGTTATGTATTTTAAGATCAAATTATTTATGTAAATTTAACAGGTACATGATAACCCTTTAAAACCTTATTAATTTAACCTGTGATGACATTTTATGTTGTGAAGATAAAATTCTGCAAATTATTATAAAAGTTGACTGAAATACTCGTGAACACTCCAACAAGCTTAAGGTGTAATATCACTAAATTAACATTTCACAAAGGATCACAAATCCAAATGAGAGTTTATTGTTTTTATTTTGTCACATTTCTTGTATGTTCAATACACTGTATATATTCTGTATGTTTATGACTGTCAAACTCTGTATTAAATGACTGATGATTATAATTAAGCGGTGTGTGTGTGTCTCTGTGTGTAATGGAATATATGTGATTTTTTCCAACCAATCTAACATTTCGAGTTATAAATGAAGCAAATTCACAAACGGTAATTCAAGAACATTAAATACAAAAACAAGAAGGGATGAGGAACGCAAAAAACTGCTAAAACTTTGTTCTAAAATAAATGCAAAACATCAAAATCCAAAAAAAGGTTAATCCAACAAATACTCCGGTAAGTATGGAGGAAACGTAGGTCATAGTGCTCTTCAGTTATTTTCTTACAATCAGCTAGTGATCTTTGCTGGATACCATCATCACTGAGGCCAATGCTCCGCCAGCTGACAGCAGCCTTTCATCACCTACAAGAAACAAACAGAAAATAAATCAGCTATAGACGAACAAAAACGTGCTGAGCCACAAACAAAAAAAAAGAAAAAGGAATCCCCGTGTTTATAATGTCCAATGTAAAAAAAAAAACAAAAAAAATGAAAAAACAAAATTATTTTAACACTTTTACAGTTTAAAAAAAGTCCATAAGCTAGAAATCCTGAAGTGAAATGTCAAAAGCCAAAATATTAAATAGAAGAAATCGGTCAAAAATACACATTAAAGAAACATTACATGCAAATTTTCTGGAAATGTGGTGATTCTTCTTGTTTTACAAAAAAGATTAAGAGGAAAATTTGTTACAGGAAAATTAACAAAAGCGGAAGTTCTTTTCCCATCGCTGTCAGTAACACAAAAACAGAACAATACATGTACACAAAAGTAAAGCACTTTATCCCCCAACACAGTAGCGTCCAAATACGAACCAGGTTTTAGCTCGTGGACGTAACTGGCTACAAGCTAAATAAAGAAACAAGCATTTTAGATGAGATTAGGAATACATAGATTTACAATAGGAACTGGAAAGTCCAGAGAATGCTGTCCTTTGAAAAGCAAATAAGTTATTATTATTACTTTCATATTTATAATCATTACTTGTGGGGGAGTAAGGGCCTGTAAAAAATGACAATTACATGTGTATATTTTACGTTTTACATTACATACAGTTGCAAACAAATTAAAATGGAAAGAAAGATGACAAAGCTGGACGTGTCCCATATTGTTTAGTTTAGAAATGCTGATACAGGATGTTGGAAGACCATACCAAATGGCAGCATTCGAGAGCGTATGCTTCTCGTACCCGGTCCGCATTGAGCGGGCCCTGAGAGTATCTGGGAGTCAGCTCATGGCCTGCAAGGAAGCTCCGCTGGCAGGTACAAACAAGGTATGTCAGAGTTAGGAGACAACATACTTCCTTTTCTGTTTCCTTGCACATCCATAACTTTGGCATCCATTTTACTGTAGTAGTAGCAGTACTTTACCTGTTAACTTTACAGTTTAAAAAGAAAAAAAAAACAAACCAAAAAAAAAAAAAAAAAAAAAGTAGGTGCAAATGAGGCAGCAGAAGGCCGGCTGTTAAAATAATCGCCACAAGTCTGTAGCCTCTATGTTACCACTACTGTAAAGCACTTGAGGGTGCTGAGAAAAAGAAATTCATAAGAGGAAATTATACATAATGTTACCAAACAGCCAAGCAAATAGAACTAATTTTAAGTTTAAAGTAAGCGGTGTATTTTCATTCTTACATACCTACTTGAGCGGGAGGGTTTCCTCGTTTAATACGGCTTGTAACTGTTGGTGTGGCCACCACGCCGTGGCGACTTGCCGTATCCAGCCGACTGATCTACAACAGTGATGCAAAGTAAAAGAAGGTAAAGCAACAGAACAGGGAGCAGAGGAGTAAAACAGCGTGGCGCAAAGTATCAGAAACTTACTGCCGTCGTCACCGTATCCATAATAGTTGTTGTAACCAGAGTAATCGTAGCCGCCGTAGCCTCCGTATCCTTGGTTACTATAACCGTAATTCCCATAGCCTTGATTCCAGTAGTTGCCATAACCCTGGTTCCAATTTTGATTGGGACCTGCAGTTCAATCAAATTTACATTAAATATTTCCTAACATTCGTGACTGAATTATAACATTACCACCAGTTTATACTCAGCAGATTATGGTTCTGTCCAGATCCTAATAAACTATTCGAACTGGGATTGGGATCAAGTTTTTTCCTCTTCTGAGGAACTTTATTAGAAAAAGAATGTGAAAGCTCCAAGTCCTTTGTGTCTCTGTAGAAAATCTAACTGCTGGAGGTTAGTTTAAGGTCATTTAATGCACCTTCATGCTTGATGTTATTGCAAATTACCTGCAGGAGTCATTGCCTCCAATAATCTGTAGACTTTTGGGACCTTTTTATATGTAATTTCAGGTTTAACGAATTAAAGCACAATTTTATGTTTCATATCTAAACATCAGTCTATTCTTAATTAAAAGCTGTTTTTCTGTCTACATTTTAGAGCCATGTTGACTCCAATCAAGCTGAACAAAGTATATTTATCGGTATCTATAATGCTGTTCAAGTATTTTGTTTCTCTATAAAAAAACTATTTGTGGAATTTTACGTGGTTATTACATATCACTCAGTATAAAAATGAGAGGAAATTATGGTAGAGAGAGAGAGACGGGGTGTGGTGTCTCAGCCAGCCTCCATTCAAGAACATTGTGTCCCTTAACCCCTAATCCACCAGTATACCCCTCAAGCACAAAAGGGAAATTTTGCACACAAGTAGCGTGCGACCATGTGATTCCAGGCAGCGAACAGCATTTCCAACCTCTTACTTGGCTCTGGAAGTAGTGGAAGCTCTGGAAGTCGGAGCTCTGCCTGGAAAACTCTGATTTTACTGAGAAGCACATGCTCTGACATCAATCAGCTTCGTCCACAGAAGCAAATGTGGAGGTAAAAAAAAAAAATCTACTTAAGGCCACACCCGCGCTACCAAGAATGTCTTCTCCACTCACCACCACCTCTTCCTCGAGACCTGGTTGAGTATCCTCCTCTGCCTCCCCAGTACTGCTGCTGCTGGTACTGCTCCTTGGACATTGCCACCTTTATTTCACACTGGAGGAACAAAATTTAAATGACTTAATTTCCGTATCGGTCATGTATATTTCATGCAATCTGCCAATAAGAGTCCATACCTTGCTTAGTCCAATGTTGTGGTACTTTTTCTCCATGATGGTCTTGACTGGATCCTCCTCTTTGAATGTTATGAAACAAAAGCCTCTTCGCTTGTTTGTTTTGTTTTCCATGGGAAGTTCAATCGACTCCAACTGTTCAAATAATAAAACTTTGTATTAAACACTTTGAAGTAATCTTTAAAGGTGCTTAATTTCATTTTCTTTCGAAAAAGTAGGTAATAAGACCGGTCAATTCTGATTTATGAGCATTAGAAAGTCATGCAGACACATAAATATATGAATTTCAGGGGATTTCACCTCTCCGAAGGCACCAAAGTACTCTCTGACTTTCTCTTCAGGAGTGTCTGGAGAGAGACCGCCGACAAAGATCTTCTTTACCGGCTCCTTGCTCTTCATGGCCTTGGCTTTTTTGGGGTCAATGACCTTCCCATTGAGTTTATGTTCCTTTCCTGTAGCAACCTTCATAAGAAAAAACACTTCATATAGTTAATCATCTTTAAGTGTTCACAGCTTCTTACAGATAATGTTTTCTTTTATTAAAAACATCCAAGTAAAAAGGTAAAGAATGTTTTGATGATTGTTCATCAACAACGTGTAACAAACAAATATTTTAACTACCAAATAATTTTCTGATTAAATTAAATTATTCAAATGAATTTGTTGGACAATAAAACGTCAGTGAATTCTGAAAAAAAATGTCCAGCACAAGTTCAAAGAGCCGACCATTAAACATTCAATCTAAAACATACCATTTTACAATTATTTTATTAGAGAAAAGCAAGAAATACTTCAATACAATAAAAAGCTGATACCAGATGATTATTCAATTATCAAAATATATATAGATGCCAATTAATTTTCTGTTGAAAGGTTAATCAGTTAACATCACATTATCATTGTTATTAGAGTAGTTAAAGATTTTGTAAATACCATCTGAACAGCAGTAAGTATCATTAAATGTGCTTCTGTTTAGTTTCTAGGAAAGTTGGATGCGTAGCTCTGTGACACAATCAGCGCAAACTGTGGCTGGCGGAGATTCAGAGAACAACCCCAGAATAGATTTAATTCCCTATATGACAGCTACATCTCTCATCATAAATCAGTGGTGACCACCTTACATCCATCTTGATTTGCGATGTAGGACGGTACCTTGTCAACACTTCCGGGTTCTTTGAAGAGAACAAAGCCGAAGCCTCTGGAGCGACCAGTCATCGGGTCCAGTTTTAAAGTGCAGTCAACGACCTCCCCAAATTTGGAAAAGTAATCTTTTAGGTCCTTCTTAGTGGTGTCCCAGCTGAGCCCTCCAACAAACATTTTCCTATGGACAGAACATTTAAAGAAATCAAACTGCAGTACCAATACTGCGATGTAAAACTACTCCATTACAAGTAAAAGTCCTGAATGAAAAAAACTAAACACATAAGTGAAAGTACATATGTATTAGAGAAAGTACTACACTATGTGTTGTTTTGAAAGCCTTTTATATTATACAAGGGGTCAAATACTCATCTGAAAAGTAATTAAAGCTGTCAGATAAATGTAGTAGGGTGAACTATAAAGTAGCATCAAATGGAAATACAAGTACAGTGCTTGAGTAAATGTATTTAGTTACTTTTCTCCACTGTCATACTGCAACTAGAGCTGTAGTAGTCTAAGTACTCAGATAGATTACTTGAGTAAAAGTAGAACTGCTGTTGTCACAAAAAAGACTAAATTAAAAGTCTGTATTGTATGTATTACTAATTATGCAAACTGTTTTTATTATAGTATATTATATTACTTGTTTTCAAATCACTAAATACATGTTAAATTGTCTTGTCTCTTTTCTTTTTTAAATGTGCACTTTGTGTGAAGGCTGCCGAATATTATCTTGCAGTACTTTTAATATCAATCGATCCAAAGTATCTCTAACTGATTAATACGTTAAAATACTTGCATGTATTTACCGATTAAAAACAATTAGTATACTATACTATAATAATATAACAGTCTGCGTTATAAAGTGATACTTTAAGAACATTTTGCTAAAAAGACTACTTGTTTGAGTATTTTTAGACGACAGTATTTATAGGAGTACAGAATCTCATTAATTTGTCCACCATTCAGTGTAATTTTAAGCAGTATCAGATGGAATTACTCAAGTATCTCAATTATGTACTTAAATACATTAGTTGAGTAAATGTACTTCATTACTCGTCTCCCCTGTCACACTGTAGTACTATACTGTAAACAGAAACCGGCTGAGCAGCTGTAGTATTTTAACTGTGCTGGTAAACCGAGTATAAGACCAGTGTTTCGGCTGTTTTCGTACCCCTCGTCTTCCTCGTTCTTGCTGGCGTCGATCCTCGACCCCTCGGCCTCGCCCCCCATCAGGCCGCAGTCCCCGGACGCAGACATCGGGTCGTCGCTGTTCGCTTCTCCGTCCTCCTCCATTCTCATCATGGTCGAGTCCTCGCTGAATTCGTAGTCGTCCGACATGTTATGAGCTTTAGAAGTTAATAATTAAAGTCGTCACGTGAGCAGCGTCAGCAGCTGTGAGCTAATGCTAATATTATGATGTTATATAGCGTCAGATTAAACCGCTTGGTGCTAATTACAGCGATCTTATTAGTCAATCTTCTGGAGTCGAAAAAGCAACGTTTGTGTGAATTCAGGCAGGAAATGTGTTTTAGCGAAGAAAATGTGCCTCGGTTGTTGGATATTTGTGGGTTGATTCCAGGGATCAGTTTTCTAATGAGCGTCGCTTTGTTTTCATCGGGTTCTTCTTCTTCGTGAGTTTTATTGGCGGTTGTCAAACAATGAAGCGGTGAATTACCGCCACCTGCTGGCTGGAGACGCATCGGATTTGTCTAAAACAAATTGAACGTTTTAATTTCTTTATTATTATTTTACTTTATTTAAAATGTAGAATTCAAACCTTCTAATATTGATATTTTACACACGTTCCAAACTAATAAAACACTTTGTGAACCTATACGTTTTGTTGGCAAAACCATAAGTTTCTGATTCGTAAACTTTGACTGTTGCTAATGTTTTTTTATTCGCATTAATACATTTGAACCAGTATTCTGTTCATCTATTCGAATATTTAACAAATGTTTAGATCATATTAATAAAAGAAATATAAGGAAACAATAATATTATCGTATTTATTCAATATGTTAAAGGTTATAATCGGTTATTTGTATGCAAATGTTGGAGAACCCTGGTCTGGCAATTTTAGTATGAAAAAGTCTGTATATATATAACATAAATATAAAACGTGTAGGAACTTTGAATATATATTGTTTTATTAATTAATTAATTTATGGGTTGGTGCTCAGCAGCGCCCCCTCCGGCCTGGAGCTGCACCGACTGGCTGAACATGTGTCCTCGCCGCTCCGAGTCCAGTCACCAGGAAATTAGCTGCGGGGAGGAGGCGGTAACGACAGCAAACCGACGACTAGAAGTGAAGCACTAACCGGGCGGTCTCTCTTTGTCACACCTGCTCCGGTGAGAGGCCGGAAAGGACCGGGAGGAGCCGGAGGAACCGGAGCCGCCGCCGCTGTCGCTGTCGCTGTGAAGGTTTGAAGCGAACGTCAGCTCAGCAGCTGCAGACTCGCCTGAAAATGGCCTCTGTTCCAGTTCCTGCTGGCACTCAGGCTCTGCTGCTGGACATCGAAGGCACAACGACTCCAATCACGTTCGTGAAGGTGAGTTCAGCCGCTGCTTTTATCTCACGGCACCGATACGTCTCCACGTCTTCACGTTTCCGCCCTGCAGCCTTTTATCAGCCGATAATAGTCGCCTGTCATCGTTTAGCAAAGCAGCTAACAGCTCAGTGTTAGAACCGCTGCAAACAATTAGCTCATCTGGATTTCTGTTCACTTGGTCAATTATTGATAGAATTATCCCTTCCTGTTGGCAGATAATTTGTCTAATCTTTTTATTGAAGTCAAATTAAAGAGAGAGGAAAAATAGCTAAAAAAAAATAGATAAAAACACGAAAAATCTCTCAAAAAACGCGATTTTTTTTAGATAGAGACAAATATAAATAATATAATCTCGTTTTAGATTAAATTGACCAAAATAAAGTATAGTAAGAAAGAAGTGAAGTAAAAAGAGCTAAATTATTTGCCAATGGAATTAGATAATTTTACTCAATATTGGACTAATTGTACCAAACACAAGATATTTTAATGTTTTGCAGTGTGTGCACCTGCATTAGACTGAAATTTAACTTTCATTTTCTTTTTATGCTTGTACACTTCATTGCTTTGTGTCTTAGTTGTTCACGTTGTATTTGATTTACACTTTAAAATATATATATTTCAAACATGAAATAAATATTAATATAATAATCTATAATTTATTATTTATTCATCACTCTAGTTTTGAACAATGTTTGTCTCTGAATATATATATATATATATATATATATATATATATCTTCTAATACTCTGATTATTTACAAGTTATCTTGATTTTGTGAATAAATACGACCCAGATAATTTAGTATCTGTAAGGAGCCTCTAGGAGCCTATAAAACACCTAATGAGTGTTCTTTGCATTCCAGGACATCTTATTTCCATACATCAGTGAACATCTGGAGGATTATCTGTCTACTCACTGGGAAGAAGACGAGTGTAAACAAGATGTTCATCTTCTAAAGAAACAGGTAAAGCATGCTGTCATGCGTGGTTCGTCGCTCACAGACTCAAATTTGAGAGCAGGTTTGACTTAATTTTAAAGTTCCTGCAGGTTGTAGCTCAGCTTGCCAATCTTCTCGTGTATAATATACATTATCAGCACCGGGAGTGTTAGTGGGAGGTAAATCCTGGCACCAATCTGCCCACAGCTCTCTTTAAATCCATAATAAATACCTCAACAGCTTAGCAGGGGAGGACAAAAGACTTTGCCCCTTGTTGTGTAAAAAGGTGTATGCATATTGAAAAGTATCTACAAGTATTTCGATAACTGAAAAGCTACAATACCAAAATCTCACGGTATGATAATCATCACTGGTTACAGAGAACTGGTCTTTTCTAGCTTCAAAACAGTGGTTCTGATATTAGTTTTAAACTTTGCGTTATTTTCCATCATTTCAATCGCCCTCTAGGTGATGACACTGCATGTTTCTCAAGGAGTGAACACTGGATATTGTCATTTAATACACGGTTGTTCAGCAGTGCATCACTGATGGAGACTTCTGTGCCGTTTTCATGAGAATTCTCCGGATTTAAATCCACATCATGAGCTCTTTCGTAACGCTTCTGTAATAAAAAGCCTGACCGTTGTTACAGATCGAGGAGGACATGAAACAGAACCGGTCGTGTCCTGTCCACGCCGTGGACCAGACGGTTCACACTGATGAGGAGAAGGCCATTAGAGAAGTAATGGATAACGTGCTGTGGCAGATGGCAGCAGACAGGAAGTCGACGGCACTTAAACAACTCCAGGGACACATGTGGAGAGCGGCTTACGCTTCGGGGAGAATCAAAGGCGAGTAAGTACTCTGGCCGTCTTCCTATGTTTATACAGATGCACAAAGTAATTAGCCGGAAACACAGCGAACATGAAGACTCTGTATTTCTAAGCGTTAACAGTCCATCAGCTGGATCTGATTCGTTAGCAGCCGTGAGCTGAATTATTGTTTTCCTTTTTAAATATGTAAAATATCCATTATATCTGGTTAAACTGATATATTGTCACCTGCTGGGCAATTAGTCGACTTTATGGTTGGTTTGATAAGCAAATAGCACCATGGGAGATTTATAAATCTCCATTCAGACAGGATTAGCATTTCAATAGGTGGCGGGGAGTGAAATATTGACTTATATTTACTTATCAGGCAGCGTTTTATTTGGTTATCAGGAGACATTTTAACCAGGACAGGATATGGTCTCTTAAGGTTTCACAGTCAAAAACCTCAAATCAGACTCGCAGAAGAGCGAGAAACAGGGAAGTTGGGATCCCAACAAATTAAAACATAAATGCAAAACAAAAATGTTTTATCTCAGTTATTTTATAATTTTCCAAAGCCAACAACTGTATTTAAGATTAAAATCTATATGAAAACACTATACTAGGGTACATTGAGGGTAAGCAAATCCGTTAAATGAAGCTCAGACTTGCTGCAGTGCAGACCGTCCTAAACTATAAAAGAAAGTTTTAAAAAGTATATTGTCATGAGAATTTAAGGATTCAAAAACAGGGTCACTGTGTGTTTTATAAAAGAAATGACGTGTTGTTGTGAACAGGGTCTACCCAGATGTGGTTCCAGCCATCAGAAGATGGAGAGAACAGGGCCTGAAAGTCTACATTTATTCGTCAGGAAGTGTGGAGGCACAGAAGCTTCTGTTCGGGTACTCTGTCGAAGGCGATGTTTTAGATGTAAGTGCCACTTAAATGCTTTGAAATTCAAAGAAGCAGGTGTAAAACCTTTAAATCACAGATCTTGCGGCTAACGAGATGCGTTTTTCCTCTCCACCAGTTATTCGACGGTCACTTCGACACCAATATAGGGCTGAAGGTCGACAGCAAAAGCTACGAAAGAATCGCAGAGAGGATCGGCTGTCAACCTGAGGAAATCACATTCTTGACAGATGTCACTCGAGGTGCGTTTTCAGAGTTACTCACTGATTTTTAGCAACGGCCTTGGATATATGTTCCCTAAGAGATAGTCTGATATAGTGCTTCTTTTTCAATTTGTGAATATAATTTAATATGGTCGTTGTAGTATTTGTTGTGATTATACTATAATAGAAACTGTTACATCGTGAGTCACATGGAAATGAAAGGAGCGCTGTGGAGTTTTGTTGAAACAACATATTTTTGAGTTTTCACTTGAGGTTATTCCTCTTCAAACATTTTCAAAGTATTTAAGGCTTTGCTTTGTTTACATCTTTACCAGCCTGCAGTCATGCTTTTCTTCTCTGCATTGTTGTGCTTCTTGGAACATGATTGCAACTGTATTTAAACCAAGCCATGACTATCCATTCCAAAAACGGCTCCACGTTTCTATATAATGTTTAGAACATGAACCAACATTAGATGTTACTTTTAGTCATTGCAGGAAACTTTTAGATTATTTTTGACAGTTGTATTTGTACTGTCCTCCAGATTTTTCCTGTTTTACAAAATGTATTTATAACCCAAATGTCCACTCGGTATTAATTAATGAATAAAAATAACCCTTTCCTCAGCCTTCCTCATCCATATACCTCCCAAAATATCTTTTTAGGTTTTTAAATTTAAAATTTGTTATATATAGATTTATATTTGCCCCAGCTCAACAAAACAAGACATTTTAGGTTCAATCTTTCACTTTTAAGAAAACCGTGAAGAAGAAGCTGTTTCTTCCTGCAGTGATCATGCAGCCAACATAACAAAAGTACCATAACATCTCTCAGAAACCACATGCTAAGACATTAGCCAGTTTAGCTGCTACTTTATTCCTCACACTAACACAGGCTACTGTGGGCTGTAGCCGTCTTACTCCAAGACTCGTTCACAGACACTCAGGAAATCCCAGAAGAGAATCTAGGCATATAACACTACCATGCCCAGGTTGTTACAGGAAAAAGTACAAAGTAAAATATTTATTATATGTCCAGTTATACTCTGCCTATTAACACAATTTCAAAACTGATATGTAGACTGAGATCTGCACTTTGAAAGTAATGGAGCCTTTTTCTTACAATAATGATATTTGCCTATCTCTCCCTATCTCATTGTATGTCCATGTCTTACCCAAGGTACAATTAACTATTGAGATTATGTAACAGTCCAGCACTCCCTCCTTCCAGTTTTCTTTAGGACTACATATTTCCTACGGACACTGCACTAGTAATAATTACTAATAAATAATAGGAATTTGATTAAGAAATAACTAATTAAAACTGACTCACGTGTAGTTCACTGGTGGATTTGTCGTTGCAGAGGCCAAAGCGGCTGAAGATGTCAGGGTGAACGTGGCGCTGGTCGTCAGGCCTGGAAACATGGAGCTGACGGATGAGGAGCGAGGCCACTACAACCTCATCACATCCTTTAGCCAACTGCAATTGACGGGACGTGCTTAACAAGAGGAGAACTTCTGACTTAATTTCATAATGACCCGTTTTTCTTTTCTTTGACCCCCTCTCTCCCTCCTCACTTTTTTTTTTTGTTGTTGTCCACATTGACAGTTAAAATGCTTGTAGGAGATGCTGCTTGGGCTGAAGTTAAAGTCCTATTACTGGAGTTCTTTCAGGATGGATTTCAGAGGAGGAGGAAATTGAAAAGGAGGAGGAACTCAAATGGATCATCACTCTCATTGGCCATAACAGCTTGAAGATAAAAAAGGGGCTAAAAGAAGCCTGGGAAAATGCACACAACACGTCTGTTCTATACCTTTTTACCTTTTCGATGAACCATATTTGTTTGCTACTTCTGAACCTCTTTAAAGTTAAATCAAAACTTTCCAGTTGTGCGTATGTGTGAGTTCTATATGAATATATACATGTCACGGTTTTGTAAACGATCACGTAGCATTTCCTCCTGTTGCACATAGCAGATGTATGAAGTTTTATTCAGTGATTGAAACTGTTCAACATTGTAGTGTTTTAGTGATTTGTGTTCCAGTAATAGATGCACTCAGTGGTGCTGCTGACAGAAAGTTCTCATTTCACACTTTGTTTGGATGTCTTAATTAATCCCCTTACAGGTGTCTATTTAATGTGCCATCCTCGTTGTGTATCTGTAATGTGGATCGTGGAAAGTTAACTGAAAATTGCCAAATTGATGATTCATGTGTGAAACATAATTGGTATGATTTGGGAAATACCCGCCTAAAAAAACTTCCAATAAATGCCTTGTCTCACATAAAGCCAGTCTCTTTGAATTTTATAAAAAGTTACCAAAAGCATCAACATATAATATTTGGATTATAAAGTTAAAATGGTTTAAACCTTAGTTCACTCATGTGTTTAAAACATACATACATAAAAAATCCCACAAACGAACACAAATCTGCGTCTTTTAATGTAATAATCCCACAAATGTAAAATTTCCCGTAACTGTGCTACAATTAATATTTGCGAAGGATTTATTTGCAACATTATTTATCAGGCAAGAACCTCAACGGCAAGAATATGTGGGAAGAAAATATCTGTTAAAGATGTTCAGAGTTGACAAATCCAGATTTTTATATTAGTGATTTATTCCTTTTTGGGGACTTAATATTACATTTTACGTACATTAAAAGCTGCAGATTTTTATCACATTTTGTAAGGTGTTGGGTCAAACGCGCATACAGTGATCACAAATTATTTTATATTGAAAATTGCTTTCTGTGCAAAGTTGTGTTTTAAAGGTCCCATATGGTAGAATGATGATTATAAAAATGTGTCTTCTATAAATACAGGATGTTTCAAATTGCAGAAAAATGAACACAGCCTGTATTCAGAAACTGTCAGGACTTATATGAAGTTATGATTAGTGCAGCTGGGGCCTAAAGAGGCTCCTCCCCCCCATCCGTACATGCAAGTGCAAGTTAGCAAGCAACAAACTAACATTTACAACAAAGAACAAATTAACTGAGTTAGCATAATGCTAAACTATTAACAACAGTCAGTACAGCCATAAATCACCATATTCCATGGTAACCTTACCTCAGCAACCTATCAAAATGAACACTAACATTGCAACACATTTAGATATGACAGAAAAATGAAATGAGCAGCTACTACTTTTTTCTTACTTAAATGAATAATCTGTTGCCAACACTGGAATCATAATCATTATCTTTTCGCTTCGTGAGTTTCTTCTGCCATTATGTTCAACTGTAAATAAACTTATGAAGAGCTGTGATGTGCATGAGCATTGGACCTAACAAAAAAAACAAAAAACAAGCCACACCCCCAGTTTCTGAACTGAGCTGTGATTGGCTGGATTTGCTCAGGTCTGGAGGAGTGTTGCTATGAAAACTCAAAATTGAACCACTTCTAAACACAAAAGAAGATAGATCTTATATTTGTATATATGTTGTGCAAAGTTGTATATTAGAGTAAGAAACGTGTACGCAGCCAGATTTATATAAAATGCTCCAAAACTTTTGTTATAAAAATAATTTAGAAGTTTGTAGTGTTTAAAAAATAAATTTAACCCTTCTGTTGTCCTCAGGTTTAGGAAGGAAGGAAGAAAGGAAATGAGTGAGGAAGGAAGGGAGGAAAGGTAGAAAGAGAAGAAGGGTGGAGAATAAAGTAAGGAAGAAGGGGAAGGAAATGACGAAGGAAGGAAGGAACAGTGAGGTCAATTTGACACTGGAGGACAACAGGAAGGTTAAAGCATCTCAATTTAACTTCAGTTTAAAAAATGTAATACTAAATATTGATAAACTGAGCATTTTGTAACAGATGCGTCACTTTTAAATCTTTATGAATAGAAATATGTAACATTCAAACATGCATAAATGAACAGACGTGTTGAGGATCTTGCGTCAGTCCCGGATTCCTACAGCTGGTCTATCTGATACTTGGACCCTTCATAGAGGGCCTCTGGTGGGCTGACGGGACGCCTGGGGTTGTCCACGCACACTATGTCGAAGTGGTCGTGACGAAACTCGATGGCAAACGTGCCAATGAAACTGACAAACAACATGACCAGCGCCCACTGGCTTCGGGCCGCGTGCATATGGAGGCGCTGATACATTAGATAGAAATCTGCAGCAGGAGAGTTAAGGGCAAGACACTCAAATGAAGGATTACAGGAAAAGAGAACATGTTAAAAGGATAAAACTAATTCTAATAATTCTTCTTATTATCAACAAATCTCATGTCTGGATCCAAACCAACAATCTCTTGATCTGCTCTAGTAAAATGTTCTGTGTGTGTTTTAGAGCTGATGTAACTATGACCTCCATTACTAATCCAGTAATAACAGGGAGGATGTTTTTATGCTAATACGTTTATATGCTGAGTTTTAAAAGAGAATGTCTACAATGTTCTATTAATCTTTAAGTAAAAGATCTGATCTGATCCACCATTGTTTATATCACAGTCTCTGTCAGTCAGGACCTTTTAAATGTGTGTATTTCTCTTATTAAACCCGTTCAAAGGATACAGAGGATGATGCAGACAGTGATGAATCCAGACAACAGGAAACGGAGGATGCCGACCCACCTCCCTTCGTTCTTAAAGTTGACTCTCAGGGTGATGTAGGACTGCATCCAGCAGAACAGCGTTCCCAGTCCGAACGACACGAAGGCGCCCACGTTGTGAATTATCCTTTCAGGGAGTAACTAAAACAAGATAATAATACAGGTCAATTAAATCTTTAGTCCATCTATAAAGTAGCAAATGTTAAATGCACACAATCAATTGATCTTTATCTATATAGCACTTTTTATACATTTACACACACACACACACACACACACACACACACACACACACACACACACACACACACACACACACAGACACACACCAAGGATCCAGATGATCCAGATAAAAACTATAAATATATAACTGTGAAATACATCAATCTATCACTCCACTATTGCTTCATTTGTATAGCACCTTTCAAATGAAATGATTCAAACAATAAAACAAATACAATAATTACCCCTGTCCCATCTTGCATGTACACACACACACACACACACACACACACACACACACACACACACACACACACACACACACACACACATACACCTATAAACAGCTTATGACTTTGTGAATTATAAGGTGATCAATAAAGAAAAAAACTCAATAAAAACAGGAACTGCTGTCATAAAACTCATCAATTTGTAGTGAGGGGACACCTGAAGCAGGTTTTAGAAAATAAAATAATAATAAATAATAAATAAATTTAAATGTATAAATAAATAATAAGTAATTAAAGCTCCAAGCAGTAGGTAAAATGTCAATGAATAGTTAAGAGCATGTTTTGTAGTATAAAACTAAATAAATGAAACTAAAAAGATAGACAATGATATATATAAAATATATATAATTCAATTAAATCTGTCGGTGGTGTTTATTACCTGGAAGTTTCCAACAAGTGTCATTGCAAAGCAGCCGATGGAAAAAACTACCAGACTAAGAATGTTGAGCCAGGGTTTGTCTAATCGGTTCTTTAGCTGAAGGTATCTGAGGACGGCAATAAAGAACCCTGAAAGAGAGGAGCGGCAACACAAAGACAGATATTCAATTCCCTATAGTCAATACACAAATTGTTTATGACACTTATAAATATATATTTTATTTTTTATATTATATATAATATATATATATATTCTATTCAAAAATATAGCTTCATCCTGTAAATATCAGTCTTTTCTTTAGTGGGCTCCTGTATTATTAATGTATAAACAGGATTTATTATTACCAAGAAACCCTGACAGGTTCATGACCTCACTGAAGATGCAGCTGGCTTGAGGATAGTTTCCTGCAAAACTGAGAGAAATGAGGGAGAATTTTACATTTGCAGTTTTTAGAATGACGCTTAACAATAATAGAGTTTATTATTGAAATGTAATGATGGGGATGTACCTGATGTAGGGAGGATAGAAGGATTGTTTTTGTTTCCTAAAAACAAATGAATTGTAGACTTTATAACCATAAATATATAGGAAGTAATAAAGTGTAGTAACATTTTGTTCTGTTTAAGTCTTACCAGGATTCTGAACTCAGAGGAGCTATCCTCTCATCCCTGACAGCAATAGAGTATCTGTTAAAATGCATCAGAATATTTGAGTGAATATACTTACACCCGCAAAGTGCTGCTAACACATTGATTTATCAGTATCAATAATGTACTAAAACATATTTAATATGCAAGTCTCAGCTTCCAATTTCTGCAATTCACTTTTAATACTGTAAGTACATTTACTGTAAGTGAATTTAATTAAATGTAACTTTCTCCATTTCTTTTACTAAAGTCACAAGTATTTCTTCCACCACTGTGCATGCGTGACACACAGCCAGAGAGACGTTGTGATTTTTAATTGAACTTACACCAGCCACAGGCCAACAACCATGATAAAGGAGTAGCTGAGAGGCAGTAGAGCCCAAAGGCTGAAACTCCTCATCCGGCCTCCTCTGGCACCACAGAAGAAGAAGAGGTTGTATTAGTAAAATGGTGGGAAATTAAGTACAGTCCCTTAAAAATAGAGATGCAGGAACCCCTTAAAATATCATAAATGACACCTTCATCTAAGCCAGGAAACATACCAGCAGATTATAAGGTGTCTTATGGTACCCAGAGGCCTTAATTAATAATTTGAGTACAATTTAAGGGATATAAATTCCTTAATTATCATTTTACGGAGTTTCATGGTATTCTTAAAGCAGAAAAAACATAAAACTCAAAAAATACAAAACAATGACAAATGGAATCATTAAATAAGATAGAATTTAAAAGGTACAAGACATGTTTTTTTTAATTTTATTTATACACGATGTGCTGCTTATGACTAACACTCTATATAAAACTAAAAAAAACAGCCTGATTATTCCCCATAATTAAGAAATGGTGTCTAAAATGGTGCTAACATGTTAAAACAGAGACATTTATTAACCTTCCTAAGTGTCTATTTCTTATAGTTTCTTATAAATCTCTTATAATCACAGTATCTATTCACAATACTATTATTAACACTTAATAAAGCATAAACATATTAAGAAGCATCTTATAAGGACTTCTGATTAAAAAAAAGAAAACAATATAAACCCTCCATCATCACTTATGACCTGTGTTTTAGTGGAATACTGAATATACTGTCTATAAAGATATATAAAGGATTCTTCAAATCTGTATCTAATAACTACGTCACATTATAATTCAGTGAATCAGACAGGAAGTGTGCCCCGCCCTCTCCCTCCCTCCCCGCCCTCCCTCCTTTCTGTCAGAAAACAAACAACTTGTTGTGTAAACATGACAGAGAGTAAACAAAGTGTTTGTGTAAACAGAACTCACCTGTCGGCCATACCTGTCCGTGAGCTGTAACCTGCTCTCTTGTGAAATTAGTCTCTGTCCGGTATATACTTTAAATACCGTAAATACTGTAAATACTGTGGATAGTATGTATACCGTAAATACCGTAAACTCTATAGTATCCGCCGCTTCTCATCTGCCGCTTCTGCGCGTCAGTAAAGTCGTTGGCGCCTGTAAATGCGTGAATAGCTGCGTGTTCCGCATGTTGCTGACAGCAGCCTGGTGTTATTTTATGCAGCAGGTATGACCACTTTCTGGATAATTGATACTTCCTGGTTTGGGCGTTTGTCCTTCAAAATAAAAGCATTGGAAAACATAGACGGCGAAATTTCCCTACAAGTGATTTGATAACCTGCAGCGGAAAGTATATTTACTTTATTTAATTACTGTACTTAATTAAGTACTGTTTTAAAGTATTTATACTTTATATGAGTATTTATACTGTTTATATTGCGGTTCTTTTGTTTATAATATAAAAATATATTTTGTGCTTCATGTAAAATCTGCAGTGTATTAAACGCATATATAATATAATATGAAGCAGTACTTTAACTATTAATATACAAAGTGTCTACAATTAGCTCCACATTGATGAACTACAATATTACAATGCTCTCTTGTTTTTGCTAGTGATAAAACAAGTAGTTTAAATACATTTTACTGATAATACTAAAGTACTTTTGCTAAATTTTAAATTTAAATACATTTTAAATTCCGGACTTTTACATGAAAAGGAATATTTTTAGGCAGTAACAATAATTCTATAGGAAATAACAGCATTTCTACTTTTACTTAAGTGAAGGATTGGAGTACTTCACCCACCACTGCTGATAACCTAAAATATATAATTTAATAGCATTTAGTATAATATATTTTAATATAAAAGGTACAGTGTAGTTTCTGGTAACATCTAGTGGTGAGGTTGCAAATTACAACCCACCTGTTGAGCACCTCAACATACACAAAAAAAATAAAATACATAATTGGTTGGTATTTTAACAGGGGTGTGTAGATGTTTTATATCCACTGTATATTTTGAGAATCATGATTGTTTTCTACATTGAGGCAACAACAGATCAACAGACCATGTTTGCCCCAGAGCCCAAAATCAGGTTTATCTGGTCATGATTGACTGTAAACAAAACAAAACCTTTATTTGAACACTTAAACTATGATATTGACAGTTTGCATTGATGCTGTTTCTGGGAGTTACATAAAGACTTTATTTGAGTTTGTTTTAAATACATTATAATCCAATTATTCATGTAAATTTAATGTTAATATTAAACAAGCAGCTTTTTGCTATACTTAGAATATTAGCCCTTTATTTATTTTTTACCTTAAAATTCCAACAATTAACTGAATAATAAAGATGGATGTAAGTACCAGGTTTCTAGGGAGAACCTTAGTTGCATTGGGTTTTTAAGGGGGCCAAAAAAGGTGCAAAAAACATGAAAAATCTACATTTATACCGTAAAATGTTTTAAAAGGTCCCATAGTGTTGAAAGGTTGATTTTTATAAATTAGATTATAATTTCTATAAATACTGTTGCACGTTTAATCCATAGAGAAATGCACGTAGCCTGTATTCTGAGCATTAAAAACAGCGCTCAGAACTTCACTGAAGTGAATTTGTGACGTTGCATCAATACAGTCACCATAACAACGACATCATATTGTAAATAAATACTATTTATTGAAAATATTGCATGTAGTCAATCTAAGACAAAGACTTGTTCCTTTTATCAACAACATAAACTGCGAAGGAGACGGCCGACCAATCAGACTGCAGCCTTCATCATAATTGGAATAAAAATCAGGGTCTGATGAATTAGCAGATAATTATTTATGACCTAAAATGCCATTGAAGATGTTTTTTTTAAGCATGCATACTTTAAAATTCCATAAAAGCTCTTTTTTCATACTCTGCCGAGTATCAGGATTACACTGAAATGAATAAAAAAAAACCCAACAGAAATAAAGTGGAATAAAACAAGTTTAAACATCCTCCACAAAATGGGACTGCATTGCTTTGCATTGACATATCCCCACACACACACACAGACAATAGTCTTGGTCCAATGTGCATTTTTGTAGTGACACAAAACCAGTGGTGAAAGTAAGTCAGTAAAAGCAGAAAGAGGTTGTTTACAGTACCAAAATAAAATACTAGCAGGGACTTTTATTTTGAAGTCTAACTGCAGCTCTGATGTCGAATATTGAATTCTCATCTCTTAACTGTCACGCTCTTCATCTGCTGCATGCAAGCGATATTGCATTTAAATGTAGAAATAAAGCATGGATTTGTATTGTTAAGAGAAAATTCAATGTATTTATGATTATTAAGGTTTTTGAGGTTTGCTGTAGTGCACGAAAACCGACATATTATAAAGATAAATAAGCTTGTTTCCTTAATGTTCGCATGATTTGGGAGCTAAAAACATGCAAGTCTGCCAATAATTCATTTAGCTTGATCCTTTAAATTCATTTTATTTTCAATATAGCGACGTATGCAGTTAGCATTGCCCTTAAAATTCCTGAATCTCCCTTTGCTTTTCCTATTTTTGTTTTTAATTCCTGAATACATCTTTCAGCAGAATTATAATCACAAAAAAAGGTTTTGATGTCTTTGTTGGAAAATAATCAAAACTCATTAGTTTGGAGATTTTTAATTGGTTTAGATTAGAAAACTCATGAAAAGTTTGACTTAATTCTTGTTATTAAGTAGTCTTTTACCCTTTTGCCAATAGAAAACTGTTTTCAGCTATTTTTATATTCCATTATTAATTCTGAGTTAAAAAAGGATTAAAGAGAAAATGCTACAACGATCTGGTTCCACCTTCTTAAATGTGAATAATCTCTGGTTTATTTTGTCCTCTGATAATAAACCGATTATTTTTGGGTTGTGTGAACAACACAAAACTGGTGCTGTAACAATTACTCAATTAATCACTATACAAAATAATAATCAGCATCTATTTTGATAGCCAAAAAATTGCTTTAGTCAAAAGCAAAAATGCCACAAATTGTTTACAGCATTTGTTGATTTTTTTTTTTTTTTTTTTGCCATAACTGATCATAACAGTTTGGGATATTTCAAGATGCCTCCGTTGACTCACAGATATTTTAGAGAGAAAAAAATGAATCAATTAAATCGAGAAGATTAATAAAATCTGGTAAATAATTCTAAGCTGCGGCCCTAAACCTTTGGTAAACAGTGATCGACAATTTTCACTGTTTTCTGACATTTTAAAGAAAAACGACTAATCGAGAAAATAATCAACAGCTGAATCTCTGATGAAAATACATGATTTGGGTGCAGCCGGGCTCAGAATTTACTTTCACCACTGAGTGTGACTGGTTGCTGATGGCTTGAGTTTTCAGTTGAGAACATAAAAAAATGGCACAAAGAAGAATTTAACAGTATTTCCATACATCTCAGAATTCTTCCGTTATTTTGCGTTTGCGAGTCAAACGGAGCTCCGCGTGAAACTAATTTAAACGCGGATGTTCAGCCCGGACCAGTCCTTCTCCTCCGCCCCCTGGTGGAGCGGCTGGGATGAGTCTTTGTGCTCAGACCCCCAGTTTGTTGGCCTGTGTCAACACCACCTTCAGCACGGGCATGAAAGCGGACGTCTCGCTGAAGTTGCTGCTACTGACGATGTGGGTGTGGATGTTGATGCCCTCCTGGTAAGATCGAGACTCTACGCTCCGGGCGATGTTGTGCAGTCCTCCGACGATGGCAGGGGAAAGCTGCAGAGAAGACGTCATCATAATTGTCATCACTTTATCTTCTGTAAACTCTTTAACCTGCAGCCAATAGCTGGATCTGCTGCCAATATATTAGAGGTGGATGACAAGGTAACTCACAATATGATGCTCCTCCAGTGTTATATAATCAATATACAGCTATGGAAAAAAATAAGAGACCACTGCATTGTTTTCTAAAATCAGCATCTCTACATGTATTCCAATAATTCCATTCCAGTGTCTGTTGAATTCCAACACATGCACATCTCATTCTGTTTAAAGAGGTACCAGGAGTGGAATAAAGTCACCCAAGAACAATGGTAAAGACTTGTGGAGAGCATGAAATCTGTGATTAAAAATAAGGGTCATTGCACTGAATGTTGATTTCTGAACTCTTCTTAAGTGTAAACATTAGTATTATGTTGTTTTAAAATGAATCTGATCTTGTTTCTTTGCTTTGTTTGAGGTCTGAAAACATCTTTTTTTTTGTTGTTTTGACCATTTGCAAAAGCTCTAAACGATAATATTTTTATTTGGAATTTGGGGGAAATGTTGTCAGTAGTTTATAGACTCAAACAAATGTTCCTTTTGCTCAAACACATTCCTATAAGTAGTAAAATCAGAAAAAAATGATAATTTTGCAGTGGTCTCCTAATTTTTTTCCAGAGCTATATTAACAAGACAATTCATAACACAATACATCATGATATCTGTGACTGAAGAAGATAAAATATCCCTCAAAAGGCAAAAGAATATGAATCAATCAAACCGTAAATATATATGAAAGAAAACACTGAAAAAAAAACTATAATCTATCCTGTTTGTGTTTTAGATCCTCACCCTAAACCTCTCTTACCTTTGTCTGTGTTTAAGTCAAGATTCCTTTCAAACTGCACTCACACTTGTCTTAAATGACTCAATGTGATTATTGTGACCTGTACAGGATGAGCTGTATATTTATGAGATCATCAGCAGCATAAAATATAGCTCTTAAATTTCCATGGAAGTTTACCGGTTTACAAATGTGTCGAGATTAAAACACCAATGCCGAAAGTTTTATAGAATAATCTTATAATAGAATATTAAAACAAATTAAACAGTCTATTTAGGCATGTCAAAACACAACTAACGCAGCTGCTCACCGTCTGCTCTCTGAGTTTATCATAAAGTGCCTCCAAACGTTTGTTGGCGTCATCAAGCTTCCTTTTCGTTTGCTGTAAAACAGAAGAGCATGTTAACACGGCTGAATGTGTGTCTGGGTAAAGTAGAGAACTCGGTTTCTGCTGCAGATGGACTCACAGGGTCTGTGGCTACAGCCAAACACTTCTGGATTAGACCCTCGAATGTGGTCTTCAGGACCAGGTGCTCGTCAGGAATCGGCTTCTTCATGATCTTCTCAGCAGGGATGGATTGCAGAGGCTGGAAGGAACAAACCCAATCCAATGAATTCCTATAGTCAGGTTATTATCGCTACAGAAAACTAGGACTGAAATAACATTAAAAAATAGGTAAAAAGGAAAACTAACTGAAATCCTATGAACCTAAAAACTCAAGTTATAGAGAAAATGTTATTTTTTGGTCTTTTACAGATCAACCGCATATAAAACAAATAAAAACTGAACTGAAACTAATCACACAAGTCGGTGATAATTCACAGCTCTGCTGTTCACCTGGATGACGTCTCCCGTCGGAGCCCCCGGTGCTCCCTCCATACTGGTCTTGGGCATGGCGGGGTTCATGGGAGGCGGGGGCATCTGCTGGTGCTGCTGGTGCATGCCTGAGTAAGGGGCCTGGACTCCGTGCGGGCCCTGCACCCCAGGCTGAGGGGCCTGAGGGGCCCCGGAGGAGGCCGGCTGGGCGTGAGGGTCGGCACCCAGCGGAGCCATGATGGGAGCAGTGATGGGGGCAGGAGGGGTGTACTGCATGGATGTCTGCTGAGTAATCATCGATATATGGAGTTTAAAATATGCAGCAGCTGCTTCTCTGTCTCTATTACAGAAGAAAAAACATTAGATTTAAGATTTACCTTCTTCTTTGATGCTCTGCTCAGAGCTGGAGGATCGTTCCAGCCGTTCTGAGGCCCTGCAGGAACAAATATCATCATTCACTCACTGCACCGATTTAAACATCTGCTATTTATTATTAGTTATTTTATTCGTTTTAATTTTTAGCCATAGTTTTGATTGCAAGACCTCAAATCTATGATGATGCATTGATTATTTTGATTTAGTTTTGATTAAAACGGTTGTTTTATATTATATATTTTGTATACAAATTTCTCCCAGAAGATTCAGCAAATCAGTCCATGTAAATATCTATTAATAAATTATGGAAGTAAATCATTTTTGCAAATTTAAAAGTCACTGAGGTTATAGCACTGATTTCTTTTGCAATGAAATTATATATGAATTTTTAGCCTCTTTAAATATTCACTGAAATATTTGCATTTTTCATTTTTCAATGTTTACAAACTCAAGCTTTCAAAGAATCATACAGTCACCACCCACCCTCCATTTAAATCAGCCAATTAGAGAAGAGACTTGTTAATATTAATGAGACACTAAATGTCTGTCTGTTGCAGAGAGAAGCTTCAGAGAAATGTAAAACTACACTGAGATGATTTTTGGTTCTTAAATCCACAAATATATCTTGGTAAGATGTCACAACTTCATCACAACTGTGAAGTGGATTTTAAAAAGACTTCTTTAAATTCAAATTGATTAGGAAATAGAAATTAAAGGGTTTAAGCAGTATAATCACTTTGAGGGAAATGACTCGAGTACTACTACTACTACAAGAGTACTACTGCATATGTGAAGTAGAGAAAGAGGATGAGTGGATGGAGCCATGCAGACCTGATCTCTGGGAGGCGGGGATCAGCTCGGGGTCAAGCTGTGTACCTGAGACTCCGCACGGTGGAGGAGGCGGCATGTACGATACAGGAGATCCTGGCCCGCCATGCTGGAAAGATGCTCCGGAGGATGGAGGAGCAGGAAAGGAGGAGGAAGAGGAGGCGGTTGGAAAGAAGGGAGGATGTGAGGGAGGAGAGGAGGACAGGCACTGGCTGACAGGATGCTGCCCGGGGTAGAGAGGAGGGGGTGCTGGCTGAGAGGGGACAGGCTGAGTGTAGTGAGACAGAAAACCGGGCGGCTCAGCAGGAGGCAGAGCGGCAGAGAACTGAACAGGCTGATAGAGAGGAGCCGCCCCAGATCCAGATCCAGGAGGGAACTGGTTCACCTGGTGGTAGGCTGGAGTCACAACACACGCTGTTAGTGGGAAACTCACTCAAAACACTGCGTTTCTCCTATCAGCAACACATCTCATGTTTGGATCCAAACCAACTACGAAGTATTGTATTCATATTAGTTATTAGCTATTCAAACATATTAGTTTGAGATTTTAGATTTGATCAGAAATCTCCAAAGATAAAAAAAATGATGTTTTCAGTCTCTGGAGAGTAGTTGTGTCTACAACAGATGCACTACACACTTCCTACACACATAGAGCTGCAACTAACAATAGTTGATAGCTGATTAATCTATCAATCAATAATAAATTCATTCTTTGGTTCATAAATGGTGTTTACTATTATAGAAGACTAAAGAAGCCAGAAAATAATCAGGTTAGTTGGAACCAGAGAATTTGAATTATCAAAGAAGTTGGCGATTAATGTTAAAGTTCTCTCAAATGCACAATACTTATTATTTGAGATCATTGATGGTTTGGATCCAAACATGAGATTTATTGAGAATATAGAAGAATACAGAAATTTCAGCCTGGTGCTTTAACTGTTTCATGCAACAGGACAGAATGTAGAAACACACAGATGAAGAGTTCATGCTAACATGCTACAAGTTTAGCTTGACTCATCGGGCAAAGAGATAAACAAACATGTTTCACAATGTTTCATGGTTAGTCAGTGATTAATACATGTTTAAATGTATAAGATTCAACAGCACAGAAAAGAGAAGATACTACAGAGTAAAACATTTTCTAAATGAAATGTTTGCTGCATCTTTAGGAGGCGGATGTTTGCTGACAGTTTGATCCAGGAACAGGGATTTTATCTCCACATGAGATTTTTTTTTCTTGTTTTATCTGTAAAGTCAATAACCATTGTGGGGGTTGTGAAACACTTACGCTGATACTGATGAGAGTACATGTAGGCAGGGGCGGTGGAGGCTGGAGGAGCAGCAGCTGCAGGGCCTGAGGCTGGCAGCCCGTACATGGGGTTAGAAGGCTCCACCTGCAGAAACAGAAACAGCGCACAGCTGACAGCTGACAGCACATCTACAACAAGGGACAGAGCTGCAAGAACAAAGATGTTGCTGAGTGAGGGAGGAACAGTGGCCAAATATATAAAGAAAAAGGCATGCAACTATACAGCAGTGCAGTTCAGTGCAGTGTGATTAAATCTTAACAGGTGAAAATGTTTTTTTTTTTGGTACAAATAGTCCAATAAGGAGTAGAATTATCTTGAATTTTATGATTCCTTTGGAAGATTGTTTTGCTTTTTTTTAAAAAATATTTTTTCTTGAGATAAAATTTCTTAGTGTTATTTTATCTATTTATTATTTTGAATTTGTATCAAATTTCACTTTATAATCACATTTAATACTATCATTTAAAGTTTTTTTTTTTTTTATCTAATATTTTTTCCAAAATCTAGAAAAATAAAACTTGGGGGAAAAAAGGAAAATTCTCTTCTAATGGAATCAGATCATTCAAGATAAAATTACTCAATATTGGACTTTTTGTACCAAATGCAAGACCTACTACACCTCCACCTGATAAGATTTCATTTTTTTCAGTGTTTTCCCCACTGCAAAGTAAGGTATAGCAGGACAAAATAAATAGATACAAAAAATACAAATAAAAAAAGGTGATGCAGTAGTGTCATGTTTGTTTGTGAGGAGCAGCGTGCAGGTCGGTTACAGAATGAGTCACATTAATGATCGGGTAAAGGAGCAGGGACGCTGCGTCACATGCTGAAGAGACAGAGACAGAGACAGAGGAGACAGAGTCAAAGACGGTCCAGGTGCTTTTCTGCTTATTCTGCTTCTTCTTTGGATTTGCTGCAGCTTGTGACCCAAAAATTCACCAAGGACTCGTCTGATCTCTTAAAAACTTGTCAGAGGAGCCAAAGTTTGACTGTAGCGCCATCTACTGCTCATCTCTACAACCACGATATTCACTTAATGCCTGCGGATGGAAACTCTTATTTTCCTACAGCGATCTTATCTCATTTGGAGGATAAAATTGCTCCGTCCTGTCTCTTTCTCAGATTTCTGACTTGCATCAGGCTGGAAGGAGCAAGAAGAAGCGAGCAAGGGGAGCAGGAAGCAGCTCAGAGAGTCTGAGGAGCTGAGGGGTTTTGGGGTGACACATAATAGCAGCCAAACACAGGCCTGGGATCTCAAGCATCGGCCAAATCAACGAAAACACTAATCATGGCATCAGTGAACAGCAGTAGAGGAGTGTGTCGGGGCGACTGGCCGTCAGTCTGTGTACCTGCTGCTGGTCAGAGGCGGGGCCTACTTGCAGAGGAGGAGGGACATTGGGGAGGGCTGTGGGAGTTTGGTTACTCCAGGAGGTGACAGTGGAGGCAGCCCTCACCTGAAGCACACAACGACACACAGCACAAACCAATGATGGCCGGAAGAGGGGGGGGGGGGGGAACCAGGGACCAAACAACCATCAACCAAACAACCATCAACCAAACAACACCACAACAAAAGCATCATTACACCAGAACAGAGCCAGGGCTCCAATTACAGCATCACAATGCACAATGTTTGCACTGCAAAAAATGAAATTTTATCAGGTGAAAATGTGTTGTATTCGGTACAATATCATGCAGAATTATCTTGAACTAACTTATTCCATTGACATTTAGTATTTTTATATCTCATATTTTTGGTCTTTTATCCTCTATCTTTATCTCACCTTAAAAATATATGCTAAAGAGTCAAAAACGTCAGCTACAAGGTCAAAAAATACGAGCCCAAAAAAAATATGATTAAAAAGTCAAACAAATCCAGTCCATAAAACACATTTGAAAAAAGCATAAGAGGTCTGCCAGTGGAATAAGATTATTCACAATAATTCTACTCTATAGTGAATTGTACTAAACAGAAGATATTTTCACCTGTTAGGAATTAGTTTTTTTTCGTATAAGTAGTATAAACCCTCGGCTAGAATGGAGTAAAAAAAATCCACTGAATGAAATGATTAAAACACAAACAGCATCTTCAGGTGATCAGTTAGTATGTGGGAAATGGGAAGAGCAGCCGTCTGTCCTCAGGTTTAATAAAATCTGTGTGAATGCGACAGGTGAAACACAAAAATAAAACCACACTTATTTATGTTCATGACAATAATCTGCCGTCCTTGTTATGTGAGGTGGACCTACTGGTTGGTAGTACTGCGGCTGAGCTGGGGCGGCGGTGGGTGTCGGCATGGCGGCCGGAGGAGCCGCAGCGGGCTGAGGCACCATGGTAGGCGGCTGGACCGGAGTGAACGGGTGTCGGTGCAGAGCCGAGCCGTGCTGAGGTCGCGGGGCCGACAGCTGAGACTGAGGAGCTCGATGGGTCTGAGTCTGAGCCGCAGGAACGGCCGCCGCCGCGGCCTGCTGCTGCTGCCCCAGAGCCCGACTGAGCCGGTCACGAAGCTGCTGCACGGCGACCTGAAGGAGAAAGAAACACGGAGGTTAGTATGTGGTTGCAGAGCAAACTGTGAACCGCAGCAACACGCCACACACCTGGTTGGTGTTGTCGGGCAGGTACGTGATGGCGGTGGCCAGGCTACCCTGAGACGCCAGTAAACCGGCGTACTGACTCATCTTCTCAGCTAGCAGGAGGCCGATGGCGGTGGGACCGGAGTGCTGAGTCAGCTCAACTGCTCGCCGCATCACCACCACCTTCTCCACCAGGTCCTGAGAGAAGCAAACATGACATTTCAGACGTGATTAAATAAAACAGTCAAGCTTCAGGTCATTTTAGGGGGAACAGTAGATAAAACAGAATACAGCATGTTAGAAGGTTGTTATGGCAGTTGTTGCGTTAGTTCAAACTTTCTGTTCCACGTTGAACATTATGATCAAATATGATCAAATAAAAATCTGATTCATTCTCAATATACAAATTATTGTTTAGTGTACAAAAGTAAATCTGTCTCACAAGGTTTTTTAAGTTATTAAATCTGACCTGAATACCGAATTTTGTATCTGATTTTTTGATTCGATTCTATTCATCTCTAACAGATCAACCGTAAAAAATAAAATAGTAAAAACGCAAACTGATAGTAACATAAGATTCATATTTTCATGAAATCAAAAAGTTATTAAACCTCACAATGGTACATTCAAGAAGGGGCAGAAAGAAGCAATGTTCATCAGGTTCTGCCTATTCCTTACAATGTCACATTAAAAGATAAATAAAAATATCTAAATATTTTAGCTGAATTGAACTCTTCAAATGTTCAATAACTTATTTTCAACGGTATTGTACGGTGGTCACAAATTCAGAATCATAATTTAAAGCTTTTATAAATTCAAACAGATATTGAATTTGCTGCCATTGGTGGCTAAATTCAGATTCTAAAAGCTTTCGATACCAAGAATAAAATTTATCACGGTTTTTCTGAATCGAAAACCTGATTAAAAGTAAAAAAAAAGATTTTTTTTCTTTACAAGAATTTGGAGATTAGATTACAAAACTTAAATATATATTATTAACTTTCTGAATTTAGGGTCTAAAAGTGAAAACAAATTATTGAAAATTTGAATAATTAAATTCAGAACTAAACTGTTATATTTTCAATGAACAACTGAGTTCTAGAAATTTTATGGATTTTAAATCTGTTACACAGATTTTCTTCCATATTGGTGCAGCTTTAAGATGCAGGGGGTGCCGACATCTCTGTCAGCGCACCCACACACACACACACACACCTGCAGAGACAGAGGACAGTGTGCGTCCTGCGCTCTGGTCCAACAAGACACCAGTTTCTCCACATTGCCGGCGCAGATGTAGCACAGACAGGCCTGTGCTTGAAGCTCCGCCTCCCCCGCTGACTCCAGCCGGCCCCCGAGAAGGTCTGACAAACAGAGCGGAGAAAGGAGGGACAGAAAACTCTGGTTAAAACCTGAAGGCTGCAGCTGAGGTGGAATAACATGAGCAGAGATCCTTCAACTAACCGCAGAGGGAGGAGAACTCCTGCGGCTGAGCATAGGTCATGACGGCAGCCAGAGCCTCCTTCCAGTTCTGCAGCTCACATGTCTTCAGGATGTCGTGCCAGTCTTTCATCACCACAGCGCTGATCAGCTGCAGAAACACAGGAAAAACACAGGTTGTGATAATAAACACTTGATTAATAAAACCGTTTGTAGCTGAGAAATCCTCCTGGTGCTCACCTTAGTAATCTTGCTGTGCGTTTTGTTAAAATACTTCCTCTGGGTTTTCTCCAGGAGGTCAGCTCCACCGGCGATGGCCAGGATGATGCTGTCTGCCATGCGGTTGTCATGGAGACAGAGCTCCACTGCTCCCTCAAAGTCTCCGGTCAGCAGAGCCTGCGTGATCAGCCCGTCCACGTCTTACACACAAACAGAAACAAGGTAAAACATTCTGAAACCCTCTCTACCTGGTATTTGACTCGCTGTTGTAGTGTGATGTGATGGAAGCAGCGATCACCTTGACTAATGCTCAGACTGACTCCTGCAGGAGAAGCAGCTGGAGCCTCAGACGACTCCTCCACCACCGCGGCCAGATCCTCCACCATTGGAGCCACCGCCGCCTCCTGAAACACCAGAAACCTCCTGTAATGTCTCATGTATTCATGGTTACCCATTAAAATAAATTGGTCTTCTTGATGAGTGATAAGAATCACTGCAAACCTGATATTGTACAAGATTAAGATTACTTGTCCTAAAAATGTCCAAATTCAGGCAGAGAACTTTCTAAATGCATAAAAGACGTTATTACTGGTTCTATACTGATGGCCTTTTTTCTATTTGTGAATAATTTTAAAAAGTAAAGGACTAAAAAAGATTTGTTCTTTCTTTTATTTATTTTATCTTATCCCATTTATAATGAAAAACTATATAATATAATGAAAAACATGGTTGTAGATAACTTGATTTAATATTTGTAATCAACGTAACTGTACTGCTGTGGGCTTGATCACAATTTTTGTTCATCAGATGGAAATTAAACAAAACCCAAGAGGTGCCTGTGTCTCTTTAACTAACTAAAACAGTAATGTGTTTATGTAATAAGTGAAAAAACTAAAAATTATAGAGAAAATGTTCTTAGGTTTCATTTTTTTCTACTTATTTCATACATAAGCTGAGTAATTTGGGTGAACAAAATTAAAATAAAATAATTAAAAAAAAACCATCTGTGTAGGTTAAATATTTATCATAGGTTTGCAGAGTCTTTCACTGTGCAGATATTAGTCATTTAAAAAAAAATTCTATCGAGCTAAAATATTTCATCAATGATAATGTGCATTAATGATGATGTACCTCAACCAAGGGGATCTCCTCCTTCTCTTTCTCCTCTGGGGGAACCTGCTCCACATGTGCTTCTGGAGCTGGATCTGCTGCAAATGGGTCCGCTGCAAATGGATCCGCTACAAATGGATCTGCTGCAAATGGATCTGCTGGAACTGGATCTGCTGCAGCTGGGTCTTCAGGGCCGGGGTCAGGAGTGGAGTCCAGCTCCAGTGTGGCGGCCGGCTGAACGTTTGCAGCAGCGATCATGTCGAAGGCTGCCTCTGGAGTGTCAGAGGGAGGCAAGAAGCTGAAGTCTGCAGGAGGATCAGGCTGCACAATGGCTGCAGGAGGCAGGTCCACCTGGAGATTGAAGGAAAATGTAAACACAACACCAACACATGTGAACAGTGATCAGGAACAAAGTGATTATCTGTGATAACAGGTGATTTGAATTTGCATTTCAAGTAATTATGAAAGCGCAGAATTAGGTTATTATTTTTTTTCGTTTTTATATGAAAAATATCTCACCCCATGCTTTTTTAAACATAATTTTTTCAAACTTATTTTTGTAAAAGCTGGTATCTTTATAATAGCATGATAGAAGTATGTACCTCCTCAAGGGGGATCTCCGCATCCTCGATTTCCTCCTTCTCCACAGCTTCCTCTGGGGAAGCCTGATCCAGATGTGGCTCACTGATAAGAGCTTCCACTGGATCTACTGCAGCTGGATCTACTGCAGTTGGATCATCTGCTGCAACTAGATCTGCTGCTGCAGGATCTTCCGCAACTAGATCTGCTGGATCTGCCGCAACTAGATCCGGCACAATTAGATCTGCAGGATCTGCTGCAACTAGATCTGCCACAACTAGATCTGCTGGATCTTCTGCAGCGGGACTGGAGTCCAGCTCCAGTGTGGTGGCTGGCTGAAGGTTTGCAGCAGCGATCATGTCAAAGGCGGCCTCTGGAGTGTCAGCTAGAGGCAAGAAGCTGAAGGGAGCAGGAGGATCAGGCTGCACGATGGCTGCAGGAGGAGCAGGAGCTGGGGCAGGAGCAGGAGCAGAAGGAACTTCCACCTGGATTTAGAAGGAAAATATTACTCAGTTATTGACTCCAGCTAAACTCAGACAATTCAGCAACAGCCATCAATATTAATTTCATATTTACAAGATCATGTTCAGTGGTAAGAATTGAGTTGAATTAATACAAGAACAAAAATAATAAAATAATCATTTTATAAAGATAAATCTGAAGTGGAATAAATTGCTATAATTGTGGAGTCAGATAATTCAAATGATTTCCAGCTTCCTCTGAATAGGTTTCAGTAGCAGAGACAAAGCTTCATCTTTAAACTTGCAACACTTCCTCATTGCAACAGCAGAGACCGAGGCCGGCAGTTTGCAACAACAGAAGCAAAACTAAACCTCAGCGAGAGGATGTGAACGGCACAGGGAGCAGGGACAAAGTGAAGCTGGAAACATATCAAGTACTTATGAGAGCACAGGATACTCTGTTTTGTTACCACTTTAGGATTTTCAGGTGTTTTTCACAGATTTAAAGACATCACAAACCATAATAACCATCAAAGTTAATATCAACATACATGCATTTGCCCAGTGGATATAGGTAATTATAATAGAAATTATTCTGTAAGTAGACAGACAAACATTTAAGAGAAATCGCACTAATCGTACCTTCGGGGGTTCAGCAGGTTTTTCCTCTAGTGCTGCTGAAATCTGAACACAAAAAGGACACGTTCACATGTCAGAAAATTAAAAGTTCTCCAAAGTCTAATCTTGTGTTTAACAGTCCACAACCTGAAGATATTCAGTTAATCATCATGTTACACATGCATGTTATTAGTAAAACAAGACTTCTATGATTACTTCAGTGACCCCTGGTGGGGACCTGCTAGGAACCACTGGCCTAGAATATAGAAGTGTCACCTTTAAAGCCAGCTCCTCTTTGTTGTATCCCAGAAGTTCCAGGAATTTGCTGCGGACGTCACTTTCGAAATTAGCCTGAAAACACAAGCAAGTCTTAAACGATTAACTGGAAATACATTTCCTGTGTCTGTATACGTATGTGTGTGTGTATTAATGATGCTTTGAATACCAGTGAGTTTTATACCTTAAGAAAAGACCAAACAGTCTTTTCAAACTCATTCTCCGCCACGTTGACCTTCTCCTGGCAGAAATCCACGAAGCTTCCTGCACTCAGCGTAGCCTGCAGCTGTTCGGAGCGCTGCAGGAACGCCGTCTCCGTCACCACCTGGCTGACGTGGACAACGTGTGAAGGCGGCTGCTGGGGGTTGGGCTTGGTGTTCTCCAGAGAGACCAGCTTCCCTCCAAACTGCAAGTGAGTCAGAGCCAAAAAACAGCATGAAGAGATTCAGAGGGCCGAAATACAGTGGATTCTAGAGAAGTAACGGATCAGGACTCACAGCAAACGAGGCTCCGACAGGTCTGCGGATCCACTTGGGAGGTTTCTTCAGGGGGTTGACTGTCACTGGGGGGGCGGTGGTCTGAGGCAGCTGCAGCGGGGGCAACGTCTGTCCAGTCCCGAAAGGATCCATGTTTCCGAACGAGTTACTGATCTGTAACAAACACACACAGATCGTAGAAGTTAAGTGTGTAAATACAAAAGCCCAAATATAAAAAAGGAATTTCATCATTATACTTCTATAATAAACCAGGATCAATTGTGGCTTTTTCCAAGTACTCTGGAAAAAAAAAACAAAAAATTATTTATATATATATACATATACATATATATATATACATATACATATATATATATACATATATATATATATATATATACATATACATATACATATATATATATACATATATATATACATATACACACACACACACACATACATATGTATATACACATACGTGCACAGACACACAAACACATATTCAATATGTAATTTAAATATAAGTCAATTTAAATAACCAGACAGGAAGCAGTTATGACAGTTACGCTTGGGGCAAAACTGTGTTGTTCCAACTTATTCTAAGTTTTACCAGTTGGACCAGTCTAATGTTCAGAAAATGAAGTCAGTTTTCTATAATGAAGCATTTAAAACCAGGAAAATAAAACTTATCTAGCCTCATATCACAACATCTATATCCATACATCCACTTTCTACATTCGTTTATTCCTCACTAGGGGGTCTGAGTCTGCTGGAGTCAATCCCAGCGTACTTCGGTTGAGAGGCAGGGACACACCCCAGGCGGTCGTTAGACTATTGTGAGGCACACACACAACATTCACTCACACACACACACCTACAGGCAATTCAGAGTCTTCAATTAACCTCAGCATGTTTTTGGACTGTGGGAGGAAGCTAGAAAACCTGGAGAAAACCCACGCAGACACAGGGAGAACATTGAGAAGATTGACTTAGTTTTTGTCAGAGAAGCTTAGAAATTAGAAACGCAGGAACATCATCTCTCATCTCCACACCCGCCTAGCAGGAGGTTTGCTCTCACCTGGTCGGCCTGTCTCTGGCTCTGTGCCTGGCTGCTTCCTCCCATGATGGAATAGATGTCAATGTGTCCGTCGAAGCTGGCGGCCGACAGCACCGCCGGGTTCCTGGGGCACCACAAGATGTCGAAGCACCACTGGCTGCTGGTCGGCAGCTCATACAGCACCTGGACATTCAAACGGGTTTCATTACATCAGAGGGAAACAGCGGAGAGTAATTAACTATGACCCGACAGGTACGGCTCTGACCTCTGCTGTGTTTGGATTCCAGCACAGGATTCTGTTGTCCTTCCCGCAGCTCAGAAGCAGCTCAGGATCAGCTAAACTCCATGCGATGGCCAGGATCCCCCTGCACAAACAACACCCAATATAGCAGCGTGATTTTAATGGACAAACACCCTTTTTAAAATACGGCTTCACAGACTTATTAATAGATCAATTCCTGATTGTATTTGATCATTGTATGCGATTTGTTAAACAATTTTTCTTTTCAGACGAAAAAAGAAAAGGTGAAAAATGATTAGTTTACCGTGTGTGATTCTCTAAAATCTTGAGAGGAGAGGTAGCAAAACGTAAATCCCACATCTGGATCACTGGCATCCGGTCGTCCTCGGAGGACAGAACCAACTGAGTGGCCACTTCTGGGTTCCAGGCCAGACCAGAGCAATGCATCTAAAAGCAGAGACAACTTGCTGTGAGTAAATTAAACCTGCATTGTTCTGTATGTTTGTGTGTGTGTGCTGATGAGCAGCAGGAAGGACGTACTCTGTTGCTGTGGTCGCTGACTTTAATGATGAGGTCATTTTTGCGGAGGTCCCACACTGAGGCTCGGCCGCTCGGACTTGCCGACGCCAGGATGTGCTGGACCTGTCTGTTCCATGCCACACAGCTGATGTCCTCCACAGGCTGCAACACAAACACATCAGCACTCAGCCACTGGCTTTTGATTTTATCTCCATCCAAACTGATAAAAAAGAACTTTTACGTCCAAAATGTCAAACGACACAAGAACAGACATGAAGGTAACAGACTGTTTAATGTTCTAAATGTTAGAAAGAAAAGTAATTTTCACTTCATTAATTTCACTTCAAAAATCATCTTAACTATGTTGTATTTAATACAATTAGTCTAATATTTAATTGTCTTATTCCATTGATAAAGGCTTTTTATTGATTTTGGTCAGTATCTTTTAAAAGTCTTTATCTTATAGTTTTGACATTCTATTTCATATTTACTCTTTTTATCTCATATTTTGTGTTTTTATCTCATATTTATTCCAAAATCCGATAATACGGTCAACATAAAAAAGCCCTTCAGAATATGATTAGGAATAAAACTGGGAAGTTCAGTGTCTATGAAATCTGCTGAAGTGAAAATTTCTTTCTCAGAGTGATAAAAAAAATCATTTTAAGGAAACATTGCAAATCGATGTCAGAAAAATAGATTAACGTTGACCTTTACACTAGGAAAATGACCATATTTGGATGTGACAGATTTGTGCAGGAGAAAAGCAGCTTTTAAAAAAATGCACCTGTGTTTTAGGTCCTGGGGTCATGGGAGAGCCAAAGTTATTCATGTCCCAGATGTAGATTTCAGACTCGTTCCCACCTGATGCAAACAGATTTGTCTGCAGCAGAAAATAACAAAACACAACCTGAGTCACTGTGTGTTGTCCCAGTTTTAAACAGAAAACAACACACACACACACACATACACAAACACACACAATGTTAAATCCTCAGAAGCTGGAGTCAAACAGACCTGGAACGGGTTGACGTCGAGCGCTCTCACTGGACCCGTGTGCCGGTCACTTTCAGCGATGATGACGTTGCTCTCCCCCGCCATGATCTTCGCCGGGTCGTACAGGATGACGTTACCGTTCTCCCCTCCTGCGATCAGGACGCCGGACGGGTGACTGTGGTTTTCCATTCCGTAGGGACCCCACACCAGCTTATGGTATCTGAACAAAGAACAACAAATCATTAACAGCAGTAAAGTGCAATACAAGTTTGTTATATATATATATATATATATATATATATATATATATATATATACACACACACACACACACACACACACACACACACACACACACACACACACACACACAAAACACGTGTTCATTCATAGTTTTGATGCCTTCAATGAGAATCTACAATGTAAATAGTCATGTTATTTTCATGACTACACATTGAATAAGAAAATGTGTCCAAAGTTTTACTATATATATATATATATATATATATATATATATATATATATATATATATATATATATATATATATATATATATATATATATATATATATATATATATATATATATATATATATATATATATATATATATATATATATATATCTGTTTTATATATATATATACATATATATATATATATATATATATATATATATATATATATATATATATATATCTTAATCATAGCTACAATTTAGTCAATGGAATAAAAAGCTATAATGAAAATGAAATAAATGAATACAAAATGAATACTGGCTCCAATTTGCTGATGAAATTAAAATGATGAAATTATCACTAACTTACTTGCAGCAACTTGGACTGACTCATTAATGAAATATCATGTAACCAAATGCAGTTTGCAGATCAATCAATAGACCTACAATGACTATTTGATTAATTAATTAACTGCCAACTATTACGTTAATCATCAACTATTTAAAAATCAATTAAGTGATTTTAGTCATTATCAAGAAGAAAACGTGCAAATTCTCTGGTTCTGTCTTCTCAAATCTGAACTAAACAACTAATCGTTTGATTGTTTCAATAATCAATACATTAATCGACTATCAAAATAGTTTTCAATAGTCTTACCAGTCTCCATGAGGGTAGCGAATGTGTCTTTTTACCTGTGAGCGGTGGCCAAACTGCCACATGATTTCATGTCCAGTGACGGTTCGGCCAAATCCAGCTCGAAGAACTCCAGGGAGGCATTAGTGCTGAAGGAGGCGTCCAGCTGCTGAGCTGATGTTCCTGAGAGGGAGACAACAAAGGAAATGTTGGTACAGTCAATTAATCAGTTACTTTTGGTAGTAATGACTTTTATATTCTGATAATTGATTAATAGTCATTATTTGATCCAGGTTCTTTAATTTGTGCTGCGTTGTGCTGCGTTTCTCCATCACTACCTCCTTTATTCTCTTTCTCTCATTTGTTTTCTCCTTTCAAAACTGTGCCTTTCCTGCTGCTTTCCTGTTTTTGAAGCTTTGAAGCTGGACCAATCTCAAAAATTCAAAACTTGTTGTATGAAGTGTGTTTAGGAACAGTTGGAACACTCAAGAAAAATTATATAATGTTTTGTCAGATCACCAAGAACCATCAGTAGCTGCAGGTCTGTGCTGGTGCTGCTGCTGCAGGTTCATACCTGTTGCCAGGTAGATGGGGTGGTGCTGTGCAGGACTCCAGCTCTGGATGGATGTGCGGTTGATCTCTTTAAGTTTCATCCTGAAATGAAAACAACAAGTGCACAGTAATGTCATTATTATAAAGCAAATGTAACATTTTTTCTTCATTTGGCTTTTGAGGGAATCAACACAGATCATAACTCCAATATTACACAAAAATGCAAAGATGAAATAGTTCAGGAAAAAAAATTAAGTAGCAGAACTGTATGTGTCTTCTTTCCTACGTGATCTATCATCTCAAGACTGTGTCATTGTATTGTATTTATTTTATAACCGATATCAAGCAGAGACAAAGTACTTATTTAATCGGAAATTTAATCGGAAACAATTATGAATATCGCCTGATAATTGGTCAACTACAAACAAGCTTATATTGCTGGATTTTTATGTTATACTTCACATTAAAGGATTGTTTTTTCTTTTTCTAAGTTGGTATCATGAACAGTCGAGAGACAAATAAACAGGCAAATATGCACAGAGATCCTTCAAATGAGTCAATCAAGTATAAACATTACAGTCTTTTAGTGCTAAAATCCATAATTTTCTTTCTATAGTTCCACAGCAGCTCAACAGGGAAACTAAGTAGGAATTTGATGCTAAAAAGACTATATATCCACTTTATATGACAATCTCTGACTAATGAAGATGATGATTGTTTTTCTTCCATTGCTGACGTTGAAAACACATTTGAAGTAGCTTTCAATATCCAGGAGGAATAATTACACACAGGGAATTGTCTTTTTCTGTTCATTAACTTGTTATTGAGTGTGTTTAGACAGTATTTCTACTTCTGAGTGATTCACTCACCACTGCTGAGTTGTCAAATGAAATAAGTGGTAATAATATCAACTGCATGACATGTGAATACCTTTGTTCGATGGAAATACTGCATTCTCTCACTCTGCCCTGTGGCTGTGTGTTACACTGCCTTGCTGTTGTAATAAATACAGCAGCCTTCTTGCAGACAAAGGCCTGGGTTGACTGACAGTTATGATCATATGGAATCTGCATTGTGCAGCTTTGTGGTAGAAATAATTAACAAATGCTTTACAGCTTCCAAAAAGCAAGAGAGAAACCGACCGAGCTACTTTTGTGCAGACATACGTTATGTAAAAGGGGGATAAAGTAGAAGCTAACATCGAGCTAACAGCTGACTGGTCAATTAAAAGCCAAAGAGCAGGTGGAATTCAGTCATTTAAAGAAAACGCTCCTTAAAGTCCATGTCAGCTGTTTTATAGGCTGCTGAGGACCTGGTACTTTGTGTCCTGGAGCTGCAAAGAGGATATTACGTCCTGTAGCTGTTAGCTGCCTGTGCAGCCAAAACACATCAGTGTTGAAGACACTTTACAACATGTTTATTACTCACCTTCCCTTCTTCTTGTGCTGTTTCTCACCTGAACGCACACATAAACAAAAATAGGAGGCAACAAGCAACAAACAGTCCTCCGCCCGAAACAGGCTCCTGTTTTCGGTCGTCCTCGCAGGATTAGCGTCGGTAGAAGCGGAGAGGGGGTTACCGGTTCCCGGCTGCAGGCTCCACGGATCTCCACGTCCCCACTGGGCTCCACCATCAACGTGGCACTGAGCAGGAGAAGCCTCCTCCCACGAAGAAGAACAACTTCCGGGGGACGTCACACTAGCCGTCGAAAGCTAACCATGCTATATTGTAATTAACAAATAAATAAATATATATAATAAGACAATATAATATTATATAGCCTTTTTAACTGAATGACTTTTTATTTATGACTATTTTGTGCGTTTTTTGTATTTTTTCCACTCTAATTAATGTATGTATATTAGCCTATATAATTTGTATTTTCGTGCAATTATGTATACTTTAAATCTGTTTTTGTACCAATTTTGCTTTGTTAAAAATGTATAATTAAAAAAAAAGTTATATTTCACATAATTATACATAATTTCCATACATGTATTAATATATTTTATTCATAGAATATGAATGAGATATTATGAATCCATGATATATACACACTTTTTAAATGACTTGTTTTATTTAAAAGTAGTGTGTTAGTACATTACTTTTACTGTACATATAACACAACAACAACGAAGTGCAGGGAGTTAAAATGAAAATAATCACCAAGCAGAAATTGCAAAGACGATCGCCATCTTCTGTCGGGGACTTGTCATGGACCTATAATATAATTATATTCACGTAGAGTAGACAACCCATCCAGGATTTTTAATGCTTTATTGAACACAATAGGGACATACACTCACCGGTCACTTTATTAGGTACACCTGTCCAACTGCTCGTTAACACTTAATTTCTAATCAGCCAATCACATGGCGGCAACTCAGTGCATTTAGGCATGTAGACATGGTCAAGACAATCTCCTGCAGTTCAAACCGCATCAGTATGGGGAAGAAAGGTGATTTGAGTGACTTTGAACATGGCATGGTTGTTGGTGCCAGAAGGGCTGGTCTGAGTATTTCAGAAACTGCTGATCTACTGGGATTTTCATGCACAACCATCTCTAGGGTTTACAGAGAATGGTCCGAAAAAGAAAAAATATCCTGTGGGCGGAAATGCCTTGTTGATGCCAGAGGTCAGAGGAGAATGGCCAGACAGGTTTGAGCTGATAGAAAGGCAACAGTGACTCAAATAACCACCCGTTACAACCAAGGTAGGCAGAAGACCATCTCTGAACGCACAGTACGTCCAACTTTGAGGCAGATGGGCTACAGCAGCAGAAGACCACGCCGGGTGCCACTCCTTTCAGCTAAGAACAGGAAACTGAGGCTACAATTTGCACAAGCTCATCGAAATTGGACAATAGAAGATTGGAAAAACGTTGCCTGGTCTGATGAGTCTCCATTTCTGCTGCGACATTCGGATGGTAGGGTCAGAATTTGGCGTCAACAACATGAAAGCATGGATCCATCCTGCCTTGTATCAACGGTTCAGGCTGGTGGTGGTGGTGTAATGGTGTGGGGAATATTTTCTTGGCACTCATTTGGGCCCCTTGGTACCAATTGAGCATCGCTGCGATGCCACAGCCTACCTTGAGTATTGTTGCTGACATGTCCATCCCTTTATGACCACAATGTACCCAACTTCTGATGACTACTTTCAGCAGGATAATGCACCATGTCATAAACCTGGAATCATCTCAGATTGGTTTCTTGAACATGACAATGAGTTCACTGTACTCAAATGGCCTCCACAGTCACCAGATCTCAATCCAATAGAGCATCTTTGGGATGTGGTGGAACGGGAGATTCGCTTCATGGATGTGCAGCCGACAAATCTGCGCCAACTGTGTGATGCCATCATGTCAATATGGACCAAACTCTCTGAGGAATGCTTCCAACACCTTGTTGAATCTATGCCACGAAGAATTGAGGCAGTTCTGAAGGCAAAAGGGGGTCCCAACCCATTACTAGCATGGTGTACCTAATAAAGTGGCTGGTGAGTGTATGTCACAAACAAGTACAGGAAGATATAAGTGGAAAATATAATCACAAATATCAAGCAGAAATATGTGTATCATGTAAAAAGAAAACAGAAAAAAAACGAATTTCTATCCATAGAACAAAACCAATTTAAATCATTATACTGTCCACAATTTTTAATATGTAAATTGTCTTTAAATAGCTTTTGTGAATTTTGCCCAAAAGCCACAGGTGTTTTATCCAATTGAGGTGCGGAATCCCCCGACACAAGATGGCGGCCGCGTTGAAGCATCATCCCAGAGGATAGAAGCGGCGACCTACTTATATATTTTTAGTTTCACAATTAGCGGCCATGTTGGCATGAAAGATTACTATATAGGTAAAGAAATGTTGACATTAATGGTTCTGTTCTATTTAACTAGGGATTTAAGTAAAAATGTATGGTTATTGAAATAGCTGCTGATTGGTAAAAGTTATTACTGCAGCTCTAAAAAGCAAAGCTAAATGTTAAGTGCAGTTGTGAGATTCCTCTTTGCCCAAATCTATTTTAGTCGTCTCATTAAATGAATCCATCTTTCTTCACTGACAACTCATCAAAAACACCACACATACAATGCAAGATTTCATCACAATTTTATTCACAAACAAATATATATGGATAATTATACTTGCATCGGTAACAAGCTGCTTTCACGCCAGCATGAAGTCACTGAAAGAAAATCAGAAAGAGAGATTAAAAGAAAGCTAAAAATAGAAACGTCTATAGCTCTTTGGTTGAAAGATGAATAGCTGAACCCTCAGTTATAAACTCGTGTATAATCTTCCCCAGACATGTGAATGGGTCAGATGGGTAGTGATTAGTATAATCATTGGGACAGACATTCACTTCACTACTTTATATGACAGAAATGCTAGAAATAAACTCACCCAAGCACTTTATTCACTCATTGCTGTAGTCGCATCTACTTCAATTATTCTGTCAAAGGAAAAGAGATTTTATGAAATATGCAGGTCATGTGATATACTGGCATAATGATATAGAAATGTTATATTTTGCTTTATATGGTCTTTTTAGTAGGAACTGCACAATGCTTTGCTTCATACGTTTAAAATAGATTTTGATTTTATAAATAAGGATCATACACACAACCTGAGTTGTCTCTTCAGAGTTATTGCCATTAAGGAAACCTAGAAAACATATGAAAACAAATAGAAACCGTTCACAAAACTAATAAAATAGAGCGAAAATGTTCTTATTTTTGGTCTTTTATAGATTGACTTTTAAATATTTTGACTGTTGCGGACAGTTCATTCTCAATGAAGACATTTAAAAAATGGTTTGTTTTATTTACATTTTTCTTGACCTTCTTGAATCTCGACCTTAAAAAATACCTACAAAAAACAAATGGAAAACTAATAAACCAATACGAAAAATATAAATAAAACTAAAACTAAGCATTTCCAAAAATGTCAAAAAAATTATAAATTACCACAAATATTACAGAAATATATAAATTCAAATTGGAACAAAATTTAATAAAATGTGCTCAGTTATGCTCTGTCGACAAAGAATCGACGTTTAATTAACGAGTATAAAAAAGATATGATTATAAAGGTCTTTGATCTGGCCACGTGCTCCGGCAGCAGCGCGTGTTCCGCGTGTTGCGGGCAGTGCGGGTTGTTGACGACATATAAACACACAAACAGAGAAATAAATTATTTAATGTAAAATAAACCAACCTGTAACTCACCGTTAAATCCCAACATGCAGATTCAGCTGGATTCAACAGATAGTTTCCCTCCTGCCTGCTCGGTTTATTCCAAATAAATAACGTTACAGAGCTGAATCCTTCATAATAAAAGTCGATATTACGTTATATAATCCTCAACAACTAACATTCCACAGCGTGACTTCAACACTAAATCAGTCTTTAAGTACACACGTGGAACATTTCCTTCGCCCTCTACTTCTTCTTCTTCTGGAGATGTCTTGGCGGTTTTCTTCTCCTCTTCTTCTGCTTCAAAGACACTTTGGCTCTTTAAGAGCGTTACCGCCACCTGCTGGTTGGAACCTATATCAACCATTCAATCATCAAATCAAGACAACCTGATTTTTTTTTTTTTTTTTTTTTACAAAGTGTCCTTATGTATTATACTGTGGTGAAGTTCTTTAAATGGAAAGTTCTGTAAAATGCAAGCAAATGTTTGACTGATTAAATCATATACTGTTTCACTATAAAAGAGCTTAAAGGTTAAATAAAATATTGAAAGTGAAGAACCCAACATGTCAAACAATGCTTGACCACATTTTTATAAGCTGCATGTTCTTTCTATATTAATTCAAAGTATATTTTCCACACTTAAAGATGTCAATAACATGTTACATAATACAAAACCACAGAGAAAAAACTGAAGTTTCACCTGTGATACTATTAAGAAACTACCATTTATAAGTGAATAATCGAGGCAGAGTTTTCATAAGAGATTGGTCTGAAAATAAGAAGTGGAACCAGGGATCATGTGGCCAAGATGGAGGAAAACATTTTTTCTGTGCTTCCTCACTCACCGTCAAATACCAGCAGCATCAGACTGACGATAGTTTTGGTTGAAAGTTTGCAAAGACAAGTGTGTTTCATTTCTCCACCGTCCCTCTAATATGTTGCTCATTTCCAGAGGCTGAGGGGAAGTGAACGAGGGGAAATGAGACTAATGAAACAGCCGGAGCATTGTTTAAAGACTCTGCCCAAGTCACTTATTTAAATACGTTTACTAATATTTCTAAGGTTCTCATTTGATATTATGGATTACTGTATGTAGAATTCTCAAAAATGTACATTTAATCAAATCTATAAAACAATTTCTGCAAAACCGGCAGTGTAAGAAGTCTTTCTGAGAACTGTTTTGATGCCCAACACCTGAACAGGAAATCTGCAGTCAGCAGAGTGGAAATATTATAATTCTAGGTGGTTATACACCTAATGAGCTCCCCCCCACACACTTTTTCACCTGTAATTCAAAATCCATAATCATAAATAGCAACTAACAGCTTATCTGGTTGTTAATTGTGTTGCAGATGATATAAAGAGATGCTTTATATCATCTGAAGATTAAATTTCCTCAGCAAGTCCTACCACATATTTGCATTTTATTTTTTATGACTATATTCCTGCATATAACCTAATACTTTGCATTTTTTAGTCAATTTCACCAGCTATTATAACAGGTCTGTAGGTCTACAATCCATTTCAGCCCCTTGCGTACCCCTCAAAACATTTTTGACTTCCATTAAAACAACAATTTCTTGATGCCCTTAAAAAAGATCTTAAAAATTGATTTTTATTTTTAGGATGTGAAAGGGAATTTAAATATAAATAAATAAAACATTTTTTTTAGAAAACGGTGCCAATGATGTAGATAAGATCAGAAGGGGCATGAGCAGAGAATTTCAGTCACACTTCATCCTAGAAAAATCCTTAAGAAAGCAAGAGATTTTGTCACATTCGTTTAGTGAAAGTGTCGAGTTGATCCAGACAAGAGCGAGATACTGAGCACAAGTGAAGGAAAAAACAAACGGACACACATCTGTTGAGAAGTTACCGTCTAAGATCCGTCCTGCTGCTGCATCGTTCAGCTCCTTTACTACATGAAATGTTCTCTGTGGAGCTTTTTCTGTGAACATATGTACGTTTACATTCATTTTACTGAGTAAAACACATTGCGTTTTTGAAATCTACTAAACATGCTGAAGGATTCAAATTTGGGGAAGATTTTGAAAACTTATTTATGTCCATGTCGAGCTGCAACAATTAGTCAATTAATCAATAATACAAATTTAAATTAGTCATTAAAGTGATTGATTGAATCAAAAATATCAAAGATTTGATGGTTCACGGTTCTCAAATATAGAAATCTGCATATTTTCTTACATTATTGTAAAACAAATGTTTGGGTTTTATAGATCTGAAAAACAAATTACCAACATGTGCTCCAGGATGTTATAGTGGATATATTTCATATTGGTCTATTGTTTTATTGAGGGCTGCATCCAAAGTACATCAACTTCATAATCTATCCATTATTTTCTCCGTTTATAGATGAGTATTTGTTCGGACGTCTCAAATATTTTGTCCACAACCCAAACATATTCAGTTCAGCCATAGGAGACAGAAAATATTTACAATCAAGAAGCTGGAATCATCATTATTTGGCCCTTTTTTCTGTAATAACTAAGTAAAATTGACTAATTGATAAATGTTGCAGCTCTACAACAAATTAATCATTTGCAGAAATAGTTGTTAGTTAGAGCCCTGCAGCATGTTTACTTGCCAGAAACCTCGTTGTTCTTGTCATTCGCGGAAAAAGTCAACGGTCTTGTTCAGATTTGCTCATTAAAAGAACTACAACAATCAGGATTATTGAAACATCTGAACTAAAAAGGGATTAACTTAGTTAACAGACATGAGAAAGAGTCGCTGAGAGGTTTCAAATGTTTGTTTTTGACAGATTTCGCGTTGATCACTCAGCCCCGACTAGTGACGTCAGGTGTGTTGATGTCGGTAAATTCGGGCTGGATTTATCTTTCCCAAAATTCTGTGTCGAAGATCGTTTTTTCTCCTAAGTTCCGAGGACAATGAATGGCAGCATAATAAGGTGAAAGGGTCGGTATGCTTCATTCGCTTCAAGTGCTTTTCTAATGGTTGAACGGTGTCTTGTTGGTGGGATTTGTGCAACAGTGATGTCAGACCAGCCTTGGACGGATCAACAAACTAATTTCCGTTTTGTTCTTGCGTCGACCTGCTCACCTCTAAGATGGGAACGTATACTAGAACTCTCAGTTATTTTTGAATTCATGGTGGTTTTAATGCACAGTAAGCATGTGTCTAATTAAAGAGATCACTATGCTACAGCACCAAAAGATATTTTCCTCCCCTATTCTGAGCACTGCTGTCTGTCTCTGTCTGTGTGTATAATGCATTATGTGTGTGCATTTATGAATTAAAAACTAGGATTGACTCTACTCATTTTCATTGATTCATTTAGCCTAGCCTTGGTTAATAACACTTCGCAGCACTATAAGCCACAATATTAGCACGCACCATGATTACAAATACTTGTCAAAATAAATATCAAAAGATACATGTTCTGTTCGTCTACTGAAAGCACAAATATACCGATTACATAGAAATTACAAGTATTTTTTTTTTCCAAAAAACCTCAAAATGGGAAAGAAAGAAGAAAAATGGAAGAACAAAGTTTGAAGCCTTGTAGGGAAAATAAAGTGAAGAGATTCCTGTTGAGCTCTACCTTGAGTCATTTCTGTCCATCAAGAGGCGGCTCCATCTGTCCGTCTGTCCCAGTTAGTTTCTTACAAAGTAGGTGAGCGACTGTTTATTATCCCAGCTGGCATTAGTCCACCTGCTCCTGGGCCACCACTGTTCTGCCTTTTGAACCCGTTTCCCTGCAGGAGAGAAACCCCCCGGGGTTCAGAGACAGCGTGGATCCCGTGTCTCTCGGGTCCCCCGCAGCCGGGGTGGGTTTTAGCGGGCGAGGAGAGTCCCGGTGCTCAGACATTAGCAGTTGATGGAGGCACAGTCTGCTTTGGCTTTCCCCGCCGAGCTGATTATTCTCATGAGGCAGTGTCCGAACTCCTCCAGGATCATCCGCTCTGCTTCCACCTGAGGCTGGTGAGACTGTTCGGCCTTTTTGGCCTGTTCCAGCAGACACTCGCACGTCGCCTCCAGCACCTCCTTCGTTACAAACGTGTACGGAAGCCTGCAAGGACAGAATATAAGTTCTTAGAGAGATAATAGAGAAAAATACACCATCCATAAGGATCCATATCATTCGTATAATTATCAGTTAATTCACTAAAAATCATGTAATATCTATTTTTTCCCCCCCATTTTGTTCTCTGTAAGAACTATTTATTCCAGATACAAAAATATTTTTTGGGTAATTCTAGAAACTTGAATGATTAAATAAATATATACATATACAATTTAAATACAATAACCCTTTTTGGGAGGGTTTGTTTTCTCAGGAGGAAGGGGCAGGACGTTGATGACGTCATGTGACAGCAAGCACTTGGAAACCTAATTATCTTCCTTAAAACCTTTGTCTAAATTGTGTACCAACATGTCATTGAAAAAAAAAAGGGAGTAATATTTAGATTTTTTTATTTTGAGTAGAATAGGAGAGTCATAGACATGGGCAACTATAGTGCTGCTGGCTTTAATTAGGTTAAAGCTGCTATTGCATGTCAGTGTTTAATGTGAAGGCTTGGGGCTATATCCAAATATTTAACATTGTAATATACAATATTATTGTTCAAGAATAAAACAATAAACTAAAAAATATCAATACATGCTCTCATGATTATGCAATGATTTTTTTTATATCAAACTGAATAAAATATCTCTTATGGGCCATCACTGAAAACACATTTATCTTATAAAACTTACATTTGCTTTTACAGACGTCTACTATTTTGGTTTTATAAGCGTTTTTTGTGTAATTATTTTTCCAGTTGTTTTTGTTGTCAAGTTCTTTTTTTCCCTGCTTGTGGTGTTGCTTCATTATAGTGGATGTCTTGTGATTGATATACTGCCTATACTAAATACATGTAAAAAATAAATGTCTGATTACCTCCCACTTCCGCTGGAGATAACAGGCGTTGTCCTCATGAGCAGGTCTGAGATCTGTGACGACAGCTTGGTTTTAGCTGCGGTTTGCTGCTGGACTCTCACTTCCGCTGCATCGGCCAAATGCATCAGCGTCTTCCGCTCCGGACTCTCCTCAAAGTTCTTGCAGCCGATGCACTTGCAAATGGACGAGCACATGATCTTCGCCTTCGAGGAGAAAAAGAGGAGTCTTTTCAGACATCATGAAGTGTGAAACACCACGGTTGAACATGGAGGGGAAAACGTACCTCGTAGCATTCACAGTAGTTCTTCAGGCAGCCGGATCGTTTGCAGTTACAACCTTTACTGTGCCGCCGGTCGGACTCGCCCTCTTTCCCTTTACCGATTTTAGGTTTGAAGGCTTCTGGGTTCCGGTCCAGACACGTCTGTGAAAACACATTTGAACCTTGAATCAACCAGTTTGATGCTTTAACACTTAGGATACATTTTTGTGTATTTGCATAGGGTTGTTTGCAAATTGGGGGGACAGGAAACCCACAAACCCACAAATTTGCAACAACAGGTTGTTGCAAATTTATGTTTTTTTCGGCTCAGTTTTTCAATTTTTACCATCAACAACGACAACATAAAACCCCTCCCGGACCCTTAACATGTGTATCTATCCATTGACGCCACTCTTTAATGAAAAATAAAACATAAATGGGCATCTTTTAAACAAACTAACATTTAACAAGTTAAAATCCTGAAAAATATTTTGGAAATGTTCATGATGAAGACTGAAGTTGGAAAAAAAGATAAAAATAATGGATTATTATCACTAAAAAATAATAATTTAAAGGTTTATTGAAAGTAAATGGACAAAAAATGTGTCAAGGGTACTTCAAATAAATAAATAAAATCTGTCTAGATTAATGTTGTTGATCAGGGAGAAACGAGACTGTGCTAAAACCCCCAAAATGTTGTTGTTTTTTGGGAATCATAGGTTCATATAGTCTTTATATATATTCATGTGAGATACACAAAAATGTCTGTGGGTATTTATTATGAGTATTGTCAAAGATGCTTTACGTGTTAAACTCCAACTACCACCTTACCTTTATAGCTTTGAGCCGTTCCGTTTCATGTTCCAGGTTATTGAAGCAGTTATTACAGTTACAATTATTGCAGAACTCTCCATTTGCAAAGCAGTCACAGTATCTAGAGGGAAGGGGGAAGGAGAAAAACAGAGCTCTACTTATTAAAACTGCCCGCTTGTGCATGAGTTAGTGGCGTCATCACCAACACAAACAGTAGTTAGGAATAACAAGTTACAGCTACATTACTCACAACAAGCATCATTCGTACGCTTCAATCAAATAAACACTTCAATAAACGGGTCTAAAGTGCAGCCCGACTCACAGTTTGAGACACTGGGACTTGGTGCAGTTGCAGGGTTTTCTCGGTCGGGAGGTTGATTCTGCTGTTGACAATCTGTGAACCAGTGAAAAATATTGTTTAGATTTAAACTAAATCAAAACATATATAAAACAGTTAATAGGACATAACTAGCACATTTCAGTGTTTTTACCACGGGATGAAGTTGTAGCAGTGGAAGTGAATTTTTTTCCTTTTTTGCCCCCAAACCTAATGTCCACAGTCAACATTTCACATTAACTTCATTTAACTTGCTATAAATAAAGATACAAATGTTGTATTCTTGTTTTCTAGGGATAAGATTGTTCTTATTTTTATACAGATTATATTATTTATGTTTAAGTTGATTCATATATGCTGAAACTCTGTCAATTAGGTTAAATATGTAACAATCTGGTAAATTCAGAAATTACACCACTTTACTGTAGTGACCAGGATAAGATAACACTTAGATAACAATATAAGGATATCCAAAGTCTAATATCTAATCTCATATCAAAATACTGATATAACATCAATATGTTGCTTATCCGCAAGTATAATAATTCATTTATTTACATTTTACTAAAAGAATCCATGGAGTTGCATGAAAAATCCTCTAAATTTAAAGTGATATTTGTTTTAGGGTAGTTATTGTTATTCACTACTTCACTGAAAAGTCAGTGTGTTTGCACTGTGGGTTTCAATTTGGATGATCTGTGCCACATTAAATAAGAGGAGGTAAAAAAAAAAAAAATCACTGTTAACCTAAATGTTAACATTTTCTCACCCGTTGAGCGGTAATCTGGCCTGAGTCTGGATACCAGCGGACGTGGGGAAACCAGAGCTGCTGGCGAGCGTCACAAACGGTGACTGCTGGAGCTACATGAGGAACAGAAAACATGTCGGAGAAGCTCAACAAATGCGTGTGTATATATCAATATCAAATAAAAACCAACACCCGCCAAAAACCACCGCAGACCTGTGTGACGTATTGTGCCGGCACCACCGCGTAGCCCACGTTCCCGCTCCCCGGTGCCGGAGCCAGGACGGTGCCTGGGGGGAGGTTGGTGAAGTTGGGCTGGATCTGAGGCAGGGGAGTCGCAGGCATGATCAGGCGCTGTTGGGTCTGAGTGGTGGTGACTACCTGCGGCGCTGACGTCAGGGGCTTCGGTACGACCTGCGGGGACCACAGACCGGTTCAGAAAGGCTCCGGCTGATAGGACGTTCACAACTTTCACAGAATATTAAAGCTACCTGTTTCATGGGCTGCGCTGGGACGATCGGGACCGACATCCTCACTGCTCCGGTACCAACCACCATCGGTTTAGCTGGAAGATTTAAGCACTGTGAGTTGCTAGTAAGAGCTTCGATGACTTTCTGCATATGTAACAGAGCGGAAGGTACTGGTAGGTCACCTGTCTGTATGGAGCTGGTGCTGGGGCCGCTGGGCTGCACCGTGTTGCTGGCTGTGGTCGCTGTGACCAGACGGACGTAGTGGAACCTGCTTCCCGGCACCTGGATCTGCTGCACGTTGGGCTGGGTGGCCAGAGGGATGATGGTCTTAAACTGGGAGCTGCCGACACTGCCCACCGCCACGGACTGCACTGATTTCATACCCTGAAAGAGTTAAAGCAGAAAAACAGCTTTTAAAGGTCCCATAATAACTTGATGATAAGAAGGTCTAGATGTTCTATAAATACCGTCCCATGTTCCAAAATGCTCAATCTAGAGCGAAATGCTCACAACCTGTATTCAGAAACTGAGCCTTAAAACCACCTTTCAGGACATCCGTGAAATTGTGATGTCACAACTATTCAACCATTCAAATCAGCCATTCAGAGAAGAGGCTCATTAGTATTACCTTAACCTTTTTCTTCTACAACTGCAGAGATGTTAAACTATACTTTGTTCTTAAAACTACAAATATACCAGGAATAAAGGTTACATCTTGGTTCCCTGAAGGAACAATGTGACAATTGTCCTTTCTAATTAAGCCTAATGAGGACAGATCATGGTCATCAAAAGTTTTCTCTGCCTCCTTCAATTGTGAGTATGATATGAAAAGCATAAAAGCAGAACTAAAGTCCTGAGCACCAATTTCTTTCTGTTTTTTATTGTAGAAAATCAACCAACTCATTTTTGGTAAAAGGTGTAACCCAGAAAATCAACATCTGGCCTTAATAATTATAGGTAGAATAGAAATTAAGGTGCCAAAATTCCAGCTGTGAGCATCTCTTTGTGTTGGTCTCACCTGTGCAGTTTGACTTGTGGCCACTTTGACTGGAGATCCAGATGTGGACTGCTGGACTGTGAGGATCTGCTGGCCGAGTGCTACATTGACAGGCAACGCTACAGACTTCTGTGTGGTGTTGGAGGTCGGGGAGGCCACAGATACGACGGTCACCTGGCACAGACAAACGGGGAGGGCAGTTAGAAGAAGCAGCCAGTAGACGCCGTCACGTTTACCCGACAGATGGTCAAATAGCTGCAGGAACATCTGATAAACGTCTTCTAGGAAAGACGGTTTTAAAATGTGCACCGTTCTATAACATTAGGTTGTTATATAAACTATAGTTCTCAAACAATCAAGAAATGATTCTGTGTTTCAGAGACTGAAGACAGTTCAGATTTAATAGAACTTTTGTAAAATACAGGCATGTTTCACACAGGCCGAACCATTTTTACACATTTTAACCCCCCCCCAAAAAAGCTGGGGTCAATAAATAGTATTCACCAGTCTCCATCTTCACTTTGTTAGTATTAAAGATAGAACTGCTCGATTTAATCGAATGTGGATCTTGATTTTCCCTTCCGACGATTATGTAGATGAGAAAATTGAGATAAAACTTTTTTATCTTGCTGCACTGCCATGGTGCTCATGTCGCTACTTTCCTCTACAGCAGCTTTCACTCCTCCCTAATAACACAAACTCAGTCTCAGTGACACCAAGCTGGAACAGGCTCAGTCCAGCTCCAGACTCGGTTCTGGCAGACAGGATTTGTGGATTTTTGTTTTACATTTATGTTTTTATGGTATGTAACTCAGCACGGTAACTCAACGCTTAAACAGAGGAGTAGAGTGAATCTCAGTGTAAACAAATAACAGCAAAACCCAGTAGAGACTATATTTAGTTATTTATATGCTCCTGTTTCATTCAGCCCAGTGAGATTCTCTACAGACTGATTTTTGCTCATGGGAGTTTGTTGCTGCTCTGTTGACTGTGGGTGATGCTGCTCCTCCACACAGTGAGAGGAGAGAAAACTTGAAGTCAAAAGTTTTGTGATTTCAGATTTCACCAAATTTATCGGGATTAAGATCAGAGCCTTAGTTGAATTTATACATTTAATAAGAAACAAACTTACGAACTAACACAAAAGCTAAAAATAAATGTGTCTGGTAGCTAGAGGAGTAGCATGTAAGCGTACCTTGCTGGGAGACTTAAGGGGTGAAATAGCGATCTTTTTGCCGGGCATGCTTTGTATGGTAGCGTTGTGGGGCTCAGAGAGAGTGATGGTCCTCTGGGGAACCCCTGGAGAATTCTGTGTCAAGACCCGACCTGCAGACAGATAGCACAAGACCTGAGAACATGTAGTTTTATTACAGCAGAAAGAGAAAACACATGGAGGGAGTCAAAAAAAAAAGACTTAACACCTAACAGGTTAATACAAACTGCTCTGTGTAAATTTATCACAACTATTTTTTAAAATAAACTTACCTGCAATAACTGGATTTACTGTCGCCTGAGGGCTCAGACCTTTACTGTTAACCGTTTTTGTGATGATAAACTTGATTGGTGCAGCTGAGGATGCTGGAGTTTTCTTAGCAATCTGTGGAGATATTCACATATTCAAGTTCATTCTATTCACACATTCACAACCTAAAGGCAGTCATTGGAATGAAGGTTAATTCATCTTTCACATTCAAGTGTTAATGCCTTTAACCACTGACTGCGACAAAATAAAGACGCATTTTTTGTGGATGGGGGAAAAAAAAAAAAAAAACTATTTCTATGGTTACGAATACCTGCCTAGATTCATTATAGACTAAAATAGAATAAAATCTTAATCGCGCTATGCTCAAAATTCGGTTTTGGCGTCTAATCGGACTTTTGTTCCAGTTTACATGCAACAGAGAAAAATGCAACAGATTTACTGATGGGAATGTGTCCTCCTCCTCAACCATAGGGGGGATGTGTTGTTTCAACGGGTTAATAAGGCCCCCTTTCTGGTTGACCTGTTACGTTGTCATGTTATAAACGAACAACTGGGGAACAGTAACCGTTAAACACTCTACTAACATGAAAGGGATTAAAACTCTTACCATGTGTGCTCTTTTCAGTATATTTATGTAATAAGTATTCTTTTATTTCCATTGAATATCTGTATCCCCCTGGTGATTGCATTGCAATACAATGTTCTATTGTATTGAATTTCTTAATACAATTGTAAAAAAGAAGAAAATGGGGTGCAGTACAACTCCATCTTAAAAAAAAAAAAAAGAAAAAAAAGGGCACTTTTGAACAACATTGCTTTTCTGTTTGGATGTAATGTACACCTTACTTATTGTGCAGATAAGGTACCATTATTGGATTCTTCTTCTGCGACTGGATTTCTTGGGTGTTAACACGTATGCATGCCGGAAAAGATTGAAAGTCCAATGGCATTACCTGGGTGTCTTAATCAGAGTTGGAGAACTCTGATATTAATCACAGTAACATGTTTACATGCGCTTCAGTTGTCCAGATATACTCTGATTAAGGCAATGTGTTTTTTCAGGTGTCATGTGAACCTACTGAGTGTGGTCACCATTTGCTTTATAATCCCACTGTTCTTCTGTATCTGAACAGTAGAAAAAATATATTTTACACCTTCATAGGGCACTTCTAAATCAAAATTACAGGTGTGAAACCTCCATTTTAACTCCTAACTCTTAAACTCCTAACTCTCGCTCTCTAAACAGCCAAACCATAGAATGAGTTTCATTTGTGCCATTCACCAGTTTTCCTGCTGCCATTCCGGAGCTCGCTTGCCTGCCGCTGCTCTGTTTTTATTTCGTTCGGGAAGCTGAGAGGAAAGCCTAATAACTTTACTTTTAACCTTATCAAACAAAGATAAATGTTCTCCCCTCTTTGTGCTCCCTCCCTCACGACATTCTTGCACCACTCTGATCAGTCAGATCAGACGACCCAAATGGGAGCGACACTCCATTTTCCCTGCGCTGCCTGATCCTGTGTGAATCCAGTGTGCGATGCCATTAATAAAGATCAGTGCCTCAACCAATGAAAGTCCTTTCTGTGACCAGTAAAGGGAGACACAGCCCATTTAGGTGACGACAGGATGTAGGAACGTCTTGTGAAGCTTTGTGGTGCACTGCATTATTGCAGCGTGAGAGAAAATCTAAACAATCAAATGTAAACGCTCACAAAAACAAAAGCTTTGGTTCTTAGTGTCATGCTCTGACCAAACCTGCCTCACTGCTCTACTGAAGTAATTTTGGACTTGAATGTCCAGCTCTATTTCTACATGTGTATCAAACTTGAGCTATTTTTGTCTTCTTCGGGTCGTACACGCCTTTAACTCCACAGATCATAATGCCAGAAAGGCACAATAAGCACATTTAAGATCATAAACAGTAGCTTCACTTTTAAAATGAACCAGTACTCGCTGCTCGTCCCATGTCGACTCGCCGACTAAACAAACCAGACAAGATTCCTCACTGAGTTTACACTGAGGTTTCTCTAACCTGTATCATGTCCATGTCAACCTGTCCGAGGAGATAAGGCTCACATAATCACTTCTTTGTACACAAACCCATTTGTATAGACATGCTTTTCTGTGATAGTCTTTTTTTTGCTTTTATTCTTTTTATTTACTCTTTGTAAAAATGTTTTATATTTTATCATGTTACCATCTTTATTGTTCATTATCATCCTGTCTCCTCTTTACTGTCTTTCGCAACTTTTATCTTCTTGTATATAAATCCACACAAAACTAGTGCGTGGAGTTAGTTTCCTGCAGATATCATTGTATAAGTTGACAGATGTGTCAAAGATACGTTTTAACAGTTTCTCTGCCAAATGTAACCAACATCAGCAGATTTGCTAAACTTTAAAATATTAATTACTGTCAAAAGTAGTATTAGTGAGACGATAGTGTAATTTAAGAGTAGTTTGTTTCTCTTATCTACCTCGGCAGCAGGGGAGCAGACTCAACAAAGATCCATGTGTTCTACACCACAGAGACAGTCCAGTCATGTGTTCAACTATCAGCTGTTCTCAAATGTTGCTGTTTAATGCCAACTTTAATCATTGGACTTTCATCGCTCATCTGTGGATGAAAACACTGCTACAGTGTGATATTTGTTGTAATAATAGCTAACGCATTATCTATAAACATCATGCAGTCTTGGGTAGTAATTTATGATTAATTGAACACTCATAAATGGCAAATAATTTAATATAACAATGTTAATATATGTTGCTGCATGTCAGCCTTGTCTCTCTGCTCATGTTTCCTGTCTCTCTTTCAGTTATCAAAAAAAAAATTAAATAAAAAAAAATAATAATTGCACCATATTTCAATGCTGCATAGTGTTTTCTCAATTTATATTTTTGTCTTTGAAAATTAAAAACAAACATTGCCTTCAATTAGTTTTTGCTGGAAAAATTACAAAAATCCGTTAATTAACTAGCTCTAATTGACATATTCACAATGATTGAAACAAAGTGTTACCTGCACTGTCTTTAGCTGCTGGGCCTGTAACGTGGCCAACTGATTCCCAGCAGTGCTCAACACTGGCTTCAGCTCCGACCTCCCTCCAATGGTCACCACTTTAAACTGCGGCGTTTGGGACTTGGAATCTCCTGATGTCTGTGCAATTCCCGGCTTGTTGCCAGTGTGCGGTAGCTGCAGCACTATAGGTTGCCCTGACTTCCCTATCGCTGTAACCAACAGTTTCTGTCCTTCCTGCTTGATGATCTGAGGCTGAGTTCCCGCAGACTTCGCTGCTTCGCTGGCTTGAGACGACGCCACCTTGTTGAGAATGATCTGATGGTTTGCAGCGGAGATGGTAAAGGGAGCCGTGAGCTTCTGTAAACCACTTGTGGAGACGGTGCTAGTGACGCTGTCCGTCGTTTTGGTTGTGGCTGTGGAAGTGGCCATGGCTGGTTTGAGGGTAAGAAGGGGCGAGGATGCGCTTGAAATCGCGATAGGAAGCTGACTCCCGGAGCTTGTGGAGTCTGTGGAGCCGGTCAGAGCCTGAGAGCCGTCTGAACAGAGGGTCAAACTTTCCGAAGCCATCGGTGTATCCGTCTCCATCGGGACCGACGTGTCATCGGTGGGTTCTGACCGGACCGTGGTGCCATCAGTTTGAGGGTGAGCAACATCCTCTATGGCCTCGGTATCCATGATCTCATCAGGAAGGAGGCTGTTGAGCTCTGGTGACACCACATCCATGCCTGCAACGTCTCAGCTCTCTTTGGATCCTGAAAATAATAACAGTAAGACATAAGTTTCACTTCAATAAAAGAAACAATTTTTTACCAAAAATTAAAGATTAGAGAAAGAGGACAAGAAGTGAAAAAAGATTAGTGAATCAGAACTTTATTTGTTCTACTTTCCTCTCCCAATAATCATCACAAGTTTTTCCAGGAGCAAAAAACAAGTAGTTTAAAGTGAGCCAACTAGCACAAAACGGAATATAAAATAATAATAATAATAAAACCATATGCATGCTTATTGGCATCATTTTAATCTTGTTCAAGCTTTGGTCAACTGCAGCCGTTTTAAATGTGCTATATAAATAAAGTTCATATTGAAATAATAGAATGCAAGTGTGCAATAAAGCAAAATTTAAATACCATTGCTGATATAAAATGTGTTGATATAAAATGTGTCCTGTGTGTGTACGTTAACAGGATATATATGTACAGTTTGCAATTAAAAAATAAAAATCTGTATGCTTCAATAGTGCAGCACAGACATAAACACAAACATGATATGAGTTATAATGATTTATGGAGAAGTGGAGTTTACAGTGTTTTACTGGCCATTATCATCTTAGTTAGCATTCACTGCAAACTTGTAATAATAAGTTCAGACTGGTGTGAATATTAGTTAATTACAGGGCTGCACAGACGACATGTGTGTTTCTGTAACTCTTGACAGAGTCTAACAGCTGATGCCGGCTGAGCTAGGCCGCACCGATCTTTGTCCTGCTGCTGCTGCACTCTGCTCAACATTAATCCACCGAAACGCATATATGAACCTTCACACCCCATGTTTCATCCACTGGGCTTCCTGCTCTGATTGCTTTCACGTCCCGGCAGAAAACTGCACTAAATGGTGCAAAAACAGCAACAACAACAACATCCCCAGAGGAGGTCCTGGTTGGGGCAAAGAGTGAGAAAAAAGCGTTACTATTTCAGGGCTGGGGTTGGATTTCGAAAGATCCGCCATTTTTACCTCGTCATCAGCTCAGGTTAGCTCCCCGGCTAACACTGAGCTAAGGGGAATGAGGGAATGCATTCCGTATTATCATTATTTACAAGTATCCCGCTTAAACAGAGCAATAACAGAGAAGCTACAGTACAGCTGAAGGCTACACCCGTAAATTACTGTCTGCTAATCGTGGTAGTAACAAACTCTGAGAAGATATAAACAACGCTAGCCTCATATTAGACTCTCCAGGCTACGCACACTGAAGTCTCCATATTAGCCATCTAAAATGAGATGCGCCTGCGTTCATTTGGCCCATACTTTCTGCTACATGTACCGATCATAAAAAAATTAGTGCTTACCTTAAAGCCACGATTGTTGTCCGTCCATACGGCGTGATCGTTTTCTTCAAAATAGCGAATTTATCAATAGAAATGGTGTTTTATCTCGCTTGTGCCAGCTTGGGCTCTCTGCTTTCTGCTCAACAGCGCCCCGCCCCTGGTTGTCTGTGGAGCAGGTGAAACACGGAATTACGCATCTGAAGCGGAATTTATAGACAAACACAGGATAAATACCATTTTCATTGTAAAATGCGCAACATTGAAAAAAACACAGACCCCGTCGTGACTGACAACAACCGTGTCTTTAATTTAAACACTATATTTGTGTTATTGGTACATATAGCTAAAAAATAGTGGGGCAATTAATGCATGTCCTATCTAATTTTAGGAGGGTAACTTTAAGACTTTGCAGAGTTCGTAGCCTGGAGAGTCTCATATGAGGCTAAAACAACCCTAGCTTTCAATAATTGCGTCTGTCACTGAGATAGCCATCCTCAATTGAACATTTGAAAGCTTTAATTTAACACAAGTGCACTATATACATATATAGTGCATGTGGTATATATATGGCGCTATGGTTCAAGGTAATCAGTTATACATGACATATATCACTTGAACGTCACGTCAGGTTGTTGTGCAGTTGTTTTTGAACCAGAAACGAGATCAGTTTGGGAATTAAATAGTAATCCAGATATAACATGACGACTGTAGCTGAATAACAAGACAAGAACAGGCGGGCTCATTTTGTGACAGTACACACAGGAGGAAGGTGCAGTCGCGGCTTCGATGTCTACCTTTAATTATCGTCGCCCTCATCATCATCAGCCCAGCGGACAACTGTACTAGCAAACTTGCTGAGCTTGCTAACCAGAGCTAGCTATAGCACAACATTATATCTGAACATTGAAACACAACTCAACGCGTGCTGCCCTTCCCGCTGGATGCCGTGTGGAGAACCTGAGAGTGGGCCGACACACAGCCGCGCTTACCCGAGTTTTTGACGCTGGGCAACGTTTCCAGACAAAACGAGGAAAAGCAAAAGGCGATTGTTCAAAATACCGCGCCGAGCGCCATTCCTCCCTGACATTTCACAGGCCGACCACGCCCTCCGCGCTGCACGTCACTACTGCGTCACACTTAAAGGTGCAGTACAATAAACAAACATTTTATTGTATTTATCCAACACAAGAATAACATTATTTCATTATGCCGCTTAGCTTCGATTTAATTATAATCAGATTATTAAAAAGGTCTAGTACAATAAACAAACATTTATTGTATTTATCCAACACAAGAATAACATTATTTCATCATGCCGCTTCGCTTCTATTTAATTATAAATAAGATGATTTCAATAAGGTATAAAGGTTCTCATTTAGGTAAAAAAAATGTTCTTCCATAAAGGAATGTTGCTGCTGCCCTGTAACTTGACTGATAAAATCAGTCAAACATTGTTAGGATAGTCTTTAATTGTTTTAGGATTTAAATGCTATTGTAATATGCGCCCATAGTACTTTTAAATCAGGCAGTCTGTCACCATATCAGTACAAACATTTGTGTTTAAATATGTTTAGAGTCTGGGCCTCTGTCTTCCAGCTCTTCAGAAGCTTATCAGCATGTCCCATTTCACATGCCTCTATTAACACATGTTATATATCACTATACTTTCATTTCAGTTGAAACTGGTATATTATATATTATATCATAATGTTATATTATACTTATGTGTATGTATGTATTTATTTACCAAAATATTGATTTTTTGTTTGATCTTTTACTTAAGTTTTTAATTCTCTATATCTTAATTTTACAATCTTTATGCATTTTTAAAGCATATTTTATGATTTATGTAAATGAATTCGACCAACTACATTTCCCCTGGCATTAAAAGTGAATCTAAATCAATCTAACAATTTTGAATTCTAAAAATAGAAAGATGGTTAAGTCCATGGTCATGTACCGATTGTACCGGTTGGTGGCAGTATTGTGCAGTTTTGCGTTTTTCACGCTGGTTTCCGACCGATAATAAAACTCATGAAGAAGAAAACGGAAGCAGCGACCCGCCGGTGCTGTTGTTGACACTTCGACAGATCGACAATGGCGACCGATGTGAGACAGGAGCTCGCACAGTTGATGAATTCAAGTGGATCTCATAAAGATCTCGCTGCCAAGTATGTAACACTATTTAATATTTAAAACACGAGGTTGCCGTATTACTTTAGCAGCATTTAGCACCAACTAGCAGCAGCTAGCAGGGTGGTAGCTGTGATGGTCCAGGCTAAGCTAACATTAGCTTTCTAGCTATATTAGCCATACATTCAAAAAAGGAGGAAACAAATGTATATTGTTTTAACTGTTTGCATTACTATTACTTTTTAAATATTATAATTGTTATCACACGTATTTGTAGTAATAGCGTTATTAACATCAAACAGATGAAGCTTTCAGGCTCAATAAAAAATATACAGAGAAGTTATTTTAACAGCATCGTCTTTTCTTCATAAGCTTCCAAAATAGCTCAATGTGCTTCATGAAGGTTTTCGTATTTTAATAAATCAGGGCATAAAAGAGAAACGAAACCACAACAAAGAAACAGATGAACAGGGAAATAAAAACGACTAGATGGTGGTAATAATCTAGTTATCTTCACAAAAACATAATAATATTAAAATTATATATTAATAAGAAAAAAATTCAACTTGTGTACACAAAAAATGACAAAACAAAGCCACTAACCTGTAAAATCATCTGCTGATATTCTTAGATACCGACAAATTTTGGAGAAAGCCGTTCAATTCACAGATGCAGACCAACTGGAATCCTTGAAGGCCTTTGTTGAAGCAAGTATGCTGTACCTGCTTTCTTTTATTTCACCTGCAATATATCATCATTGTGTACTCATATCTGTAGTGCTCTATAACTTAGTGTAATGTTTCTATCCTCTTCATTTTTCTTACAGTGGTCAATGAAAATGTTAGTCTTGTCATCTCAAGACAACTGCTCACTGACTTCTGCACACATTTGCCCAATTTGCCCGACGCCACAGCCAAAGCAGTGTATCACTTCACCTTGGAAAAGATTCAGCCAAGGGTCATCTCTTTCGAGGAACAAGTAAACACCCTCACACACCTAAATAATGACAGTTCAACATCTGTATTGTCTTTGAAATATTAATAAAAAATGACTTTACCTTCAGGTAGCTTCCATCAGACAGCACTTAGCAACCATTTATGAAAAGGAGGGAGACTGGAGAAACGCCGCTCAGGTTTTAGTTGGTATTCCCCTGGAAACAGGACAGAAGTAAGCCACTGGCATATTGCTTTTTTTTACTTTTCCCATTTGTGATATTTCCAGGTCTTTAAATACTGTTTTTATTTCCCCCTTCAGGCAGTACAATGTTGACTATAAGTTGGACACATACCTGAAAATTGCCCGTCTGTATTTAGAAGATGATGACCCAGTGCAGGCAGAGGCCTACATCAACAGAGCCTCGTTGCTTCAGAACGAGTCCTCAAATGAACAGTTGCAAATTCACTATAAGGTAAGCGGAACATCCTTCCATTTGATTCAAATAAGCAAATAAAGATCTGTATTCAAATAATATTAGCAGTATAACATATGTGGCTGTGTGGATGAGTTGTAAATGGTGTCTTTTTATTCTCAGGTGTGTTATGCCAGAGTCCTCGATTTCAGGAGGAAGTTCATTGAAGCCGCACAGAGATATAACGAGCTGTCTTATAAGTCGATTGTCCATGAGACTGAACGTTTAGAGGCACTGAAACATGCCCTGAACTGCACCATCCTGGCCTCTGCAGGTAGGGCCAACACTAAAGAATGATTTATGATTGAGCCTACATAGGGTTGGGGTAACCATGTTGCTATAATCTACAAAGAACCCTGATCAAATATTTGACTGTTACGTAAAGCTCCCGTATTTCCACTTCTCCTCATTTTTATTTGAAGTTGTGGTGTCACTAACAAGATAGATTTGTGGTTTTATAAGTCTCTTCTACACATTAGTTAGTTTCAATCTGCAATCCCACAACTAAAATCTGTCAGAAAACTACACACTACACATCGTTTAATCGTTTTTAAACGATTTCTCTCAATTTTTTCACGAAGTACTGGTATTATATTTGCTTTGTTCCAGGCCAGCAGCGCTCCCGGATGTTGGCCACACTCTTTAAGGATGAACGCTGTCAGCAGCTGGCCGCCTACGGTATTCTAGAGAAGATGTATCTGGACCGAATCATCCGGGGAAACCAGCTGCAGGAGTTTGCCGCCATGCTGATGCCTCACCAGAAGGCCACCACAGCTGATGGTGATAAATAGCTTGTTCGGTCGCTAATAGCGGAAAAAATGTCCGATTAGCCACAGTCACTGCCTACATCCTATGTCCTGCAGCCTGTCATAATTGCATGTTGACTGTAGTTTTCTGACCAAATTACGACAGCACCATACTAAGAGGAAAAAAAGTAATTTTTTAAATTTTATTATGAGAATACGGTCATAAAGCTGTAATTTTATGAGAATAAAGTCTTGCCTGTGTTAAAATGAGGAATGTAGAGCATCTTGTGAAGTTAAAATTGACTGTAATATCAGTTTCACAAATAACAGAATTCTTTAGTGGTTTGGTACACAAGCACCACATTATTATCAGTATCAGGATTTTGAAAGGCTTATGCAAATTATTTTGTTCAGAAAAAATAACCACATAAACATGAAAGAAAGAGGAAATATCTGGAAGTGCGTCTTCTCAGTAACATTATTTTCATAATATTATTCTTGTAGAGTAAAAGTATAACAATACATATTAACAATACATTTTTTCCTCTTAGTGTGGCCCTAATGTTGAACCAACTATCTTTATTTTTCATAGTCTTCAGTGACATGTATATAATGACTAAGTGGATAAAACTATAGTGATTGAAATGCAGTCTGTGAGGATCACAACATAAATTTGAAGGTTGTTTTGATATTGTGTCGCAGGCTCTAGCATCCTCGACAGAGCTGTGATTGAACACAACCTGCTGTCTGCAAGTAAACTTTACAACAACATCACGTTTGAAGAACTAGGAGCGCTGCTGGAAATCCCCCCTGCTAAGGTGAGACATGGGTGACATAAATATTTCTTTTTTCCTCCAATTATCATTGTCAGTTATGATGCATTCAAGCAGACTGAAACCACAAGCATATTAATTAGTTAAAATTTCAAGAAAATATGTATCTTGTTAGACCTTGCTTTTGGAAATTATGCAATTCAACTTTTCATGTGTGCTTCTTCTTTAAAGATACATTCAGTTATAGCGTTTCTTTATTCAGCTCTCTGTGAGGCAAGGAGTTAAATCCAGAATAAATCTGTTTTCCTCTTCAGGCTGAGAAGATTGCCTCCCAGATGATTACTGAAGGACGCATGAACGGCTTCATTGACCAGATCGACGGCATCGTACACTTTGAGAGTGAGTGACATACCCCCTGTTTTCTTGCATTTAATATGGATCTGAACTTGGCATTAAAGGGACAGTTCATTCCAAAATCAAAACTAAGTTTTTAGCTACAATGATGCAGACCTCTGATTTACTGCAGTCATAATCAGCTACTATGTCTTCACAGCAATATTACTTACAACTATGTTACTGCAAAGGCATCAGGAGGAAGCAGACTAACCTATTTAATTAAGAATATTAATGCTATCACAGCATTATCTGAAATGATTTGTTGGTGGACGTGTGTCTGTGGCCAGTAGGGGGCGGCCTCGTCAAACAGGAAAAAGGAGAGTTGTCTGCTTGTAGGGGAGCATGGCTGTCATACAGCGGCTTTACTACAGTCATGAAAGTCTATGGAGTTTGAACACCATTAATATTTTTTTTTTTTTATCTGTGGCAGCCCGAGAACCTCTTCCTACCTGGGACAAACAGATTCAGTCTCTGTGTTTCCAAGTCAACAATCTGCTAGAAAAGATCCGTACGGCTGCTCCAGAGTGGGCCGCACAAGCTATGGAAGCCCAGATGACCCAGTAACATGGAGAAATCCCCCCCAAAACTGCTCCCTCACATCACAACACACCATAGCATTGTGACTTCCTGCTACAAAATGTCACTTCAGTCCCGGTAATGGAAGCACCCAAGGAGACCTTCTGGTATCCCATGATTTTGATAAAATTTCAGAGAGCACTGTTTTAATATCAACACTGGTTTGATGTTTTTCACCACACAAATACGTTTACAGCAGTTAGACTTGGATATGTGCATATGAATATTCAGATAGTTGTACTTGTAACATGGTTCAAGATGGATATACACCTTGTCTATTCCAACACATTCTCCTGTTCTTAATTTAATGGTTCTGAAATAACTGGTTTATTGCCTCGTGAAGCTCTCAGTCCACACTCATGAAGTTTAAGTAAAATGAATTAAAAGTCAAAGTGTGTTATGGTCGTGGTTCTTCATTTTCTGCTTCAGCAGCATTTCATTGGATTGTTCTACAGCTTTAAATCAGCATTCATACATTAAAGTCATGACTAATTGACTAAGCCTCTTCTGAGTTTGAATAGTGTTGAAGTTCAAATTGTTGTTATTGTCATCCACAGTACACTAAATATAATATGCAGGAACTCAGAGAATCAGCTAATATGATGTTAGCTGTGAAGTTTGTTCAATTTAAAGTTACTATTTTTTTAACTCATATATAGGAGTTTCTGTAATTCAATGTCTTTTGAGTTGACTGAATGTCTTTAAAATAAGCCATGGTTAATTTCATAACAATGCAAACCATGATGAAGGTCAGAATTGAATTCATAATTCATTGTCGTTTTAAAGGCCATCCCCACAATTCTACACAATATGAATATACTTATAAGACATTTATAAGATAGGCACTTTATAAAAGCCTTATGGGTTTCTTATAATTGTTAACATCATTACAAACGCATTTGACTTTTAACTTTATGATGTCCTGGTTAAACCTTTACTAAGCTTAGTGTTGCTTTATTAAGATTAAAACATACTTCATATTGCATTTATAATCAGTTAAGGCTTTTTACAACTATAGGATCTAAGGTGAAAAAATCCTTATTAAAGAATAAGTATAATTCTGGTGTGATAGCAACATTCTATCATCATACTCCTGTAAACAACCCTGAGAAAATCCAGCCAATCACAGCTCAGTTCTTAAAGTGGGGACGTGGGGTATCTTTCAGGTCCGATGCACGTGCACGTCACACCTCCAAATTTGGTTACAGATGGCCCTAATGGCGGAAACTCTTATTGAAAAGATGATTCCAGTATTGGCTACAACAGTGTATTCAGTTGAGCAAGAAAGGAATCTCCCGTGATATGCTAATTTAAGTTTTCTGTCATATCTAAATGTGTTGTAACATTAGTATGTGCTTTGATAGGTAGCTGAGGTAAAGTTACCATGAAAACGGGTGATGTATGGTTGACTGTTATTAGTTTAGCATTATGCTACACTAACACTGCTCAACTAGCTGCCTTAATATGTTCATTGTTGTTGTAGCTGTTAGTTTCATACTAGGCTGTTTTTTAATTATTTATTGTTAGTTTACGTCGTTGGACCGTTTTTTTAACGTTGAAGTGGGACAAACTACAACAATAATGAATTGTTGATTAATTTATGAAAAACGGCAGTTGTTACGCTAGCTTGCGCGTGCACGACGATAGCATGGGGGAAGCTATGGAGGGGAAACAGGAGGGGGCTGAGCTGCACACCCCAGCTTTAATGATTAATTAACAATTGGTGCGATTGAAGATTCTTAAAATTTATTTTCAATTTCTAATAATTTAACTGTTTTAATGCTTTTAATAATGTTAAAGTTCTTATATGCATGTATTAAATAATAACCTAACGCTTATTACACCTTAATATAAAGTGTTTCCCCTGCATTCAACAAAATATCAACGCCAGTGGACTCATTCTGCTTTAATTAACTCCATTGGTCTTTTTTTGCACATTTCAGAAGACAACATGGCTGCAACGAGAGGAGAAGAGATTGAACTCGAACCGGCTATCAACTATTCCATGATCTTCTCTTTTAAAACACGGCAGGCAAAGTTACAGGTAGTGAATGAAATATCCAGGGCACACAGACAATGTGCTTTTGTTCTCAAGTCTCGCCTCTCACTCTGTCCTATTAAAAAAGACGTTTTTCTGTGAGACTTACTCCATCAAAGAAATTATTCATAATTTTCAATCAGCAATTTGTCAGTGTTTAACAGTAATTGAATTTTGATTCGGGGCAATTATTCATCATTTAAGGTTATTTGCATTAATTTGAAATATTAATGGGTTCTTTTTGGGTGAAAGAGAGGAGATGAGTATTTGGTCACAGAGGAGCTTCACCACTCCAGGCACATCTACCGACATTACCCAGCATGCATTGCACTGTCTGCAGGTCGTCTGTTGATTTTCTCCACTCTCAGGATGATTATGCAGATGCAGAGAATAGATAATGATATGATGTAATAGCATAATAATATTTGATATATGCCAAATGAGGATTTTGTTGAAGTCCAACATCCTTGTTTAATCTATGTTGCCTCTATCAAACATATAACAGATTTGATTTAATTTTTAAAAGGGAAACCCTTTGTTAAGATGATAAATATTTTTATTGGAAGGCTGGATATTTGTTGTCCACTGTCCAAAGTATGTGTATATTATACTCTATTATTATTATATAATGTGTAAGATTCCAGAATTCATTTTAACAAATGCAACAAAAGAACAAAACAGAACAGGAGATTCCAGAAAGGGAAAGAGTTTGCTGTCAGCGTTACAGCTCTGACACATACTCACTCACTTTAGTGACATTATTTTGTTTTTTGTTTAAGGACTCACAATACATTTTTCAAATTTTACAAAATTAACATGAACAACATTTGTGATCCTTGTTGAAAGCAAACATCAGCCAGAGAAATAGAGAAAAAGGTTCTTATATATAAAAAAAATAAATCATAATAAATGATAAGGACAAATCTTCCCTCAGCTCCAGCTTGACAAATAAAGAGCTCCAACTCCGACAGTTTTGTGACGCAGACATCAGAGTTGAGGATGTTGAATTTCCAGTCCACAAGGTAATCCTCTGCGACTGCAGCCTCTACTTTGGGTGAGTTTATTATATCAGGAAGAAGCTTATGAATTTATATCTATCTATAAAAGCAAGGAGCGTCTGTGTGTCTGAGAGTCTGTATCTCTCTGACTGTTTGTCAGATCAACCTCAGCTTTTGGACATACTGTAACTTGCCCATGGCCTGATGGTGTGTATCCCTTTTTCTGGAATTTTTGGATGGATATTCAAAACATTATTATATTAATATTATTTAAAGTTAATTGGCATTCTGTGGTGGTGTAGAGGTAGAGTGTTTGCCATTGGCATTTTTTTTTCCATTTTAGTCTGACTCCAATATGCATTCACAGCATTATCACCTAACAGAACAGAATCTGGGCCTAATCACATCTATTTAGAAACACTTTACATGCCCATATTTTTACACCATAGAGGAAAAAATATAAAATAAAAGAGAGTCTGGTTTTGATTGCTCTATGGACACTATTTCAACTGTAGATTGACATCCCATCTTTCAATATAAATTGTAACATTTTTCTTACAATAACTATATTCATGTCTTTCCTTATCTCAATGTACGTCCATGTCTCCCCAATGTACAATTTGTCTATTAAGACTATGAAACAGTCCAACACACCCTCATTTGGCCAAACATAAAGAATCTACTTAAGTTTCCACTTTTTTATAAGAATACATATTTCCTACAGGCACTGCACTAGTCTTTTGAAACATACTACATTTACAGTGGTTAATGACAGGAATAAGGGAAACAACAAAGTCACACAAACTAATGACTGGCATTGATTAGCTTTGTCAATTTTCAGAGTTTCATTGAAGCAAGAGGGAGTATAACAAATCTGCTGGATATGAAAATACATATTTTATAGAAGAGGCTAATTTGTGTCATTTCAAGACAATACATTAAGTACCATTATTTTTCAAATATGAGAAAATCAACTTTCTAGCTGCCAAATGTACTTGAAATATCAAAAGTAAAAGTATTATGCAGTATGCAATTATGCAGATTGGCTTCTTTTAATTTATTTGTTTTTGTTAATAAAATCATATCAGTGTGTCATTTTTATTTTTAATTTATTCTGAAATGGAATAGAAGTATAAACAAGCGTCAAATGAAATCTTAGGTGATGTTTAAGAGTCAAAGCATAATTCTGAATCTTGCTTTTGACTCTGTGACGTCTGCTTAAAAAAATACATCATGAAGTTTATGAACTATAGTTCAACATGAAGATGTAAAGGAATGTTAAATACAGTTAATCTCCTCCTGACCTTCAGATCTGTCCTCAGACGCTGGGCGACCCAGGACCACAGGGCCTTTGACATGTCGGGGCTGTCTCCGTACATCATGCAGCTCATTATTGAGTTTGCATACATGGGTTCAGCTTCCTCTGTAGGACATCGCGGACACCATTGACAGAGATGCCCTCGATTTGGAAAATGAGAAATTCTTTTCTTGACCAAGTAAGAAAAGATATGGTTAACCACTTTCACCACATTCACGTTCAATATATGATGTTGTATAAACACGTGATACTTGTCAAGTTTAAAGGAGGTTTATGAAAAATAGCACACTTTTTCAGAGCTTGTGTGTAAATATTGATAGTATAGGGGATAACATACATTTTTTAGCATAGTCAATATACATTATAAGGTTAATTTTCAGATGTGGTGGGAGTGAGATTTGATTTCTGAGGGCCGTTAGAAGTCAAATCCAAGATGGCTGCCAGTCGTCCCCCAGGTCTAATGTTCAAACATGTTTCACTTTGGAACCTATGAGTGTAAAGATACTAGAAAGGTGTTATTTCCAACTAAAATGGGGGTGCCCATTCATTTGGGGATACTTTTGAGATTGTCAGAATTCAAGGAAATGCATAGTCATGGTCAAGGTAAAAATTCAACCAAAAAAAAATACAATCAGTTGAAGTTTAAATTCACAAACAAATAAATATTGGTGTCAAATTCATTATTTTGTGCCTGTGCGCATGTGTGTGTAGTCTTTGGTGTTCCTACTGTGAAATAGGAACAGAGGTTTTTAGAGTGCATGTGTGAGAAGGCAGACTGTATTGCTGCTACAGGTCTAACTAGCTGCTTTTGGATCACAATAGCAGCTAATTTATATAAATAGACCACAGAAATTTTATTATTGAACTGGGAAAATTGCATCATAGAGCCCCTTTAAGTTGTTTGCAGTATCAAACTTAAGACTGAGTTGAATCTAGGTCGTAAACACTGTTCTTGCCTCTAAATGTGCATAAACATTTGCAAATGACAAAAATGAAAAAAACTTTCTGTCATGTCTCTTTCTGTAACAAAAGCTGGGTCTCCAGAGAGAGAGACGTCAGTTTATATTTCTACAAATTATATGTTGTTATGTTATGTTGAATGTCAACATTGGTGACGTAGTTCAGACAATGTTCCTCTAAAGTTTCACTTTTCTTAGCAGGAGGTGGCAGATATGTTGACATTCAATGTATCTGCAGAAACGTAAACTGTCAACGTTTCCCTCATGAGACTCGGTTGAGAATTTCACATATTGTTTTGACAACTTCAACTGTCAATCAAGAAGCTAAGAAAAAGTGTAAAATCATAGATTTTGTCTTTTTGCGAAGGTCTGACTGGCCTTGACATCATCATCAGACTGAAGGTGACGTTGTGAAGAACGTCATTGGGTCCCTGCACATAGACGCAAATGCCGACCAATTCTTGTGTCACATCATAATTAATACAATTAATAAACACTTAAAATGTCCCTCTATCTTCATGACGAAATATTGCATTATGTATAAACCCTGACGTTCATTTTGTGGATTTGTCTTTGTTAATCCCTTTTAAGGAAGTGATCTGAAATCTGTCTCCTTAGAAACGGGTTAATGGGTCGAGATCATTTATTCACCTCATAATTTAACTCGAAAGACTTCAAGTCAGAAGATCGTAATTAAAAACTAGAACTTTTAGCTTTTAATTAACTTATATATTTAAGTTAAATCGATGTAAAAAATATTAGTGGATTTCACTAAATTATCTGATATTTTACAGTTTCCTTCTTAATAATAAAAAGAGTTATAGAAATTGACTTTCAGGTATTGCATGCTACTAATTAAAATTTCCAGTGTCTATACAATTAGATTTAAATCTAAATTAAAAAGATAATTAATTTTTTAAAGACAATGTCCAAAGCAGAAAAATGCTGCCTTTAATTTGTTAAAGATTTAACAAATTAAAGGCAGCATTTTCCATCGCTCTACTAACCCTATGTGCAAACTGTAAAGGGCCTAAATGAATTAATTTTATGAGTATTTCATAATTATTCCTTATATGTTTGGAGCTGGGATCTGAATGACTGCTGAAAGCGAAGCTTTCATTCATATACAGTCCAGCAGACACACTTCAACACCTTTTCTTTTCGATTTTTCCTCCAAATACGAAATGATAATAGGCAATCCTGTGGTGTTACATTTTCCACTCAAATTTCAAGTATAATGAGATTCTGGGGACTGAGCAGAGAGGGAGAGGTTACAGGAGGAGGAGAGCGGCTGTGAGGGTGCGAGATAAGAGACGATCGCTCCGTTAATAACAGAGAGGAGCCGATTTGAGTTTGGAAAAGCTGATTTTCTGATCCAGTGCTCCGAGTGTCAGATGTCACCTTCAAGATTGTTTTGACAGTCCGTTAAGAAATTCAGAGAGAGGGCGACCGGCTCATGAAATTTGCAGATCCTGATTGAATTTCGGATGTTTTCATGAAGGCCATCAGCTATGTGTGTGTGTGTGTGTGAGCAGTCAGGGTTGGGTTGGTTCCTCAACTGTTCTCTCTTGTAGGAATTTAAAAGTGTAGGTTCTCTCTCACATGAACCAGACAAATGCTAATTGTATGTTAAACACCCCTGTCTTGTCTTGTGTGACTTTTTTTCTTTCTGTATTTTGGCTTAAAAGTAATTTAGGCAAACTTAAGGCTGGGAAACAATTTCAGAATTAAGAATAAACCTGCTGTCTGTTTCCCTCTGCTGGTGGTGAGAGTGTAATTACACACACACTGAGACTTTTTTTTCCTTTTTAAAGATCCATATTGTGGCTGTTTTTATAACTTTAAAACAGTGAATAAATTGTTTAGTGTGTCACACAACCTGGTAAATGTCAGGCTAATATTGTCTCTGTTAGCTGCGTTTCTGCTCCTGAGGGAAATATCTGCTCTTTAGCCGCTTCTCGTCGGGGTCGAACGACGCCCTCAGCTGTGATATAATGACCAGACACCACGGCCTGTCGTGAGCCATTGTTTAAACATAATCTTTTATTAGGACATGATTCATCTGTCTGCTTTGGAGGACATTACAGGAGTGATAAGTTTCACTGCGAAGGAGAAATGGGTGGACAGCTTCATTTCCAGTAAGGCCTGTCTGGGACGTAGTGTAAGGGGCAGAGGTTTGTTAGTAGCAACTAACGACCATACATGTAGAAATCCTGTAGACGAGGAGAGCTCCGATCATTACTATTTTTCCCTGAACAATATTATTGTAGCCATGATGAGAAAGATAAATCATGTGTCTCTAATTTTAGCAATCATTTTCTTTACCTAAAACTGAACCTTTTCATGCCTAAACACAACTAGACTATAAAAGTGTTTGTTTAATATGCTGGTGTCAGAGTGTAAACTTCTTACAAAATGCTGAAACCCAAATTTCCAGAGAAGAATACTGACCTCAGCGTCCTCAGGCGGAGTTGCAGCCCTGATGCCGTGTGCACGTCGTGAGACTGTAACATCAAGTATTTAGTATGTGACTTTGTGAAGCCGCAGCGATTCATTCTCATGTCCTAAATCTGCCATCCGCTCAACAAAAAGCCACCTCCAGAAACCCCACTGACTGAGAGATGTTGGCTGTATGCAGATGAGGGGCAGCAGCCTCCTTTAACTTCTCCATTTTAATGTATCACCTTGAAATCCACAGGGCATCCTCCCAGGAGTCCCTTTGTCTATGAATGCTAATGGGATCTCTCTATGTTAATAATAAATAGCTGCTGATAAAATAATAAATTTCTAATGTCCCTCTCAGACCCTTTTCTCTCCTCTGCCTCAGATTAGTTTATCAGGGCTTTGCCGCCCCAAACACTTTGGGCTTAATTATTTAAAATGCCTGAAAAATTCATATCCTTCTTTTTTTGGGTGCAAAAGCCATCGTTCAGCCTGTGAAATTTGGGAAAAAGGCGGAGTGGGGATGAAATATTCAGCATGCAGGGGCCCTTCAATTATTTTTCAGATGCATTAATGTTAAAAAAAAAACACATGCACACTGAAAATGAGCATTTTAAGGCAGAATAATCCTTACAGCGCTATAATACAGCGCTGTTAATTATTCAGGGATAAATCTTCCCCATCGACACTTTACACATTTATGTTTAATCACATTCAGGGGAGTTTGGATACAATCACTTGGCTGGCATTTGTTTTTTTTCACCCCCAAGCAACGCAATTAAAACAAAAAAAAAAAAAGTTCGAAGACATTTTTATGCTGCAAATATTTTTTAAAAAAAGTGAGTCCATTAGGGAGCAGAGCTGCTTCTTCATTTTTTGGGGCTGGTCAAACACAGAGTTTTTTCTCCCTGTCTCCGTCCCCGCTGGTTTGGCTGCCATCAATGTTTCACTGAAAACAAAACATAAAGAAGATGTTCCCATTCTCATCTGTAATTTAAGCATTCCTCTGTGTTATATCCTATCCCTGGTATCACTCCTTGGCTACACAAATGCTTTTGTTTGCTGGCTGTCATCATGCTGTATTATTTAGAGGCAGAACAAACAGAAAGCCCTCGCCGACTTCTTCTCCTCTTCCTAATTCATTTGGCTCCTCGGGCCTGTCAGTGTTTCTACCACAGGGATCAATTTCACCACAGCAAACCCACTGGATCAGATCAGATGGGACATATATGCAGCATATATATATGTATCGCTATCTCTGGCCCTCGGAGGGCGAAATCTTCAGAGGATGGCCTTCACACTGAGAAAAGACGATTTTGAAAACTCTGCCTGAAAGTTTCTGAATAACTTTTGGGGAGAAGAGGTTGTGGTTTAATAACAGTTCATGTAATTGAAAAGAACATAAATGATGATGAGAGTTAAATGATGGGCTTGGAGACATGTTTGAGTCTCAAATTAATTTAAATGGCTGTGTGACATGCCCAGAGGTTCTGGGTCAGTTTCCTTTTATTCCCGCCTCCAGCTGCTATTCCATCCCTATTGTATCTGCTATTTAAATAAATAACGGAGACAAAAAAAACATCAAATTTGAGAAGAATATTAAAGACATAGGTCATATGGATGCTTGTAAAAAAAGATCAAAGAAAGTTTTTTGTTGAATTTATGGGATGGAAATGACTATTTTTGCTTTAAGGTTCCAGTAAAGTTTTTTTTTCCTTTTCTATGTTTTTGTCTATGTTTTATGTCTTTCTAAATATTTAGAAATGAAATGATAGAAAAATGTTAACTGTGATGTATTGAAAGAAATATTTAAATCAAATGTCTTTTATTTAATTTTCCAGTAAACGAGTCTGACAGCTTCACCCTGAAACATTCTAAACAAGAAGACGGACGAAATGATGTGATGATGAGAAAGTTGTGAATGAGAAAATGGTATTTGTTAAAGTACAAATACCAGTAAAGGTAAATTCAGTCTGTGATGACATATGCTCACACCTTCACACGTTTGTTACACTAATAGATTTAAAAAGTGTAGAGATTTTTAAAATATTCATTACCAGCTTCATAAGATAAATTATGTATCCAGACAGCTCATTTAAAAAAAATCATGTCCAGTACATAGCTTACATTATCCCTATATAACATTATTATATTAGCATCGTGGCATGAATTATTAACAATTAGGATTATTATTCAGTGTCTGTGAATGCTTGTTGTGGTCATGTGTCACATTAGATATAGAAGAAGAGCTTGTGTTGATTGGCTGTGAACAAAATCAAACAAACTCAGTGATCAGATTTTATTTTAAAAAGGCATTGATTGGACGCTCTGGTGTTGATGCTTATTAACATTAACGATGTGATTCACTCAATAAACCTCAGAAGAAGAAACACGGACACATAAAAGCCAGAATATTGAGTATAAGCAGAGCGGTATGTTTATTTTAATGTAAAACCTTTGCAAAACCTGCAGAACCTACAGATTTGCACTGTTTAATTTAATCGCACAGACCATCTATACACTAGGCTAAGATATGTTTTAATACATATTACATTTGTTTTTATTGTTGTTTTATCCTTATTTTATTTTTATTGTATTCTTATAAAAATGTATAAAATTAAGATAATTATAATAAAAAATATATAACTATCAGCACAGTTTAAGGAGCCACATACATATACAACAGTCTTCCCTCAATTTCAAAAGAAAAACAACGTAAAACTAACGATATAAATATTAACCTGAAAAAAAACTAATCAGAGAACAGAAACAAGCAAAAAGACACAGACAGAAGGAAAAAAATATGAGAAAATATGTTTTAAACATTAAGTGTGTGCAGCACAGACAATGAGTTATTGGTACCTTTAGAGACACACACACACAGACACACACACAAAGACTGCATGGCCTATAATCCCTACAGGCCCTGGGGCCTTGCTCTCAGGTCCCTCAACTGGGTGACAACAAACCTGCCTCTCTGATTTATGGAAATGCAGATGGAGTTTTTATTATGCTCCCTCTTGACACACACACACACACACACACACACCCTTCTACAGTAGGTTCAGGAAGGACAAAGGAGGGTCAAACACTGTAAGAAATGTGTCAACTCTGCAACGAAAATGATGATTAGATTAGATCATGAGCTGTGTGTATGTGTGTGAATCCAATGTGTGTGTGTGTGGCTCTGTGCGACATCTTGGTATTTAATTGCTGTAATTATCATGTTAAAGAATGCAATTAATTATACTGTATTTTAGGCAGCAAATAATTCATGCTCAGGTCAGTGTGTCGCCTGCATGTGATTATTTGTATCTGTTTTTTTTTCCTGAAGAAGGATTCAGTCCGCTTAAACCTGCATTAACATTTTTTTTTGTCCACTCGTTTTCAGCAAAAACAGGCTGAACTAAATCTCCTCAGGGAAATTTCTGCTCTTATGTTCACCAGCTAGTCTGCAGATAACTGTGTGTGTGCAGTTGGAGTTAGTGTACTGTGGCTTTTTAGAGTTTTTCTCTGAAAACAGCTGCTGCGACTGCTCAAAACGAAACTGCGAGACACTGAGAGTGAACCAGAACAGTAAATTTGCAGCCACACAGACAAACAATGAGCTGTAACATAAAGCTCCATAAAGCTGAGAGGAGCTGCAAAGGGTCTGATAATCACTACAAGCCACACACACACATTACACACTGACAGAGATACATTATAGTCACTTTAAGTAAAGGTAGAACGGTAAAAGATTGGTTTGGTCTCTGACTTATATATTATTCTATATGACATTATTAGATTATTAATATGAATCATCAGTGTTAGAACTTCATATGTGAGATATGTGAAATATGAGTCGATTAAACTCTGATGTTTGTAAGACGTCAAAAACTCAAATGTTGAAACTGGTTTCATCTTAAACTTTATGTTAGATTTTAAAAGCTTCTTATTTCATCCACTGAGTCAAATCTGCATCTGAAATGAACTAAAGCTTCAGATAAATGTAGCGGAGTGGAAGTATAAAGTAGCATTACATGGAAATACTCAAGTAATGTACAAGTACTTCAGAATTATACTTAAATGGAAACACTGGCACTGACCATAAGCTGCAACTCTGAGCTCCAGTGATCACACATCTCTGTCCATCTTTGTTTACAGCCTGATGTTTTATTCACAGCTCATTCCATCAGACCTCTGAGCCACATAGAACATTCAATTTGAACTTATGCAGTTTCATTTTGTATGAACACGAGTGTACCTCAGTGAACAAAGACCATGTTTACTTGCATTTCAACATATTTGCATCATATGTTCAACACTACTCAGGTATTCAGGCATAAAGTATTCTTTAAGACTCCCGTTAAGATGATTTCTGTGGACAGTCTCTCTCTGCTCAGCTGAGATGGGTTATACGGGTGATAATGACACTCTTGCTCACTCCTGGGGATAATCAGACACACACACACACACACACACACACACATTTGCACAAACACAAACCATAGTATCCTTTCACGCTGGGCTCATTTGCATCCTCATCAGTATGCATGAAATTTCTCGCTGAACTTTAATACCCTAACTGCTGCATAATACACTTTAATGAGCATAAAAGTGAGCATGACAATTAAAATTCGCATTAATCACTAAACGCTGAGGGGTGGGGATGAGATGAGAGAGGAAGAGGAGAAGGAGGGAGGGAGGGTGTGGGAGGATACTGAAGACTGGAGGATAAAGAGCACTCCAGAGAAGGATGAGGGGGGAAGAAAAAAGATGCTGAATGAAGTGAAAAATGAAGAAAGGATGGAGCCAATGGATGGTGAAGACCATGAAGAAGGAGGAGGGGAGAGGAAGAAAGCGTGGACGGCGGTGAGAGTGGCGGAGGGTGATGAGCCGACAGAGGCGTCACCAGTCATCACAGCACCAGTGGATGAATGATGTGTTTTCATCACAGGAGTGTGGACAAGCGGAGTCCTGATCTTCTTCCATTAGTATCTCTCCTCTCCTGTCTTTTTCTGTCCATCGTTTCCCGTTTTCTCATTTTCTCCCATTTCTTTGTTCCTTTTCTTTGTTCTTCTTCTTTAAAAGACCGACAGGGAGCAGAAGAATCATTCATGATGAGGATTATGTTCCCTGAGAATGAAAACCAAGCAGTTTCTTTGCACCTTTACCTTCCCCCTGCGGTGCTCCATCCCCTCTGTGACACCAAGGGGAAGGAGAATATGAATATTCAGAAACAAACGTTATATGATCTCATTTGGATTTCTCACACCTCTGATCTTTCCCCCTAAACACACTCCCAAGCTCAGATGTAAATTTATCTTTCCTTTGTGGTTGCGCTCGGTGCAAATCCAGGTTTTGGCTGCCAATATAAGATGCAGAACTGAGTGTGCATGAAATCTTGCTGTCACACGGAATCATGCAGACGTCTGGATAAAAGCAAAAAGAAACATGCATGTGAACAGATTACACTTTTTACTCCACTACATTTATTTAACAACTTAACAACTGTTCGGATTCAGATTTTATATTAAAAAAAAAAACATCTTAAACAATACAACGCATTGTTTAAGATTAAGACAGCTTTGCTTTGTGATTCTTTAAAGCAGAAATGTATCAAATTGGGATCACATGTCATGTTTCAGGTTTCTATGAAAATAATGTTTGAGGTATAAAAAGGAAACAGCCATTTTATCCTATAAATTGTTCGAGACCCAAAGATGTAAATTGATTCTACACAAAAATTAAAGGTTAGAGAAAAAAAATCCAAAAAGTGAAACAGATCAGTGAATGAGTACTTTTCACATCGATCATCTCAGGACATTTACATTTATCTACTGACCCTTTTGAGGGGCCTGACCCCTAGGTTGGAAACACTGATGCTGCATATTAATAATCTGATGATGTCACAGAAAAAAATATATCAGTCAGAGACCAAACCAACACTACTGGTATTTACTGCAATACTTAACTACATCAACTAATAATCCTTAAGTACTTTTAATGTATAAATATTTATTATGCAGGACTTTTGCAATCTGCAGCCTCACCACTAGATGTCGCCAGAAACTACACACTGTATCTTTAAGTAATGACCAAGGTTATTATAACTCACTCATGAATGTGTGAATTTCTTGACAATTCATAGAATAGTCATTGAGATATAAACCACAAGTGTTAAATCAGTGGATCACAGGGTCAGTCGGCTTTATCATCTCTATACTATGAACATTTGCACAGAATTAAATGTCTGTCATCCAACAGTTGTTGAGATATTTCCGTCTAACCAAACTGATGAAGCAACAAACTTGACATCGGCATTCAACTGCGAGCTTGGCTAAAATGGAACAGACAGCCATCTGAATATTAAATGAAGCGCCTTGATGAAATGTATGTACTCTGGGTGGAAGACAGATAAGAACCTTATTAACATAATGAGCATCTGAATTTTAAATTTGATGCAGTGGAATAGAAATGCAGCTGAATGAGCATAAACTCAGCTGTTTGAGGTGGCAGTGGTGTGTCGTGTGTGTGTCTTGCTGTCTCCCCTCAGCCCTCCTGCCATCGCCTCCATGCTGGGTGGATAGGCTCAGTCATTACTGTGCCTCTGCTGCGCTGTCTGCAGGGCAAAATGAGACAATATAGTAAAGATTTTCATCCAGGGGGCCTGAATCATTTACACAGCATGGAGTAAGGGTGCTGAAATGAGGCTGCTGATAACTCTGTCCTGCAGGAGCGGCAGGTGGTACTGTAACTGGAAATAGGAAGGGGGGGGGGATGGATAAACTTATCACGGTGACAAACAGAGTGTTTATGCATGAATAAAACAGTTAAAACATTCCCCTGCTGACAATCAAAAAGACATATCGCATGTTTGGCAGACGCTGCTGGTAGTATTTGTCACTGAATAACAGAATATCAGACTTTAATTTTGGAGTATTTGAACTGTAGTAATTTAGTACAGTATTGTATGAGTGAGTATAAAATGGGCAGAAGTTACAGAGTAAAGCTGTCACAGTAAAGCTGATCTTTAAATTTATGTGAACGTGTAGGCATTTTGCAATGTTTTTTAACCGTTTAAGCTTCTGTGCAACCCTTTGGTAGACCACACTTTGAGTCACTATTTGAATCCCATTGAATAATGCATTGAGCCAGCCCTCCTGTGTTTGAATGCAAAGCAGGGATGCTTCCCACCATACCATCAGAAATAGAATGCATCCAATGGCCAAGAACAAAAGAAGAGAAGTGCTGTTAGACCCCTGACCAAAATCATTAGTGCAGTTGCACCACAGGTCAAAAGCCATTTGTGCTGTTGCACAACCACCAAAAAATATTTGAACTGTTGCCATTAAGTACATGAGCAAATTCTACTTATTTGTTGATGAAAATTAGCACTTTCTTTGACTTGTCCTCAATGTTTTTTGTATGCATAAAGGTATACGATTCTTTTACTATGAACAGACCTCTCAATCGTCTCGTAGAAACCTATATCTAAAAAACTGTGGGGTCTGATTTTGGAAAAAACAGTTGATTGTTGTTATTATTATCCTAAGTAAGTAAAAAATGCAAAGAAAACATTTTTCCATTGATTTTTTCTTGGTGTGGACCTCAAAAGGTTCAGGTTTTTTTTTTTCCATTTTTCCTTCATTGGACAATTTACAACGTAGATTGTACCAGTCTTTGCATCACACTTAAAGGGTGAAATTAATTTTCATAATACTCACAATGCCATGTCTGGTAAATGTCGTTATTGACAGTAAAATAACAAAAGAAAACTACTTATTTATGGCATAAACTGTTAAAAACATTGGATTTGCATTGTGACACAGAAACGGTGAAAACGTTTATTGTTCTGTCAGAATAAAGCTGATTGAACTGTAGCGTAGCTTGCACCTGGAACAGCAGGTGACGTCAAGGCCAGACATGATACAGCTGATGAAACACAATCACAGCAGTTGAGCCCCAAAGGCAACATGAACGTTATTATCCTACTGATCTGTGTCCAGTCGGCCTGAGGAGGAGACAGAACCGTCATGGAGTCATCAGGGGATAAGAAACTATGACTTATTTTTAATTGCATGGTGTCGTTATTTTTAGACATTGTGTAATAAATCGTGATGAAAGTAACATCACTGAGTAAAGGTCAGTACTTACTTCACTAAATTGCCTATTACTTTATACTCATATCCACATTTTACTCCAATGCTTATTTATATTAGCTGCTAGTTACTTTAAACATTAAAACAAATGATCACTTTATAAAATATTAAGCATTATGGCTCAAAAATACTGAAATCAGACAATGTTTACTATCGTAAGATATTGTCTTTTATTTGGATGCAACAGTGAGCTTCTCTGTGCAGTGTTTGTTTTAATTCATCTGCTGAATGTTTGTGACAGTTTGACAGGACTTCCATGAAGTTGTGATGTCACAACTATACAACCACCCCCCAATCACATCTGTTCAAATCAGCCAATCAGAGGAGAAGCTCATTAATATTAATAAGACAGACACAAAATGACCAATATCACAAATTCACACGAAACACAGGACAAATGAACAATACATAGAGGTGGAAAGTATTTTCCGGACTATAAGTCTCTCCGGAGTACAAGTCGTACCAGCCATAAAATGCATAATAAGAAGGAAAAGACATATATAAGTCGCATTTTTGGGGGAGATTTGTTTGATAAAATCCAACACCAAGAACAGACATGTCATTTAAAATTTAAATGACGAACAGTTTAAAATAGAATAGAGGCAACAACAGGCTGAACGGCATGCTTACGTTACATGACACCACTGAGAATGTGCCTGGTATTGTAACATAACATATTAAGAGTTATTCCGATAACTATAGCATAAATAACAAGTTTACCAAAACCATCCGTGTCACTCTAAATACCCAGTAACTAAAACCCAATGAAATCTTCATCCTCAGTGTCACTTTTCATCAACTCTGCTAACTCCAGAGGTAGAAGATGCAGCGCTTCCTCTTCTACGTCACTTACGTCAGACTCCTCATCGGTTGCAGTTCCAATTATTCCAGCCTTTCTGAATCCTGACAGAATGGTTTCAGTTGTCACAGAAGCCCATGCTTTGTCGATCCATCCAATGACTTCCAGGAAAGTTGCACTGCGCATTTTCCCGGTTGCCGTGAAGCTGTGCTCTCCAGCCATCATCCACTGCTCCCACAGGTTACGCAAGGCTGCCTTAAAGCTCCTATTCACGGAGATATCAAGTGGCTGGAGTATTTTGGTTAAGCCTCCAGGGATGATGGCAGGTATGGAGTTGAAATTTTTTAATTTCTCTTCGAACTGTGGCATGATGTGCGCTCGCATGCTATCCATCACAAGCAGAGCTTTGCATGCTCTAAAGAAGCCATCCGGACGCTTAATATAGCACTTTGTAAGCCATAAGTTCATCATTTCTTGATCCAGCCACCCTTTCTCATTCACAGCGACTGCAACTGAGGGGTATTGGATTACTGGCATCGTTTTTTGTTTGAAAATGACCATTGGTGGCAATTTTGATCCATCTCCACAACATGCCAGCACCACTGTGAAGTGTGTTTTCTCATGGCCAGTTGTTACTATATTCACACTCTTTTGCCCTTTCTCTGCAACACTTTGGTCCATGGGAATGTCAAACGTGAGGGGGACCTCGTCCATGTTAATAATATGATCTGGTGTCACGTTGTGCTCACTTACATGCTTCTTAATGAACTCACGGAAACTGTCAGCCTTGACTTGGAAGTCTGCTGGCAGTTTTTGGGACATCGTTGTCCTTGCTCTGATAGAGAGGCGATTGCGTTGCATGAAGCGATAACACCAAGAAGGTCCTCCTGCAAAGTAATTTATATTCATCTCCTTGGCAAATACTTGGGCTTGGAGACGCAACTGCACTGTTGACAAACCTCTCCCGGCAGCATGTTGTTCAAGCACCCATGTACGAACTCGTTCCTCTAGCTGTGGCCACTTAGCTTTTAGTCCGCGATTGGCTTTTTTTGTTTTCTTCATTTCAGTAAGAGTAACCTCCGCTTTTCGCCAGTCCCTTACAAGTTTCTCGCTAACTCCAAACTTTCTTTCTGCTGCTCGATTACCGTTTTCAGCTGCATATTTTACTACTTGCAGCTTGTAATCTGCAGAATATGATTTTCTTTTCGGTGTCATTTTTGTTAAGCCCTTCTCAGTTTTTTTTTAAAGTTACCGGCAATGTTGAAATTATCAACACAAGCCTATAGTGCACTCTTGCAGTTTAGTGTGAAAATAACATGTGAAATTATATACCGGTAATAATGTGTTAATAATTTCACACATAAGTCGCTCCAGAGTATAAGACGCACCTCCAGCCAAACTATGAAAAACGTATAGACTTATAAACTTATAGTCCAGAAAATACTGTAAGTACATTTACTCAAGTATTGTACTTTTTTAATTTGGAGGTGCTTATACTATACTAGAGTATTTCTGTGATGCCAATTTATACTTGACATTTATCTGACAATCATAATATCATAATAGTTGTTAGTTGCAGCCCTAATTAAGTATTTCCACGTGATGCTACTTTATACTCCACTACATTTATCTTTATTTACATTTATTTAACTTTTAGTTACTTTTCAGATGGCAATTTGATGTAAAATTATATATTTGAAAATTTGAAATTGTTGTTCTGTGCTATATAAAGTGTACTAAACACATCAAACATGATACATATATATAATACAGATATATATGTATATATATATCATATAATATAATATGATTATTAATCTACATTTGATCTGAAATGTTTTGAAGTGGAAGTGTAAAATGAAAATATTCAAGTACAAGTACCTCAAAAATATTCTTAGTTGCTTTCCACCATAGTACTATACACAAACTTCCCAGTAGAGTATTTTATCTGGATTTTAAAACGTGTCATTAAAATATCACCAGTATAAACGGTGACCATGAAAACGAGAATTCCACATTCCGGTGGACCTTTAAACGTCACATGGGGGAGGGGGAGGGGCGGTGTTGCGTTCACTGCCCCCTCCCCCAAAACCACGAGGCTCTTGTGTTGACAGGCCGATCACCGCCCATAAAGACTCCTGCGGCCCCGGCAGCTCCAGCCTTCAGCGGCGGGACGATGCTGCCTTCCCTGTGCCTCAGTCTGTCACACGCGTCGACGCCCACTGGGAGAACCGCAGCCGCGAATACCGCGTCTCCGCCTCTTCAGAAAGCGCACAAAGGATCCGCGGCCGTGCGGGAATTCCGCCCTCCAGTCCTTATTTAGCACCGAGTCCAGCGGACAGACCACGCCTGCTCTTCATTTGTCAACAAAGGGGTTTGACAAGCCCCGAGAAGCCCTGCCCCCATGTTTCCATAAAAGGATGATTTGGCCAACGATCAAGCCGCGGGTAACCTCTTCCCTTCCCGGTCCCGTTCATATGGTGCGTTGACTTCCTCCGTCGCCGTTAAAGCGGAGCTATCATGGCGGAGCGCGGACAGCTGCCCCCGGCCAAGCGGCTCTGCTGTCGGCCGGGCTACGGTGCGACGTGTCGGCTAACAGGCCAGCGCGCCGCGGGGTCTGCGTGCGGCGGCGGCTCCGCTGCCGCTCAGGGCGAGTCGAGCAAAACCCAGAACCCGGAGACCCTGTTGGACATCGCGGCGCGGAAAGTCGCGGAGAAGTGGCCGTTTCAGCGAGTGGAAGAGCGCTTCGAGCGGATCCCGGAGCCCGTCCAGAGGCGGATCGTGTACTGGTCTTTCCCGAGGAGCGAGAGGGAGATCTGCATGTACTCGTCGTTCAACGCCGCTGGCGGCGGCGGTGGAGCGGCGGCACCAGCAGCGGCCACCGCCGGGGAGGAGGTCGGAACAAGCGGGGAGAGCGGCGACGAGACGCGGCTGCCGTTCCGCCGGGGCATCGCTCTGCTGGAGAGCGGCTGCGTGGACAACGTCCTGCAAGTCGGTGAGTGCGGTTTATCCGGTACAAACGCACGTAAATCAACACACAAAAAACACCCTAAAGAACATTTACGGTTATTCACGCGAATAGCTGGAATAATAGATAAAGTGACAACAAAGGGGGAAGCGGGCAGCGACAGAAGCGACACAAGAGGAGGCGACAATAGGGGCTTTAAATCTGCTGTGGGTGAATGGGAATGTGTGACTGGGGCATTTAAATCCTGCTTCTGCTTGGGGCAGTTTGCATGTGAAATGCGGAGAATATAAAAGCCTCAAAATCCACTAATTGTGTTTAAAACCTCCACAAAGAGTCGTTTTTTCTTCCATATCCTCACATCTCAAACTAGAATATAACAAGAGAAGTTATAATAAAGGGAATAAACACATTAAAAAATGTGAAATTTTATTATAGTTTGGGGTCAAGTCACCTATATGTTAAACATGTCATTAATTCCAATATAGTGATTTATTGAGCTCATGTGACTTTTATTTCATGAGTCACTTTTTGCTTTTTTTAAATATTGCACAATAGAACTTGACAAAGACTGGAATATGACGAGATAATGTCTAATAAAGAGAAATACAAATCTAAAAGATAATTGGAAATTTGCCTAGTTTAACATGTAACTAATCCCAATATAACACTGATTCATGGCCATGTCGTGTAATAAAACACATATGTAGCCTTTAAAGATCAGTGTAAAATGATTACATGGAGGTATTGAGTAATAGAGGAAGTGCTTAGTGAGTGTTGGGTTGGGTCTCAACTGACACACATTACATTTGAATGAGTTGTTCTCTGTGTGGCAGCGTTTAGTGGAGAAGATCCTGAATGAGTCGATCGTGATTCACTTCCTGTAAAACTCAACTGGAGTTTGTTGGAAAGGAGTCAAATATGCAGCCACGGCGCTTATTGTTGTTGTTGCATGTTCGGATCTAGACAAGTATGCAGCTGCTGGAGCATTTTCAGAAGCAGAATAACCGGCGCAGGAGTTAACGTGTTTTCTTTTATTGTGGCAGAATGGGGGGAAATAAAAAGACAAGAGTTTACATTGCGCAGAGTGAAACAGGAACAGACATGTGTGTTATGCAACTTTTTCTCCTGTGGCTGTGCAACATTCAGCCGTTTCTTTCTTAAATGTGCTTAAATAGCAACGAGGATCTGAATCACCCAGCAGCACATATCGCATCCACAGCAGCAGCAGCATTCCTACTGTGAGTTTGGCACTTTGTTCCTATTTTCATGTTCATTTGTGTCTTTTCAAGCTTCCTGTCGCTCCTCTAAAAAGGAAGCAAACAAAAGCATCTTTTCACTCCCTTGTTAAGTAGAAGAGATTTGGAAGGAGGAAGCGTATTGAGCACAACAATTCTGTTTAAAATGGGCCTGTGAATCACACCAGTCTGCAGCCAATCACTGCAGGTTTGTGTCTTTGTGTGTGTGTATGTGTGTGTGTGTGGGGGGGGGGTCGCTGGGCTCTAGTGGTCGTGATGGATTGAAGCGATAGCTCACTTTAAATGAAGATGCTCTCCAGCGTTTGTGTGTTGCAGTCTGTCACCTGTGAGTTCAGCAGGCGAAGGAGACTGTAATCCCATTACTCTGCAGGCTTCATTTGAATTGTAATGCAATCTGAATGCTTCGATTTCAGTATGACACCCCCCACCCCAACAAGCACACACATACACACACTTTTCAATGCATTCATGTGGGCTTTGTGTACTTCACTGAAGGAAAAACACTCTCAACACACACCGACCTCTGTGCTGCCAACACCAGAGGCCTATATGTTCCCAGATATATTGGGAAATGTTTCTTTGAGGGAATTGGGTTGTTATTCCAGAGAGCGAGTGGGGGGGTGTATCTGCATGCTTGCAAAGAGGAATAACAGTAGCGCACACACACACATGTACAGTGTACAGGGAGGTTTTCTTGGCTGATTGCACCCCAGCCTGGAATTTGCCGGAAAAATAGAGCCAAGAAGTGATAAATAAAAGATGTAATCTACCCACGTGTGGGATGTTCTAGAGGAGGGAGGGTCCTCGCAGCAGACCTTGAGGAAATGAATTGGCACACATTTGCTGTGTGGACCCTCTTACCCCACAACAAACCCTCGCAAATCAGCGCAGAGATAAAGGAGCCATTTTTTCCTTTTTATGAGAGCAAACACAGCAGCTGCCGGAGCAGCTTTGAGGGTTTTCTGTATTTCCCTGGTTGAAGGAAAGCAGAGTTTGTGGTGATGTTATTGAGCCGGACGAAGCTTTTTGCACCTACGATATAACACAAGATGCCCGGCAGCACTTTAACAACCAATAATAACAAAAAAAGTATTTGTGCCTTTTTTTTCTAGCTCAACTTCTGCAGTCTCACAAACACAAAAATCAAACATTAAAGGATGAGTTCACACGTTTTTTTGTGCTAAAACAGGCTGTTTGCATTCACTGTTTATACTTATTCCAATAAAAAAGCACTAAGACCGTAATCTCATATTGTCAAGCCATAAAACATAAAATCATTATAGTATAGATAATTAACAGTTATACAGATGGTAAAGGCATTTGTGTAGCAGAGTCCATAACAACCACCGTAGTAATGAGATAAACCTGACATTTTTTTTTATAACTAACAAAATAAACATTATATATATTCACTGAGTAAATATTCTGAAAGTAAAATGCATATTTCTCGAAACACATTATTCCAGAAACTCTTAAAATATTGCATTTTCACTGAGAATAATAAGAATGGCATCATCTTGCTTGAGTTTCTCACTGCAGAAGTTTGTGCAGAACTTTTCCAAGATCTCATATAAATTATTTCAGAAAAATACAGTGTTTAAATTGGCTGTCAGGATTCTGTATGAACAGTGAAAGCCTTTTTTTAATTATTGTTAGTCAACCTTCTTCTGGGCATTTTACTTTTAGCTTGGTCAAAGTAAACTATTTTAGTACAGTCTTTTTTTATATACTGTTGACATTTGAGTCTTTTTTTAGCCATCAGATTATACAACAGTGGTTATAAATCCCAGCAGCCTACAGTTCATACTGTAACGCCAACGCTTTACCATTCCCCTTAATATAACTTCAAGATCAACTCCAGATGTATATAAAGTACTCTAATATGAATAATAATCTGTATTAAATATTTTTTCCACAAAAAAAGTTAAATTGCCTTATTAAAATCCATAAAATGACTTCTACTTCTTCTTCCTCAAAAATATATAAATATATTTAACTTTTACGTCACTCTTGTGTAAGTTGAATATTGGCTCCAGACTGTTTGTGATTGTGTCACAAATCATGCTTGTACTTTCCGCCCCTTTAAAACTAGATTTTCAGTAAGCTCAGAGAAATGTTCCACTGTCAGCAGATGAATGTGTAAACAAACTGTGACTCAGATCCATCCTCCTGCACAGAGGAGCTCAGACGATAACCTTCCTCCGTGTGTGTTGAACCTTCATGTGTCTCTGCAGGTTTGATGCAGCAGATATTTTATGGCCACATCGCTTCTCTTCTGATAAAACAATGCATTTGTTTTTTTTTAGTCTCATCGCAGCAAAAACGATCCCAAATATCAGCCTGTTTCTTTCTGAATAAGTCCCTCATGAAGAGGTTTTGTTTTCTGTGAACAGGATTCTAGAAAAAAACCCTACTGGGCAGATTTTTGTGGTTGTAGGACGTAGAATTGGCTAAGAAAGAACCAATTTAATTTGGGGGAATGTCACACTTTTGAAATTTGCATAATGATTGTTTTAGATGCTGTTAGCGGCTGAGGCTCGGTGGTTTGATTCCCGACTCCTCGGAGCTGCGTGTCAATGTATCCACAGGCAACTCTGGCTCTTAATTGCTCCCGATGACTTTTCCATCGGTGTGCGAATGATTAAATCACTTCCTGATGTGTACGGCACCACCATCAGTGTATGAATGTGGGTGAATGAACAATTGTAGTGTAAATCACTTTGAATGGTCGAAAAGCGGCTCTATGCAAATGAGGTTCATTTACCTTTTACCATATTAGTGGCTCCTGCTGGTCATTGGAATGTTAATAGTTGAATGAGCAGTTGTCAGAACTCTGCTATGGGCATAATCCTGATAGATTTGTATGCCAGTTATAAAACTGACCATTGACCTCGGTGAAGATCTGTGTTCTTAGAGTTCCATTCAAGTTCTTACTGTCCTTATTAACTGTCCTTCTGCAAAATAGTTGACGTCTGTGCCGTTGTTGTCCTGATATGACGCAGCACAGGAAACGGAGCTGCTGCACATCACACGCAGCCAATGAGCGAACAGGATATATGGATTGTAAACGTCAGTCATGGCCGTTAACATGAAGTGAAACCGATTAATGCATGAAATGAAGTCAGCTGTTTTTTAAAAATGTATCTGCAATAAATTCTAACGGCCTGGGCCATAAAGTGGTCTCAGCAAATAAAACAAGAAGTGTGGTAAAGAAAAAGGAACGTGTGATTACTGAATGTGAACAGCTGAAATCAAGATGAGTTCAAAGGGAAAACTGATGACGTGATCAGCACAGAGGAAGAATTTTACAGCGTCAAATCCAAAGATCTCCTCAGGACAAATCAAGCGTAGCAACGTCCTAGCGGCTCCTCCGGTGTGAGGTCACTGTTTGGAGCGTCCTGCAGAGACACAGCTGAGAACATGATGAAAGAGTTTTGTCTCTTCATCTTGTGCACAAAGTAACTTCTCGGGTTCCCAGTGATAATATAGAAGAAAGTGATGAAGCAAAGAGCAGAACCACAAATCACAATAGATTAAAGTAAGGAAAAAGTAACACGACTTCTACCAAATAAACATGTTTTAAATACTTTTTCTCTATAAACAGCTGAAAATTTGTCTGTAGTCTCTCTCAATTAGGTTTCTTTAATAACATTTGTTTCCTTTGAGCTGCTGTTTTAAAAGCTTTTCATCAAGCTGCATAAAGATATGATGTCTAGAAGTATTTGTATCATTACTGTTTGTGCTGTGATATGAACCTGAAACTGATAGACTGATAGACTAAACGTCTGCAGTCATGTTAGCAGCCAGTTTTGACTTAAGTTAAAACAAGCTGAAACGATTCGAACGTTTTGTTCTATGATGTAAAACATGCCAGTAAATATCTTGCTTATTTTGAAGCTTTTAGCATCTTACAGAAGCTGGCGGCTAATAAGCAGCTAAATGAGACTATACTTGTTTAAAGATCTCCTTTAAACATCGCCGACTCGCAAAATCAAATTACAAGCTGGAAGCATAGTGGTGGTGACGCTGTCATCATGTGACATGATGTGGCTTGTTAATAGCTCTTTACAAACATGGTGTTTTCTGTCTTGCTGCACAAAAAAGTTGTGTTTGACAGAGTATATTTTCTGCAGTCCAGTGGAAACATCCCAGAGGCCGTCCAACAGCTGCTGACATATTTCACTAAAGAGCACAAACCTGACCCTCATGGTCACGCCGTGTAGACGTCAACAGCAGGGGATGTCCGTAATGTGATGTGGACGAATTAAATCGTATTTATTATATACTATATACTACTTTTATGAAAATGCTGAAATCATGTGACTCTAGATTCTTCAATGTGAATATTTTCTGGTTTCTTTCATCCCCTGTGACAGTTAAGTGAACATTTTTGGGTTGCGAACTGTCAGTCAAGACAAAATGTGACATTTGAGGAAACACCCATCAACATTTGCACTGGTATTTTGTAAGTAGAAAAGTGTTTTCTGTTGTTTTAGCTCAGGCATTCACATTACAACCTGGCCGATCACCTTCCTGGATCTGTTTTTGTGAATAAATAACCACTTCTTCCTTCTTTCTTTTAAAGTAAATCAAGGATAATCTGAAAGGGAAGAGGAGGCTGCTTCTAGTTGCCAGATGTTCTCATTAAGACAAGCTTCCAGTTTTGAGGCCTAACTCCATGTTGATTTTGCCTCTAAAGTGGTTGAACGCTATGGAGGAATCAGCAGTGATCTGAGGCTGAGTTCCGGCTGTGGGACACTGAGGGTTTCATGTAAACATGACGTGGACCCACAGCAGCTGAAGTATAGGTTAGAGCTGAATATAGGTTTCACAGACACGTTGAAGTATAGGCTGCAGTGTTTATGTGCACTGAGTGATGGTTATTTCACTGTCAAAACAACCTCAGAATAAAGAGAAAATGTATATAATCTATATGCTAACGGACAGCATCAGATCTACCCTGCAGGGAAACACATGCTTCTGTATATGGTGGAAAACATGATGTAATATGTTTGTTACCTGCTTATTATTATTATTTACAGCAGGTCCAGTTCACTGCTTTACTGTCTGACTTCATCTTCATCCACCTGTCGCTGCTGTATTAGGTCAAAGGTCATTGAAATGCTGATGCTGTTAGTATGTAGCATTTATTGTTGATGGGAAAACGCCTCCATCCTGTTTCCTCTTCTCACTCACCTGTGACTAAAGAGCTGAAGGAATGAGGACTGCATCTGTTGATTATATTCTCCATTAATTATCCTAAACCCAAGCTGACATGATGATAAATTACCTTTTTTTTTCTGTCGAACCAACAGCCCAAAAACCTAATGATGTTCACTTGAGAAAATTAATGAGCAGTTATTGAGATAATTGAACATTCGTTTTAGGCATTTCAAGAAAGATGACTAATATTTGGTTGTTGCAGCTTCTAAATGTGAGAATTGGAAGCCTTTCTGTGTCAAACAGATACATATTTGGTTCTTGAGAATTATAACTTGCCCTTGACATTTTATGGACAAAACAATTCACAACAGCTTGAATAATCAGGAATATAGTCAGAAGATTAGTTGCTGATGTGAATAATCGCTAGTTAAAGCCTTGCGCATTTCAGATTCAAAAGACTTTGGATTAATTTGCAGCGTCCACAATCACACAAATAACATCTGATATGTTACATGCTAAACACACAGATCAATAAAGTTTTTTTATGTTTTCTGAATCCAGTTTAGATAATTTGCTGCTTTTCTTTTGTCATTCGTACCAATAAACTGAATATTTGACTGTTTGTCCTCTGTATTTGTCACTTTTCAGTTTTCTCTGACATTTTGTTGAGTAAATAACGGATTAATCAAGACAACAATCAGCCAGTCTAATAATGAAAAGTTGCAGCCTTAAAGACAGTATTTTTTCTTTTGTGAATAGAAAAATGCTTCAGTCTAATTTGTGGCTTTCTTCTCCTGTCGGAGATTCGTGAGAGTTTGTTCCACTTTTAGTTTGTTCCAGTTTTACTCTGCTGAGTCACAGCTGAGTGTACGTCATCACCACCACCAGTTTGTTCACTGCTGTGCAGAATTTGAGACTCGGCCCTCAAGTCTGTCACAGGCCTGTTGCTTCATGGCCGGAGGCTGATGGGAAGGATCCTGGTGTCTGTGGTCCTGAGGTCAGGTGTTAGGTGGGTTTGGTTCTGCTGGCAGATCCGTGCTGTGTCACTGCTCAGTGAAAACTCACCGATGCGCCCCCGAGACCTCTGAGTCACCTGCACTCCCTTGACTTGGACGTTCTGGCTCCACAGTCGTCTTATGAGGCGTGGCGCCCCAAGAAAAGTTTTCCTCCTCATGCTCATCGTCACGTCCTCCTGGTCTGTGATCAGCCACTGACGACAGAGAAGTGACCACGTTACACTCAAACAAGCAGAGAAGAAACTTGGAAGGTTTTTGTACCGGAAACATTTAGAGCTGGAGCTGATTATACACACGATTCTACAATTAATACAGATGTTTTGAATAAATAATCAAGATATATTGATAATCATCCAGCTGATCCTAAAGCCATGTCTCCAGTGAAATGAAACATTTTCAATTTATGAATATAATTTATCGATTAAAAAAAGGTCATCCAGCAAAAAAAAAAAAACAGTGGAAATATCTTGGTTTTATTTTCTATATGAAACAGATGAAGCTGTCAATTCTTGATCGAGTCGATTAATCAGTTAGTTGATGCCAAACGTCTGTTGTTTGGAAAATGAACCAAAGCTTAGATCGGTATGTTTGGATTTCAGAAACACAAACTATTTGACTACAATTCATGATAATTTTCATTGCAAATTAAGTAATTGGAAAGTTGTCTTCACTTTTTTTATCAGATCAACAAAGTGATATTCATTAACTTTCCAAACATTTTTGCTTAAAGGTCAAATATTTGGCATTTTTCTGGGTTTTATTTGACGTTGTAATATTCCTGTGATTTATGGAAAATAATCTAAATGATTATTCAATTTGTTAATTAATCATTGCAGCTCTGCTTTAAAGTGTTTTCAGTCAAAACACTTTATTCAAATGTTCCAGCTTTTCAAATTATCGGCTTCTTTATTTGTTCGCAAATTAAACATCTTTTGGTTTCTGGAATGTAAAAACATCACCTTTGGCTTCATAGAAAATTGCATAAATCTGTTCCTACTTTTTGACATTTTGAAACTAACAACGAGCTCAACTGTAGCTTCATAACTGAGAAACAAACATGAAGTTTCTCTGCAACATTAATGAATCTCTGATATTGTGATGCGGCACATATTCACAATCAAAATTCAGCAAATATATTGAATTCAACTTGAACTAAACATCTCACTAATTATACAGACACTGATGCAGTCGTGAGGCCTCGGGTCTCTTCACATTTACACTGATTACTGCTGGCTCGCTTTCTCATTTGCAATTTTATGAAGAATCAATGAATCTCACCTACTGAATGATGCAAAGCTTTATAAACACACACAGGCACATACTGCACTAGGTGGTTGATCAGCATTAATAGTGTATGCATAGCACTTCGATATGCTTCTGCTCCGCTAGATCAATTTTTATTGGAGTTACAAGCTCTGAAACGAAGGCTTGGCTGGACTTCGCAGTCGGCACCAGAGCAGCCGACAGGGGGAAAACTGCGGACAGCGAGGCTACATGTTAAAGTCCCACAGCTGAGTTAATCTGAGTTTTCCTGTTGTTGCTGGTTGAAGCCTTGGAGTCCTGCCCAGGTATTTTCCAGGTCAGTGTCAGACACCACGAGGAATGTGGCTAAGTTTTTCACTTCTGCTTCCACATGGACAGTGAAAGCCCCACGGACACATTCATGAAAACACACTGACTTGGCTTTGTTTTCAGGGGAGAGTTGGATAGTTAAAGGGTAAAACTGGCCCCATTCTTTTTTTATTCATTTATTTATTCTTCCGGACTTTCTGCTCAGTCTGTAGCACTGTGATGCCAGATGAGTATTTAATTCTTTACAGAGGACATATCCTATATTTATATTCTGGGGCTCCACTGAAACACCTTTGCATTATTTAAAGTTAAAAACATCATCTTATTTTGCAGCTCCTCAGTTCAGCCTCTGTCTGAAACAGGCTACTTTAGATCCTGTCTTTTTTTAACATTTAAATTTTACAATCTTTTAATTATTACTAGTAACTACTTTTGCTTATCACTATTTGAAGGCACTGATTGATTGATTGATTGAATGGGAACTATTTTCGTATTAATATAGTAGGATGGTGTGTGTGATTGAGTTCTGATATGGTGGTATATGGTGATATAGCTGGCCATCAATAGTATTTGTCGATGATTTGATTCGATTTGATAGAAACCTCATAGTTGAATGTTGCTAGACTTTTTCATTACATAAACACCTATTTTGATACAAAATCTGCATACTTTCCGTTAATAAAGAGTTCAAAATGAGGTGTGCATTTAAATGGTAGTCTTAGGTTCTTATTAATAAATCACCCACTGCAGTTGCACAGTCTAGATGAGTGGACAAGAGCAACACACTACAGGACTGTCAGCATTTAGAATTTATTGGCTCCCAATGGCTACTAAAAATCATCCAAAGCGTGGGAGTGTTTTGAAAACATTAAAGATGACTCGAAGAAATAAATTGCAGCAGCTTCTTTCATATCACACTAACATGGCCTATCATTTGATACAGGTAAGGCTTGTGCAAAAACAACAAACAAACAAACAGTTGTGCCACTTTTTTGTTAATACAGGCATAAAACCCTATATGTAATTTTTTCTGACAGTTACACCCTCAGTGTTATGACGGCTCAGCCAACACATCTGCATCAGCGTTGGCCCCAAGATTGATGCAAAACAACAAACTAGATTCGAGACCATCACTTTCAGAGAAGAGAAAAAATGAAATAACTGAAAAAATTGCAGAGTTTGTGACACTTGATATGAGGCCTGTGCGCATTGTTGAGGGCTAGGGATTTAAGGAACTCTGGTGCACACTTGTGCCAGTAAATCAAGGAGCACATTTTTCCCGACCAACGTGAACAAGCTCGTTTTCCAGGCACACATCCTCAGAATAATCAGACAACTAGCACAAAAGGTGCAAAGGTCGCTCACTCTCACACACACTTCCTTTTCATTTTTGCACTTTTGTACGCTTTCATTTTTTTCAACACTTTTTGTATAACTGTTTTTATTTATTCAGGCAGAATTTTGTAAAATATTTGAGTGAACTTTGGATTAAAAGCCAAGAAATGCTTTTTATCTGAGAGTTAAGAACATTTTAAGCCATTTGTGTATATATATATATATATATGTGTGTATATATATGTGTGTATATATGTATATATGTGTGTATATATGTATATATATATATATATATATGTGTGTATATATGTGTATATATGTATATATATATATATATATATATATATATATATATATATATATATATATATATATATGTATATGTATATATATATGTGTGTGTGTGTGTGTGTGTGTGTGCAAAATACACAGTAGGATATATGTATATCCTACTTCTTGTTGATTTGAGGATTTATTGATAATAAGAAAAATATTAAAGCCACCACTCTGATCCTTTAAGGCTCAGGTTGGTTAACAGGTAACATTTGCTCATAATCTCTCGCCACAGCTGCTCCAGGCTGGTTTTAACGCCTTTCCACATCCATCCACGTCTCCCTGATCTGTATTCCTCTGCCGCGTCGCTTCATCATTAACCTTCAACTCGAGGGAGTGGAGAGGCAGCGGAGCAGCGAAGGCAGCTGGAGGAGGAGGAGGAGGAGTTACTGGTTTACCTCCGTCTGCCCTCAGCTGGCTCGATAAATCCCGTTTGTTGTAACATCTTCTTGGACGCATAATGCTGCTGCTAATGTGAACAACCAGACACACGTCTCGGAGCTCAGAGCTGTAGACACCAGAGGAGCCGTCTCTTCTTCAGGGAGTTTCATTCACTGTCTCAGCATGTCATAGCCTGCCGCTGTCTTCGCCGCGTGGGACTCCCAGACCCCACGGCGTGGTCTCCTGAGCGCCCTTCGGACCTCTGCAGCTCTACAAACAAGAGACTTTAGTTAATAACAGGTGAAGCGCTCCCAGCATTTTCAAACATATTAACATGAGCGCGACCTGTTCTTGATCTTCGCAGAGGAAATGAGATGAAGGGTGTTTGCAGAGGCCTGTGGTGAGAGACTCGGCTCAGACTCACCTCTCCTCGCCGGACTGTTCATCAGAAGCTGCTTATGAGCAATGCTCGGCTTTTAATGGGAATTTAAAGGTGTCATCCATCAGAGGCTGTTACCTCAGCTCCCAGCCGGAGTGTCTTAATGAAGACTGATGGTCCCCTCCTGTCCCCTCCCGTCCCCTCCTGTCCTCTGTCAGCACAGACACAAACGTCGCATGCTTTTGTTTGTTTTGCCAAATTCTAAAAAAACTAAACCTCTCCCTCCCCGACGCCATCACGGGACCTGCAACCATCTGCTTCCTGTTCACTTCTTTACTCGGGGATCTCCTGTCTCGTTTCGCTCTTGTTATTCTGCTCTATTTTCGTGCCCGAAAAGTTCTGTGTTTGTGATGATATTGCAAATGATCTGGTTGTGCGGGTCTGCCTGTAGCTGCAGGGCTTTCCCCCAACCTCCAGACTGACTCACGCAGCTTTGTGGGCGAGCAGCTCGTTGCTTCGACAGGTACAGGGTGGTGAGCTTCAGACGAGTAAAACCAGGATTTTATAGCTCAACCCCGAAACTGTTTGATCATGAACCTGTTGGTTAAAGGCTTCCAGGCAAGATGTTGCACAAGTTCAGGGACAATTTCCTTTGTTTCCCCAGAACTCTATGATTTCATCACAGCTGAAGCAACTACTACTTAATCCAGTAAATTAAATTAATCAGCAAATGTTTCGTTAATCATTCAACCCTTTACGTCATTTACCAACAATGTTATTAGAGCTTTTCAGTTTTTTTCCTGTCTCTTGTGTTAGTGAGCTGGACATCATTGAGTCTTACACTGATGAAACAAACAATGAATGAATCAAAGTGTGATGGATTTTGTGTTATTTCATGGAGATTTATAAAACAAATTCTATTAAAAAGAACTCATAACACGCATCATAATGTTGAGTGACTTGTAAGTAAGGCTGCAGTAATGAGTATTTTAATAATCAATTAAACTATTGATTATTGAAACAATTATTCAATTAGTTATTTGTTTCATAAAAGGGTATAAAATGTCAATCACTATTGTCCAAAGCTCAAGATTCATCCTAAAAATTTTTTTGTCCAAACCAACAATCCCCAACCCAAAGATCATCGGTTTAATTTTACAGAAGACTAAAGAACCCAGATTTAACAAGCTGTAACCAGAGAATTTGGATATTTTCTTCTTAAAAAATACTTGATTAAGGATCAATTAATTCTATATCTAAATAGTTGGCAATTAATATCATAGTTGGCAACAAATCCATTAATAGACTAATTGTTGCAGCTCTACTTGCAAGATACAGATTGAAAACAGCCAAAATACCCTGAACTTTAATATGAATCCAGATTCAAAGAGTCTGGATCCTACAATTCCCATAATGCAACTTATAGAAAAAGTAGAGAGTGGGATGCTAATGAAGCATTTAGAGCAGGTCGAAGCCCAGAGTTTTGCAAATGTTCACCTCAGGTTTTCTATTATATCACTATCACTATAATCACAAAAGCTTCAAATGTCCCTTAAAACAGTGGCTCTTCAGAGGACACGCACACACCTCAGGGACGACACAAGCTCTCACAGGCCCTGCAGACTCCGGTATGTTTCTGCACAAAGAGGCTCCGCCTGGCATGCGCCTACAAGTTGACTCATTGGTTTCATCAGTTAACGATGAGTAATCTCAGTGATGGAAAGGGAACGAACGCTGCATTGACTGGGCTGTGCCGCGGTTTAACAGCAGGGAGGGGCGGCGGACGGGGGGGGAGGATCAGACTATGTTCCGTCACAACGTCTGCTCAGGTGTGTTTGACAGAGATCAGTTTGACTCGCCGCCACAGCGAGAATGGAGAATTAACATCTGTGAGTCCACGCTGCCAGCGAGTATAATCAGGGTCATATTTCTGTTTGGCGTGCAAGAAGCACCCGGTCATGGCGGCGGTGGTGTGACGAATCCCATCACAGCTGAGCAGGAAGCCGCTCCAGCTGGTGAATGAGATGCAGAGCGAAAAAAGAGAGGGTTAGATGGTCGTAGCCGATCAGACACGAAGAGAGAAGACAATGTGGGTTGACAGAAACCAACATAACCATGGAGATGAAAGACCAGCGAGGAGGAGGAAGAACCTGACTGTACTGTTTTCATCTGTCAAGAGTCACACCTGCTGTTTTAGACTGAGCTGTTGTTTCCTCAGACACGTTCAGCTCGTCTGTTCAGCCCAGGACAGAAAGACGAGAGGAGGTTTGAGGGCGTGTGATTCTGGTTCGATGTTCTGCCTTGATAAGGTGCGACCTGCATCCTGTTTTCACAGCGTGGGGCCCCTCCCGCTCCGCGGCGACGGCCTACTGAAGTATTTTCCTCGTAGAAACGACACTGTTATGACGTTCCACTGGCAGTTAAACGGCTACACCGTGCAGTATGTTGCTGGGTTGGTTTGCAGACAGAAGATTGATGTGAGCACACATGGCTCAATCTGATCCTTCATGTTCAGAGACAAAAGCCTGAAGCTGTTGAAACCTGCAGGAAGCTTCACTCACAGTGACGCCCTCTGAACAATGTGAGGAAAAATGTATATATGATGATGAGTTAAAATGTCACAGAGACACCGAACTAACCTCAACTAATGGTGTCAAACCAACCAGAGAACATGACCTTTACCTGCAGTGTGACATCATGAAGGAACATTTCTGATCCAGATCAGAATGTCAGATGCCCCAAAACAACATAGTTCTGTATGACAGACAGTCTATTAGCTGTAATAATTGTAATTCAGTTATAATCTGAACCCAAACCTTAAACTATTGGTTATTGTTGTTACCAGGAAAAAGTTAACAGGACGTGTTTCTCTAAACTTCAAGCTTCCATTTGGCAGAAATATAGATATTAATATATTTTGATTACACTGATATTCTCATTGTTTCACTGAAAAATACACAAAGAAACTGTGTAAAAAAAAAAAAACAGTTGTCAGGACATCTGTGAAGTTGTGATGTCACAACTATACAGTCACCACCCCATTTACAACCATTCAAATGAGCCAATCACAGGAGGGAATCATTAAAAAAGACACAGACACAAACTTGCTCTTTTTAGAGCTGCAGAGAGAAGTTTGGGTGAGGAGATTATTAGAAAACCATAAATATACCTTTTATTAGTGACATTACAACTTCAAATAAAACCCTGGAAAAGTGTAAAATATGGGACCTTTACGGAAGAATAACCCTTCTCATTTGATCACACGTCTGCTCTCAGGTTTGTGTTTATACAGTTTTTATGTTTGCTGTCATATCATATCTTGCATATGATCACGAGATATGAAAACAAACTCTTACTGGATTACAGAGCTGAGCTCTGTCGCAGCGGTTTGTGTTTTTAATACCATTATGATATAATTTGAATGATCTCTTAGGCCGGGTCAGATCATACACACACGTACTGCGTTGTCAGCCTGTTTATGGCCTCAAGTAAGCGACTGTAGGTAGTTCAGAGATCAAAGGTCATACTGGTGTTCCTCATGAAGAGAAAATACGAGTTAGCTCAAGAGTCCGTGCACAGCAGGTGTTTGTTTGGACAGATGCAGAGAGGACAGGGCGCTCCGTGTCCTGCAGCGGCTGTTCTGTCGTTTAGTGACGTGTCCGTTTGTTTACAGCTTCGATGCACACTTTATGGCTTCGTGAGACAGGAAACAGAATCTGCAATGCTGTGTTTTAATATTTGGATCATTTAATCCAGAATTTCAAATGAGTGAATATGAGATGAATATTTTTTGAACATTTTTTGCTCCTTCTGCAGCAATTTGTCAATTAATTAATGAATGGATCTTTAAAAAAAAATAATCAGCAACTATTTTGATGGAAATAGTTATTTTTTTAAGCAAAAAAGCCAAATGTGTCAGTCTTGACTTGGTAAGTTTGAGGATATTCATAAAATGGTTCATAAAATGGTGTAAAATGTCAAACACTATTTCCCAAAGCTGAAGATTCAACCAGACTTTTACAACCAGTCTTTTTTATACAGTCCAACAGTCCACAACCCAAATCCATAAAACCGTAAAAAATCTGGTTTGAGAAGCTGGAACCAGAGAATTTGAAAATTTAATGTTCTTCCTATAAATGGCTCAGAATAGTTGGCAATTAACGCATTAGTTGGCAATTAATCGATTAATTGACAAATGTTACTGCTCGAGAGCAAATCAATGGATGACAATAATCATTATCTGCTACACTGATTATTATAAATGAACTTCATAAAGTAGTTAAATCTTCATCTGCTGCAACATTAAAATCAATGATTACACATTAATGCATCAATAATATCACTCTGCATAACGAGCACTTTACAACCTCGCTGCGGTGGAGAGGAGGCTTCATGTCTGGAAAACATGGCCAGACTTTAATCTCAGGAGATGGCGAGTTCTGGTCCAGTGGAGGGAGATGGTGACATTAAGGGGAAAATGCAAAAACAGCTGGAGTCGCTAGCATCACAATCCCGTAGGAGCAGAAGTAGCATCCAGGTTACTGAGAGTTAACTTTTTCTGCTCTGTTCCCACAGCGTCTCTTCTCCCTTCTGCCTCTGCACTGATGTTCCCACATCCAGTTTTCCCTTTACTTCCTGGTTGTTGTGGTCAGTGTTTTAGCCATGTGATCGAAGAGAGAATGTTAACAATTTAAGTCAATTGTCTGAATCTCTACCTTCATCTTTTTTTATTTAGTTCCTGTCGCCCGCTGTGAATGACACAGAAATATCAGTAAATAAAGTTTATTTATTTTAGTAATCCCATTCAAAAAGTAAAACTCAGAAAATTCAAATATTGTGGAAAGGTTCAATATTAAAGACACCTGGTTCCACAATCTAATTAGCTAATTAACTCAAAATATCTGCAAAGGCCGTTTAAATGGTCTCTAAGTCTAGTTCTGTAGGCTAAACAATCCTGGGGAAGACTGCTGATAGTTGTCCAAAAGACGACACCTTGCACAAGGAGGGCAAGATAAAAAAGGTCATTGCTAAAGAGGCTGACTGTTCACAGAGCTCTGTGTCCAAGCAATTAATAGAGAGGCAAAGATGTGATATAAAAGAAGGGCACAACCAATAGGGATAACCAGATCCTGGAGAGGATTCTGAAACAAAACCCTTTCAAAGATGTGGGGGAGATTCCCAAAGAGTAGACTGCAGCTGGAGTCTTGCTTCAAGAACCGTCAACACAGATATATGCAGGACATTGGTTTCAGCTGTTGCATTCCTTGTATCAAGCCACTCTTGGAGATGAGACTGCATCAGAAGCGTCTCCCCTGGGCTGAAGACAAAAAGGACTGGACTGCTGCTGAGCGGTCCAAAGTTATGTTCTCTGATAAAAGTAGATTTTACTTAAAATTTTACTAATGTACTTTGGAAATTAAGGACCCAGAGTCTGGAGTTTCCACAGAAGACAGTCAGTGATGGTTTGGGGTGCCATGTCATCTGCTGGTGTTGGTCCACTGTGTTTTCTTAAGTCCAAGGTCAACACAGTCTACCAGGCGGTTTTAGAGCACTTCATGCTTCCAGCTGCTGATTAACTTTATGGAGATGCAGATTACATTTTCCAAAAGAACTTGGCACCTGCACATAATGCCAAAGCTACCAGTACCTGTTTCAAGGAACATGGTATTCCTGTTCTTAATTGGCCAGCAAACTCGCCTGACCTCTATGGGGTATTGTGAAGAGGAAGATGCGATATGACGGACACAACAATGCAGAAGAGCTGAAGGCCACTATCAGAGCAACCTGACCTCTCATATCACCTGAGCAGTGCCAAAGGCTGACCGACTCCATGCCACGTCACATTGCTGCAGTAATTCAGGCAAAAGGAGCCCCAACTAAGTGTTGAGTGCTGTACATGCTCATACTCATCATGTTCATACTTTTTAGTTGGCCAACATTTCTAGAAATCCTTTTTCTTTTTAATCGGTCTTAAGTAATATTCTAATTTTGTGAGATACTAAATGTTTGATTTTTATAAGTTGTCAGTTATAATCATCAAAATTAAAAGAAATAAGAAATAAACACAAAAGAAAACATTTGAAATATCAATCTGTGTGTAATGAATGGATATAATATACAAGTTTCACCTTTTGAATGCAATTACTGAAATAAATACACTTTTTCATGTTATCCTAAATAATATGACTAGCACTTGTATATCATCTTCCATTTAAAGGAATAGTTTGTTTTATTTGAAATTTTATGAAATTCCATTTAAAATTGATATTCATATATTCAGATTACTGTCAGGGATAAAAAAAAAACTGAAAATACTCGCATGTAAAGGACCATTGTCTAAGATTTTAGCATTTGCATTTAGGAGAACAGACTCGGCAGAAATGGAATATGATAGTCTGTAATAAACTAAGATGATCTGCTCCAGCTTTATATTTAACAGACGGACATTAGTGTCGTATTTATTGTCTCATCATCTCCCAGCATTCACACCTCAAACACACACGGCTTATGTCTTGGAAAAAAAAATATTTTTTTTTTTATAAAACTAGAATCCGATCTGAAGCCTAAAAGGTTTTATTTGTGTCTTGATGGAATTCCTGAGCTCATTAGTGGCCTGCGAAGTCTCTGCAGAGCTGCTGGATCTCAGGAGTGGGAACAAATGCATTTGCAGAGGAGAGGCTCTGGCTGGCTGCTGATGGTCCTCTGAGGATAAACAAATGACTTTCAGCAGCATGTCGGGAACAGACAGCACTCAAACAAATGCTTTTAATAGTGAAGGCAGGAGGGGATCTTCTTCTGTCCCTGTTTGACGCTGTCAACCGTTTGTCGTTTGTCTCAGACGGGTGTTTGAGGACGAGCTGAAATCTGATTTTATCTGATAATCTGTTTTTATTCTCAAATTCAAAAGACCCATGAAATGAAAATTGCATTTTTAGTTTTAATCCTATGTGAAGTTTTCAAATATCTGTTGATTTCTGTCAAATAGCTGTAACAACAAAATGGCTCAAAATCCATCCTTTTTACAAAAGTTCATCTAATCATCTTTATTGCAGTTATTTAAAAAAAACTCTAAGCTCCACCCTTCTCTCTTGTCCTCCAATCAAATATGAGGATTTGATTTAAATCCCTTCTTTTACTGTTCAACAAATAATTAGTTTCACTGGGAAATAAATCACAGAAGACTCTAACCTTTGTTTCATGGGTCCTTTAACATATCCCAACCAATATTATGTTGTATAGCAGAGAAGTAGACCAAACCAAACAATCTGATTGGTCAACTAGAAAAACAATCAAAACAATAAATATTCCTCCACTGTTCATTAAAACTATAGTTGTCTGATTTCTCACTTTCTGAATAGATCTGTTTTGTGCATTTCAGACCTTCAAATCAAATATTAAATCAACCTCTGTACAATATGAGACCCTACAGTATTTGTCTTTTTTGCTATGACAATAAACTCAAACCATGCATGAATTATAATGGAATAGTTAAGGATTAATTTTCTGTCAATCTCCTAGTTCATTAATTGACTAATTTGAGCTTTAATCTAAAAGTAACCTGCTGCAGTCAGGTTTGCATGTCATAATCCTCATTACACCACATGCACAAGTGCAGCATCTCTGTGCTTTGATCGTTGGAATCGACTCGTGCTGCTGCTGATATTTGGTCTGATCTGAGGTTTCTACCTCTTTCTAGCTCATCTGTCTGCTCTGTGGCAGATACAGAGTTTCCTGTTCTGGTTCCTGGAGCCTGAAACATCAGCAATGAGACACATATTTCAGCCGTGCTCCCTTTTTCTTTCCCCTTTTTTTTTTCTCGGACAGTACAATGGACGCTGCTGAAGCCGCTGCAAAGCAGCGGCTTCAGCAGCGTTCTCCAGAGGAGGACTCGTTTTCTTGTCTGGGTGACGAGACCATTCGCAATTTCTCACATGTTGTGAAGGCGGCCTCTGGTTTCTCTGAAAGAGCTGAGGAATGTCTGTCCACCCGGGTGAAGAGGACTCCTTCCTCCCTGCAGTATTTCAGCGCCGTTTGCCATTTCTAGAGATGTGTTTCAAAAAGCAGGAGGGATCAGATCTAGAGAAGAAAACAAGTAGAAGAAGTAAAAACTCACTAGAAGAAGTTCAGTAGGATTGGATATAATGTTGGTGATTAGAGGATCTCAGATTGACCCAGTTAACTCAAATCCTCAGATCACAGCCCCCTTGTCCCCCAACACATTAGCAGTGTCTCTCAAACCCAGATTCTTGTTCACTAAACTCTGCTCCTTCCTGCACACAAAGAACAGGCTGATTCACCTCTAACAAGTTATAGGTCTCTTTGAAAAAACATTCAGAGAGAAAAGTTAGAAAAAGACATCAAAAGAACACAAAATGCACATGATAGAGATATAATGAATAAATAAATACCATTCCGAAGCCATAAAGCTGCATTAAAGTGGTTAGAAACATTCCATTAAAGCTGAGTAGCAGCAAACAGCCCTCAGCATGGGCAAAAAAATGTTGCTGTGTTTATTAAATTTGGCAAGTGAAGCATTCATAGCACACCTCATTCTTTCCACTGTGACTGAGTAAAACATGTCTTTGATCTGTGAGGAATGAGAAAAGCAGGTGATTTCCACCTCAATAAAATCAGACATCTGGTTAATGAGGTAACAGAAGCTACAAAGTCGGTTTTATGTTGGAGGCAGCAGAGTCAGACGAGCTGCTGCTGCTGCTGGATGTTTGGGGGGAAGGGTTTCCACTTTTTACATAATTGGTATCAGTTACCATGGTCACAAATGATCTAATCAATGTCCAGTAATATGTTTGGGCCCGATTCTCGGGTCTTTTGAACGTGGTTTTGCTGGAATCACTGGAATCAGTCAGTAGAGCGACAGCGGTTCGTTGATTAATCGATTAGTGTGGAGCAGAAACAAATTCTCTCCTTCCAGCTGCTCACGTGTTTATGTTTTCTTGTTTCTAGGAAGGTGAACTGAATGCCTTTGGATGTTAGACTGGAGGACGTCATGTTAGGTTTGGGGAGTCAGTGATGACCATTTTTCAACATTTTGTAGATAAAACGACTTATCGACAAGCCTCCTCACTGTCTATTTTTTTCAACCTCATCTTAAAACCCTTTTTTATTCCTTGGTTTCCCACATTAGACTTTTTCAAAATTGCTTTTGAATTTATTATATTTACTGCATAATTGTTTGACTATAATGTAGAGCACTTTGTGGCGGCTGTGGTTGTTTTTAAAGTGGCATATAAATAAAGGTTGAGTTTTAGAATAATCAAGAAAATAATAGACATAAATCGATTAGGTATATAATCATTTAAAATTGTACAAAATAAAAAGAAATATATTTAATTTTGTCTCTTTATAGTCATATGTGACACAAAAAAGTCTTATAATTCTCCCAAGCTAGAATCATGTTGAGCATTTTTCCTTAAAGGATTATTCAATAACAAATGTATTAGCAGTGACAGCATATTCATCTATTGGCTAATGAGAAGCTGATTTAAAGCTGGGTATTGGGGACAGATTGTAATCAGTGCACCATGACTATTGATTGGTTGTTTACTGCTCCTTCCTGCAGCCCCAGAGGTGCCTCTGCATCTCCATGGGTGAGAGATTAAGTTCCCATTGTCCCCAGAAGAACACTCACACACACAAAGAACACCTTGGCTTCTCTGCTCACGCCTGACCGGCCGCCTCTCAATTGGCTGGCTGCTGCGTTGTGTATCTCGCCGGCTTTTGTGCGTTGAGTGAGTCTGTTAACTGGAGGCTCAGGGAGCTGAGAGCAGTGACCCCCTGCAGACAAAGCTGCAGCATGTCGGCCGTCTCACTTGTTGTGTGATCGGGACGAGCGAGAAGTGTAAAAAATTTGACCTCAATCATACTGATGTGACCAAACTTCCAGTTGTGACACTGCCGTGCAGCTTTGACCCAAACCATCTGGTTGGCTGTGGCTTAATGTCCCATTCACTTCTTGATTATTTTTTTTTATTTTTTGGGGGGAGGGGGGGGGGGGTAAATGCCTCAAGATGAGTCATCAAACATTTGAAAAGACTTTCAAAATGACTTATAAAAAGAGATAATAATGAATCCTCAGAATCACTCTAATTCACCAGGTATAAACATACTCACACATAAAGAATTAAACATAATGAAAGACATAACGAAACAACGTGATTTGAATAAACAAATAGGGTCAGTTTAGATAACTTGATTTAGTTTTATAGAAGTCAGGGAAGTTAAAATGTCCGGTGCTGTTAAGAAGTGATTCAGCTCTGAAGAAGAAGAAGTTGTTGTGTCCTCGTCTGTCTTGGCAGCTTTTGTCTTTTTCCAGATTAAAACTGTGAAAATGTATTTTTTTTGTTCACTGTCTCTTTAAAGGCACCCTGTTTCCCTCCACCTCCTTCTCTCCCGCCTCCTCCTCCCTTCCCTGAATCCTTAAGAGACGGCTTAAGCCGACGACCTCGGGCTTAATTGGGAGTGAAGTGTTAAACCTCGTTTTTTCCAGGCTGCTGCCTGTTCCGCTGTGCTGGGAGTGAATGAGTTAAGTTTGGTTGCTATGCGGTGTGCACAGAGCTGTATTATGCAAGCGGTGGAGCGCAGACACACAGAGAGAGGAAGTGCATTACAGAATGCTGAGCTCAGGGCTCTGGCTCACCGCCAAGCATACACTCCTGCATGTGCACACACACACACACTCAGCTGAGGGCATACCGATTTTTCCAGCAGCAGCACTGTCTCCTCCTCATAGTCACTCTCTCTCTTTCTGTTACGTCAGTAGTTCAGCTGTGGGCCAGGCATGACTGGGGCAGGGCTGCGTAACGGAGAGAGAGGTGTGTGTGTGTGTGTGTGTGTGTGTGTGTGTGTGTGTGTGTGTGTGTGTGTGTGTGTGTGTGTGTGTGTGTGTGTGTGTGTGTGTGTGTGTGTGTGTGTGTGTGTGTGTGTGTGAACAGGATATGGACTTGTTGTGATCCTGTGTGTCATGTGTCAGCATGATTAACAGCAGCAAGCAAGAACTGAAATGTTTTTTTTTTCTTTATTTCTACACAGTTTCACTCTCACGTCGTCCTGTAGTCATTCCATCTCTTTGGTTTTTGCTCAGTTCTGTTTCTCACGGCTCCGCCACACATCTGCAGGCAAACACCCACTCCGTTAATAACGGGGTTCTTCCACCCGACAGGGCGAACGCGTCACATGTACAAGAAGATTTGAGCCAGTTCCTCAGCTAATGTCCCGGGGTGAACGGCTATGAGTGATCTGTGTTTGTTAGACAACACAGGAAATTCCAGAGTTAGAATCTGCAACGTGATCAGCGATGATGCAGTGGCCTTGAGGAGCAAAACAACATTTCACGACGCACAACAGTTCAGGAAATACGACAGCATTTTACAAAACACATTTAAGAAAATATGACATTACAGGAAACAACGATATTTCACAAAGCATAACATTTCAGGAAGCGCAACAATAAAATTTTGTATTTTATGAAATGCATAGTTTTGTGAAATGTTGTGTTTGTCTCCTCAGGACCGTAATATTGCTACTGGAAAAGGCTTGGTCCCTGACATCGTAAATGTTGATCAGGAAAGTTTCAAGCTTTGTCTCAGATGTTTGCCCGAGATCTCTTGTTGTCACAGACGCTGATACTGGTTCAACTTCTCATTATTCTGTCTGTCAGCTGATTGATTAGAAGTTGACTTTCATGGTTGATTTCTAACCAGAATGTCAGATGTTAATTTAGAAGAGATGAATGATCTTTGAGTTTTTTAGCTTTTGGTGCTTTTATTTGCTGATGATGTCTCGTCATTTGTTGCTGTTTGGTTTCATGTTTTTTTCAGCCTTAGTTTTGCACAATAACTTGATTCACACAGTAAACTTTGCTCTTTTACTCAGGACTAAATGTGCATATGTGATTTCACTGCATATATCTGCATCTACAGGACATATTTATTTATCATGTTGACTGTTTGTCTGTTGGCTTCCTGTAATCAGAGACTTTGAGTCATAATGAATTTGCGGCTTTGAGTCACATGTGAATCTCCCATACAGCTGAACCTATATTTTAGCAGGTTCTGTTTTTGTTCAGATGGAAAATAAGCGCACACTTGCCTGGTCATGTGTGGGATCTTCCTCTTCAAATTAGGCAGCATTTGCATCAGGGTTTATTTTCCTGTCAAACAGCCAAAGCTTCAAGAAATGTGATTCTGTCTTCAGCCTCCTGAAAACACATGGAGGCCTCTATAGGTTTTTGTCTGAAGCACAAAAGCAGGTCTCTCTGTGGTGAAATGATCCTGTCAGTCCACAGAGAGCAGGGAGGTGTTCAGGGGAACTTGTTGTGGAAGGGAAATGAAAAGAAAATGAGAATATTTGACTCTTGGTGCTCGCTGCCTCGCTGCCCTTTCACCCGTCTTTCTTTCTCTTTTCTTTGCTCTAACTTTATTTAACTTCTTTCTTCACACTGCCAGCTGTTTCTTTGCTGGAAGAAAATCTAATTTTTAGAGAATATCTGAGTGCAAACTTCAAACAGGCCTGCCACTAACCATTATTTTCATTATTGACTGGTTTATAAAACCAAAAACTTGTGAAAAATCACTGTGACAAGATGTGACTTGAAAATTGACAGAATAACAGTCTGTAACTCAAAGAATTCAGTTCAATTCAATTTTGAGTAGTGGACAAAAGAAACCAGAAAACTTTCACATTTAAAAGTTCAGTGTGAAAGATTTAAGTCAGAAATGTGTTTTAATTAATAAATGAATAAGAATTGTTGTTTTTATTGCCCTAGATTGAGCTCTTTGGGCAACTATGAGTAGCAGATCTTCCTCCATGTTGCAACACCATGTTTCTACGGACAGCTCTAGAGACAAACTTTCACAATTTTTGCCAATGTAGCTTCTCCTACATACTGAGGAGTGCAGTTGGTTACAATCTGCTACCTCACAACTAGCTGCTGCCAAAAACTACACACTGTACCTTCTAAGAAGCTGGAACCAGAGAATCTTTAAAATATTTTTAATTTAAAAAAGTTAGCATTTCAACTTCATTTTCAGCACCTTTCCTGGGTTTTGTTTGCTACCTGCTCAGCAGCAAACAGCAGTCACACACACTTAGCAGCTAACTGATGAATATAGTGGAGCATTTAGTACCTAAAAAGACAGATCTTTCCATCGGGAGGTGGTGGAGCCCAAAAATAAAGGTAAAAGAGAGGGAATATTAGACAAAAATTCTGTTCTGTAACTGTTTTTGGATATACTTTATTAATCCCATTGTCGAAAAATTGTTATCCACGCAATCATTGCTTGATCCCCGAGTGCCAAGCAGGGAGGTAATGGGTACCATTTTTACAGTCTTTGGTAGAATCGGCCGAGAGTTTGAACCTCCACTCTCTCAGTCTCTGGGCGGATACAAATTAAAATATGCTCCCGGTTTGGTCAGAAAATCTGTTGTTTCGGGTTAAAATGATTTATTTATTATGAATAATTTATTTATTTATTATATTCTGTGTTTCAGGGTTCCACCTCAGCGGCACAGTAAGGGAACCTGCCACGTCTTCAGAGCCTGAGTTGGTCTGCAACGTGAGCGTCAGCTTCGACCGCTGCAAAATCACGGCCGTGACGTGCAGCTGCGGCAACAAGGACATCTTCTACTGCGCCCATGTGGTGGCGCTCTCGCTGTACCGGGTACGCAAGCCGGAGCAGGTCAAGCTGCGGCTGCCCATCTCAGAGACCCTGTTCCAGATGAACAGAGATCAGCTGCAGAAGTTCGTTCAGTACCTGATCACAGTCCATCACACCGAGGTGCTGCCAACGGCACAGAAGTTAGCGGATGAAATACTGTCGCAGAACTCCGAGATCAACCAGGTGCACGGTGAGTGGAGAAGAACAGGCAGAACATCCTCTTTAACATGCAAACAGTACATTCAATGTACATGCATCACACACACACATAGGTACCTGTGTTAGATTTCCTCTGTCTCGCACCAGTAAAGTCCAGCTGGTGGCTGCTGTCCTGGGAGAGAACTCAGAAAAAACAAGCTGTTTAGAAGAACAGGACACACACACTTAAATCAGGTCAAGTTTGACGTTAACACATTACAGGAATGATGAATTTATGTGTGCCAGGATCTTTGAGGATGTTTTGTCTTTGAGCTGTTGAGGCGTCACAATAAAGGTGTGAAGTACGTGAGTAAAATTGTACAAATAAACAAACCTACAGACATACACAGGTTTAATATCCAACACTTTATTTACATTTTTATGTAGAAATCATTCATTTTAACTAGTTTTCAATTTGTGTACTCTGCTTTGTTTTGAAGATGTGATGTTTTTATATTTATTGTGTATGTTGTTGTACTGTGTTTTTATAAACTTCTCCTTGGGGACAAATACAGTAACTGATAGATTGATTTAATAATAGTTTAACTTTACTTTAAAACAGTATGTGAAATATTTAAGGTGCATTTGTGGTATTAGAGTATATGGTCATAAATGCACAGGGCTTGGGCCTATTTTCAATATATCAAAATATTGCAATATTTTCACCATAGCAGTATTTTTACAGTATTGAAATAATATAATTTATTATAATTTTTCAGCTATTTTCATCTGTTGTGTTCTGTAACTTATTCACTGTAAGCATGTAAATATAAAGACTGTGTGAGGAATATTGTGCTTGTTTTATAGATTTAAAATCAGGATGTTGAGTGTCATAGATGCGCATTTTTCCCCACTTCTATCAGCTTATTGTTGCAGATTTTGCAGAATTTATGGTATTGATCAGTGTTTAAGCTCATTAATGCTAATGCGGCAGAAGGTGAAGTCGTTGCTGATGTCAGCTCGGCTTCGCAAAGAGTTTCATTACTTTATTGCGGCGAGCCTACTGAGCTAATCGCTGACTGCTGCCGGTGGGCGTTGCAGGAGCTCCGGATCCGACAGCGGGGGCGAGTGTGGACGACGAGAACTGCTGGCATCTAGACGAGGAGCAGGTTCAGGAACAGGTCAAGCTCTTTCTCTCCCAGGGCGGGTACCATGGCTCGGGGAAGCAGCTCAACTTACTGTTCAGCAAGGTAACGATCCTCAGGCAGCCACGTCTTGTGCTCCCATCCGCAGATGCACGTTTACCCACAATGCATCTCGTGTCTCCGCAGGTGAGAGAGATGTTGAAGATGAGGGACTCCAACGGAGCTCGCATGTTAACACTGATCACAGACCAGTTCATGGGCGACCCCAGACTGGCGCTGTGGAGACAACAGGGGACCACCATGACTGACAAGTACCGGCAGCTGTGGGACGAGCTAGGTACTGTGACACACACACGGACAGAAAGAAATTGGCAATTATCAAATAATTGATCTATCATACATAAATTTTTTCTGTTAATTAGAGTATTTTATATCAATTTGGACAATATTAAATATGCATATAAAACACATGATTTCAGGTTTGAAATCACGTGTCTCAAAGAGTGAGAAAAGATGAATGCAGGAATAGAAAAAAGAGTATAATTGATTGAGGAAGTGATTTGAATATTCTTCTACAAAGTAATGGAAGTGTGAAATCTTCTAGATCAATAGAAAATTCACCAGTAACCAGTTTGATAATTAAAAAGTCCATTTACAGCTACTTTTCTCTGACAGTGAACTGAAAAGCTTATAAAATAAGACTGAAGACGTCTTTATTTTCTCACAGTTTATAGGACAAATATTAAATCCAAGAAAAATAATCATCAGATTCATAAATAATGAAGACAATTGTTATTTGCAGCCCTGAAATTTTCAGTAAACTGTTTTTAAAGGCACAAACGGAGCAGAATAAATGAAGCGATGCAGAAGCTGCTGTAGATTGACACAAAGCCTCCATGTGCAGGTACAAGATCAAACGTTCAGTCTGCAGCCGAAGATTCTGCTTTAGTCTGTTTTTGATCTGGAGTGAATGAAATGTAAAATAAATGAGGCGTCCCTTGGATCCGAGCTGTGAACGCGGTTAAAAAAAAAAAAACAGAAAAGAGGAGATTTTATTTAGAGAATCATGTAATATTTAGTTGACTAAATGTTTCATGTTGCCGTTGTTGTCCTGCCTCCCTCCTGTTGATGATTCTTGCTCTGCGTTTCGTCACTCCGCCTGACATCACTGTTCCTCCTCGTCTCCTCCTGTTGTCCTTGCTGTGTGCGGATCTAACAAAGAGTCTTCCTCCTGTCCCCTCCCCCCACCCTCAGCCTCCCTCACCTCTCATCTCCTCCCGTCCTTTTTCTCACTTCACCTCCTTTTCTTCTCCCCCTGTTTCATTTTCTCATCTGTCATCCTTTATTTATCTCTGTTCATTGTCCATTGTTCCTCCTGCATTCTGTGTTTATCTGTAGTCCTCTCACAATCTGGATCCAGTGTCGTCTTGTTTTAGTCGACAATGCAGGTAATCTCACCTCACTTCTATCAGCAGAATAACGACAAGGTGTTTCTCTTTGTGTGAGCAGAATCTGTCCACCTGTGCCTATGTTCCCTATTTATACAATAACCAAACCACTTTCTACACTTATATCTATTTAAAATAGGTTTATGGAGTGTTATTTATGACAGTTTCTAAGATGTGTTGACTGGCTATTTGTTTCAAAAGTATTTTCTTATTCAAATTCTGATCCTGCATTAAAACTACTTTGACTTTATTCCTTTTTTTATATAAACTGCTAAACTTGGTATTTTTTCTGCTCTATTTTGAACTTGAAATGATAATGTGACTTCCAGCTTCATATCTACATTAAGGGGTTGATAATTAGCGCTGCAGCTAATGATTAAATTAGAGAAAAATGCCTGTTATAATTATGTTGAGCCCACTATCACATCTTCAAATAATAATTATAAGTCTAATTTGTTAAGTACATTTCTAATAGCCAAAGTGTTGTACATGAGATAAAATAGAATAGTATAAATAAAAGGGTAACAAAAAAAGGTTTTCAAGGTATTAGATGAAAAAAATGTGTTTTTGAGATAAAGTTAAACAAAAAATCCAAAGATTTTCAGTTTACTGTCACACAGAAAAGTATAGAATCCTCAAATTTCAGAAGTTATTTTGCAAAACAATACACTAAAACAATGTTATTATCAAAATAGTCAGTGATTAATAATTCAAGTTATTAGTTTTGTGCCACTAAAGTGTGTGTGTGTGTGTGTGTGTGTGTGTGTGTGTGTGTGTGTGTGTGTGTGTGTGTGTGTGTGTAGGAGCCCTGTGGATGTGCATTGTATTGAGCCCTCACTGTAAACCAGAGCAGAAGTGTTTCTGGCTCCGGCAGCTTCGCAGGTGGAACAGCGTGGACGTGTGCCCCTTGGAGGACGGTAACCATGGCAGCGAGCTGACCAATCTGACCAACGCTCTGCCCCAGGGCCCTGCCGGCAACCCAGGTGAGATGACACCCGGTGGAAGCAGAGCCATCGCCTCCTTTGGAAGAAAAATATTCCCCATCACATCTTTTCTCCTCTCGTTTCTCTCTGATCCCTCCTCCTCCTCCTCCTCCTCCTCCTCCTCTGTTCTGCTGCTGTCTTAATGCCGTTAACTCCCCCTCCCCTTCCCTCTTTTAATCAAGTCTCCTTCCTTCAATCTCGGTGCCTTCGAGCCTTATTACCTTTTTAGTGTGGCTAATAGAATGAGCCTAATAACACAGTTGAGGTCCCGCAGCTTTTTTTCTGGCTTCTATTCCAGCGAGTGCTTCCACTAAATCATACACACACACACACACACACACACACACACACACACATTTCTGTTGTGCAGTAATGAAAAACGCTATAACTGTCTGTTATGTTATCAACGCGTCTGCCTTCGTCTCTCTCAGACTCGCTGACCCGGCCTCACCGGACAGTTTTCACTCGTGCAATCGAGGCCTGCGACCTGCACTGGCAGGACCCCCACCTGCAGCACATCATCACAGAGGACCACTACACCAACTACTGTTACCATGACAACCTCGACAGCTCCCTCTTCGATGCCCGGGGGTGGCCCCTGTGGCACGGTGAGTGAGCAGCGACACAAGGTTACAGGAGGAGGGGCGGGGGGGCGAAACAAATTAGATTCATGAGAGGAACGGAGGGAGAAATTGAAACGTCTTCCTCTCCATCTCTGCAGAGCATGTCCCGACGGCGTGCGCACGGGTGGACGCCCTCAGATCACACGGTTACCCCAAGGAGGCGCTCAGACTCGCCATCGCCATCGTCAACACGCTGCGGAGGCAGCAGCAGAAACAGCTGGAGTTCTTCCGTATGCACAAAAAAGGTCAGTTCATCCTCCTTCAGGCTTTCAACACATTTAACTGATGCTTTTATTCTCCTCCCGACACGTCTACGGCTTATTACCCATATAAAGCAGGAAGCTCTCTGCCCCTTGAAAACCAAACACTGAGCTTTAAAGGAAAAATCAAGTATAATTTGAGACTTTTGATGAATGTCTTTTATTTTCACGCACTTTGACTCTCCCGCTCCATTCAGAACTCCATTTATAACGTCTCTGAGAGCAATCACAGTCTGCAGAGGAGCTTCAGACGTTTAATATTGGTCCATTAACCTTCATGCTTTCACAATGTCATTATCAAATATTAGCATTTATGGAACAGAGCCACAATTCCTCCTGTCAATCATAAGCCAGTCAAATCCCAGATGGCAACATTTAGTTCACAAAACGTTCTATAAACACTTGGTTTGGGAACATTTACTGAAAGGTTACATAACATAACATAACCACATTTCCTAGATGTTAAAATGGCAAGTTTCTCTCCCAGAAGCATTTACACAATGTCCTAAAAACAGAGAAATGTTACAAAAACAACCCTCAAATTAAATTACTTCATGCAGTTGTTAGAACGTTTTGGGAATGTTTTACATTGACCAAAATCATTTACGCAATGTTCTGATATCCAAATAGAAACCTAGAAGGAATGTGGGAATGTTATGTGAATGTTAGCTGAAACAGGCCCTGAATAACCCAAACTGTCACCTTTCACCCCGGGATGCTCAACATGCTCCAGATATAATTGTACACGTCTTACACCTTCAGAGTGTCTGTATTAAATGTTTTCTCAGTTTTTCTCATCACTCTCTGTTCTGTCAGTCACCTGCTGCAGAAATGGCTGCTGTATAAACAGCTTGTTAACAGTGTGCATGTGTTCCTGCAGAGCTGCTCCATAAAGGCATCACCTCCGTCACTAACCTGGAGGGCTGGGTGGGACACCCGCTGGACCCCATCGGCACCCTGTTCAGCACCCTGATGGAGACGGGGCGGGGCGTCGAGAATGGAGCCCTCCACGACTTCTCTGCAGGTACACACAGCTACAAATACTCTGATCCAGTAGTAGTGGTAGCAACAGCAGCGATAGTAGCAGCAGTAGTAGTAGTGATAGAACTAGTAGTAGCAATAGGAGTGATAGTACTAGTAGTAGTAATAGTAGTAGCAGCAGCAGTAGTAGTAGTAATAGTGCTAGTAGTAGTAGTAGCAGTGGTATCAGCAGGAGTAGTATTAGTAATAGTGGCAGTAGCAGCATCAATACTTGTAATAGTAGTGGTAGTACCAGTACCAGTAGTAGTAGTAGCAGTAGTAATAATAATAATAATAATAAATTTTATTTAAGAAGCGCCTTTCAGGTCACTCAAGGACACTTTACAAAAGTTAAAATCAACAGTAAACAGCAACACCAAACACAAGAAAAAACATTAAAACATTGGTAAGTATTAATAGTATAAAATAAAAAAATAGAGGTTGAAACAAATAATATAATAAAGACAAATAAACATAATAAATAAATAAAATAAAAATAAATAAAAAACATGCAAAAAAATAGAGGGGAATACTAGGGTGAGGGATGTTGTGGATAGGCAATTTGAAACAAGTGGGTTTTGAAGACAGGGAGAGAGTCGGTGTTACGGATGTGGGAGTAGTAGTAGTAGTACTACTTTAGTAGTAGTAGTAGTAGTACTAGTAGCAGCAACAGTACTTGTAATAGTAGTAGCAGTGGTATCAGCAGTAGTAATAGTAGAAGTAGCCGTACTAGTAGCAGTAGTAAATAGTAGTAATAGTACTAGTAGCAATAGCAGCAGAAGTAGTAGTAGTAGCAATACGAGTAGTAGTAGTACGGTAGTAGTAGTAGCAGCAGTAGTAGTACTAATAGTAGTAATAGCAGTAGTAGTACTAATAGTAGTAACAGTAGTAGTGATTGTAATGTAAATAATTGTGCATGTACTTTGTTGCTGGTCTTATTTGCTGCTGGTTTTATAGAGTTTATGTGGTAATGACCAAGTTTTGTTCAAGTCAATATTCTCTATTATTGAATTCTGTGCCTTCAAAGGGTCAGTAGATGAATCCAAGAGGTCATGAGATGATTATTGTGAGAGGAAAGAAGAAAGTTCTTGTTTGGATCGTTCTCCAAACTTTGCTTCTTAAATGAAACCCTCCAAGATGTTTGAGTCCTGAACAAACACTGCTTCTTTGTAAGGTGTCACAGGACAAAAAGGCTGGAATACACTGATTTATTCATTACCATGTTGTATTTTAATATACAACTTCTATCTGTCAAGTAATCAGGAGCTGCAGTGGTCAGAAAACTGCTAAATGAACAAAAAGTACAATATTTCCCTTTGAAATGCAGCAGTAGAAATATGAAATCGCGTGAAATGGAAACACTGGAGCACAAGTGTCTCGGAATGATATATAAGTGCAGCAGTGCTTGAGTAAATGTAGAGTTGGCTCCACTCACACACACACATTTTCCTGTGTGTGCTTCCAACATTTACTCTGCAGTGCAGAGCGTCCTTCCTGTCGGAGTTTCAGGCCCTCAGGTTCCAATCAGCAGCGATGACACAGACGTGCTGATTGGCCTCCAGTCATCCTCTAATAACGGCTCATGAATAAGAAATGCAGCAGGAAAAACACTCCAATTAAAATGCATTAATTATGCAGGGAGCCGAGCCAGACGAGTTTCACATGCTGTAGCCATAGAGCAGCAACACATCACATCGTGTCAATGTTCAGGTTCACCATGTTTCTGTCGGGACGCAGCTGAACTGACGGATGGTGGAGAAACAGGAAGCTGCAGCACGGAACAAGTTGGGAAAGTTTTCAATTAAAACTTAAGGCTGCGTGTGTTGTGTGTGTGTGCAGTGTGTGTGTGTTCTTTAGGGACTGTTAATCCTCCTGGGATGAACCATGAGGTCTGCCAAGACATCATTAAGCCATTAAAACACATGATTACCGTCCCCGGGAGAATACACTCCCCGAAAAAAGAACACCGGGACGAACAAATAGATCAATACAATTATCAATACTCTGCTCGATCCACAGCCTGTGGGGACAATTCTCCTCTCATGAGTCATCTCTCACCCTGTCGTCTCCCCTCTCTGCTCCCTCAGGCCCACTGGGTTCAGGAAGGAGGATGGAGCAGCATGCCGTCTGCCCAGCGCATCGCTTCCTGGAGGAGGGCGAGTCGTTCGCGTCGCTGGCCGTGGAAACAGCTCTGATTGGCTTAGGGCAGCAGAGGGTGATGCCGGATGGTCTCTACGCCCAGGAGAAGGTGTGTCGCAATGAAGAGCAGCTATTGGCCAAGCTGCAGGAAGTGGAGTTAAACGACGCCTTGGTGAAGATCTTCCGCAAGCAAGCTGTGTTCCTGCTCGAGGGTGAGTCACAGTAATCACAGCCAGGGACAGCATCTCTATCTACTGGTTTAGATTCTCAATCAATGATTTGCTACTTCCCTTTGTTTTGTCTCTATGATATTATATTGAATATATTTTGTTTTTTTGCATAATGCAACATCTAAAGATATCCCTTTGTTATTCACTACTCACCAAACAACCTCGTTGATAAACTGGAACAGAACCTGAACCAGCCTGAACTGAATCATATTCTAACAAACAGAACCAATCGTATGCTAAGGTGGTGACTGAATAATTTACATTATGAAGGATCTTTTGGTTTGTTTAATACTTTCTTGATTGATGAGTCTGTTCAGATATGTAGAGTTTGTTGTAGAGAACTGTTTTTTATTAAAACACTAGGTATATGAAGCATAAAACTATGAAAAACTGTTTAAAAACTATATTTTAATATTGTCTAGCAGTCAACAACACCTGTGTTTACCTAGTTCATGTCAGTATGGATGCCGTGAAAAAGGTCAATTCATCACAAGGGCAACATCAAAGTGTTGTCACCAAAGTTTGTGACAATCATATTCAATAATTGTTGAGACATTAAAAACACACATGTGAACCTGATGCTGGTGTTGGTGCTATAGAGGAGTTCAGGGTGTTTTTCAACTAGCTGTTTATTGAAATGTTTCCTTCCCTCCACTGACGTAACCGACTTTTTATCCACACACAAAGATTCATGTTCACACCTGGAGCCACAAGCAGCTCTTTGTGTCAGTTGTGTCAACTTTGTGGACTTAAGTGTGTGTTCTGTTTGTTCTTCTGTATTCATCATTGTGTCCGTGGATTGTTTATATTGTAAGACTGTGTGTGTGTGTGTGTGTGTGTGTGTGTGTGTGTGTGTGTGTGTGTGTGTGTGTGTGTGTGTGTGTGTGTGTGTGTGTGTGTGTGTGTGTGTGTGTGTGTGTGTGTGTGTGTGTGTGTGTGTGTGATGTGGTTCATCATGGTTCAAGGCCCTTTTGACTTCAACCCCAGCCGGTCGCCTCCCATAAAAAAAAAGCAATGAAAAAAAGCAATGAAATAATAATAATACTACAAAACTTAATTTACTTAATTTAACATCGACAAATACTAAAATAATAATGCTAAATTTAAGATAATAACTAATAATAATATAATTATAATAAAAGTAAATATTAAGTAGAAGATAAATTAACTGATTACACACCTATCAAATGTTGGGATATAGGTTGAATAAACTGATAAAATAAAATCTTTGGAAGAGTCATAAAAAAATGATAGAAACCTGATTTCTAATTCTCATGGTTATTTTTTTTTCATCTAATGTCTCTCATTGGCAAGATTCTTCCACGTGGAGTTAATTAAAGGACATTTTAGTATTTTTTATATTGACAAGAAATCCCAGGAAAACACCAAAAACCAGAGACTCTGTTGTTGCTCCAGAAACTATTAAAACACGTCAGTGAGTCTCACCACTGCACTGTGACATGCTCCTCACCACGAAACACACACTGTCGTTTATTTTGACTCTGTCTCACACACACACACACCATCCTCCTGCTAGAAATACTCACGACATCACCGAACGTGGATTCATCCGCAGCTGAGGAAATACTTTTGAGTAACGTCTGCTAAAAGTTAGAGCACCCAGCTGTTCAGGATATTACAGATCCTCTTTAAAAGTGAAGCTATCCATGTGTGAGCCTTTAATTTAAATATTTACATGTTCAGAAGGAGCCAATTAACGTGAGGATTTCTGCACTCGTGCATGTGCTACTAAACACAATGTGCTGGCACCGACATTATTTCCACAAACAAAAGAAGGGTGGATCCAGAAATTGTCAGTGTTCTTAAATAACCTCTTAAAACACAACCTCACATCTGTGTATATTTCTCTTTTCATAGCACAGAAACGTCAGTCCAATGCGACGCAGTCAAATGTCTCAGTGACTTTTCAGTGGATTTCCACAAAAAATGCGTTCACTGTCTTTTTACAACTCTGACAAATCCTCATCTTCTGAATTAATATGTTGAACCTTTTGAACATTTTCTTATTTTGATTAATGAACTAATGAACTTGCTGAGAGAAACTGCAGAGATAATTCATCGCTACGAGTTAGAGTGTTCATTTTGACAAGAATTTTTAATTTAGTCACTTATATGAACATTTTGTTTAGTTAAAGTCACATTTTAGGTGTTTTGTTTTAGTCATGGAATAAATGAGGTTGATGAATAGTTGTAGTCAGAATCTTTGACTACAAATTTAACAGTGCATTTTACAGGGTTCAGATGGTTAATGGAATTAAATAAAATGTATATATATAAGTCTGATATTTCATTTTTTCTCTTTTAAATATTAACATACAATCTAAAAGAAATACAACTGTAGCCTGTTGTTAAAAGCACTTTTGGAGCAAAAGGATTCTTTATCTAAGTTGGATCCAGATGAACGTTACTTGTTACTGAAAATCAACAGAGGAGACCAGCATCTCAGAGTCAGTCAGAAGGAGGAAGATGGTGGAAAGATAATATAAAATATTAATGAAAAGCTCCACATGTGGCTTCAACCTTTATTTGACATTCTTAATATCAGGTGTTCACTGGCTCAAATCACATGTTAATAAAGTTGTTTTAAATCCAGTTATATCAAACGTTTGATAAATCAACCTTACCCATAAACCCATTAAAATGCATGAAAACTTAATTTCTCTTTTTTCTTTTGTTTTGAACCTCTATTTCCACCGGTTCTTATGTCAAATTAGTACCATGTTAGAAAATAAGTTGTAGTAGCACTGTAGCTTCAGTCTTTATCCCATTTGAAATGTTTCACTGTGTTTGGTCTTAGTTCAGCTGGTATTTAAAGTGCTATAAAGGCAGGGTAAATGTTCCAGTGTGGATATTAACGGGTTAATGTGTTCCACAGGCTGGTTACAGGCCTGTTAAACGTCAGCCTCCGCTCTCAGCCGAAGCTTCGCTGAGCCTCGGAGCTGCTTGTTTTGGTTGATCTTGTCGTCTTGAACATGTTCCAGGATGTTCTGTCATGTGATACCGAAATGAAAAGTCTCTGAGGCCGAGACGGAAAGCTCTGTACATGCATGGTGTTTGACTAACAAAGTGGTCGTCATGCTGAATCATCTCTGTGTATAATCAGTGGAGTCAAACGTGTTGAAACGTCAGGCTGAGTAATAATCTCACGCACAAGGTCACGGCCCAGTCTTACGTGAACTACCGTGCTGCTCCGCACGACACACGGAAATCTTTGTTTCCTTCCAGCCAAGTAAACTGATCCTGAAGTTTCTAACTGTGTGTTTTCTGCCATGTTTCCTGCAGCCGGTCCTTACAGTGGTCTGGGGGAATTACTCTACAGAGAAAGCGTCCCCATGCACACTTTTGCCAAGTATCTCTTCACCTCGCTGCTACCTCATGACGCCGAACTGGCGTACAAAATTGCACTGAGGGCCATGAGGTGAGTTAAATCTCTTTCCTCGGGTTTTCCCTCCTCTCCGTCTTTAGAGGAAGTTCGAGATGAGAGGAGGAAATAAAGAGAGGACAAAGAAAATCCAAGCAGTGTGTGAGAGACACAGAAGGAATGAGCAAGGCAGATTTAGGAGCTATCTGGGGCACTGTTTAATGACAAACCCTCCTTTTGCTGGAATATTCACTAAATAATTAAACAGTGCTGAAACGAGTTTTATAAAATGTGTTAATAATAAATATACGCTGTTGGTTTTCTCCCTGACCGCCACGGGTGTTATGAAACTTTATTTCCTCTCGCCCACATTAAACCCCTTTGATTTTTATGATATGTAAATCTTTATATTTTTTTAATTTGAAACTTGAATCACAAAGCAGAAATATTAAACTAGTGGAGTGTGATATCACAGCAGCTCCATCAGCCCGAGGCAGAGATCCACCTGAGTTTAGGTGTGCAGGAAAATGATTGATTTATTCTATAAACGGAGTGTTGATGATTCTTGTAGGTGCACAGATCTGCTGGTGTGTGTTTCTGTGTGATGAAGATCTGATGAAATTGTTTCTCCCCGCCTCCTCTCAGGCTGCCGGTCCTGGAGTCCACAGCTGGCTCTGCAGACTTGTCTCGGCCTCACCATATAGTGTCAGTGGTGCCCAATCGCTACCCTCGCTGGTTCACTCTCAGCCACATAGAGTCCCAGCAGTGTGAACTGGCCTCCACCATGCTCACTGCTGCTAAAGGTACACACACACACACACACACATAAATGCACATGCACGCATGCACACTGTTGTTAAAACAGAATCATTTGTTTTGTAATAATAACATAAGCATATCCTATGATGTATTATACAGATAATAATAAAAAAAACTAATAAAGATAAATACTGGACATTAGAGCTGCAATGATTAATTATTTAGTTGTAAACTATTACTTTAACTACCAACTATTTTGACAAAAGATTATTTGCTGATTTGTGTTTATTTATTTTTTTAAAGAAATGGGACAATACATGTTAATAGACATATTTAAATGTGAGATTATAGCTGTGTGGCCAATTTCTCTATTCCCATTAGCATGTTGATGTTGTAGATAATTTTGACTATTAATAAAACACAATGAAATCAAGTAAAAAAAAAAAAAAAGTAAAGAAAAAAAATTAACAAATAAATTTGAGTCAATTTTAAGAATAAAATCTGAAGATCTGATTACTTTCAGGTTTTAATTTAGGTTGAATTTTAGGTTGAATTTTCAGCTTTGAAAAACTGTGATCGACATTTTACACCAAGAACCAAATAACTAATCGATTAATCGTTATCAAAATAGTCGTCAGTTGCAGCCCTACTGGATTCAGCTACTGGATTCAACTTTGCCTCTCTCTCTCTCTGGTTGCTTGTTGTTACCAGGTGATGCGCGTAAGCTAGAAACAGTGTTAGAGTCCATCCAGAAGAACATCCACTCCTCATCTCATATCTTCAAACTGGCCCAGGATGCCTTCAAAATCGCCACTCTCATGGACAGCCTGCCAGACATCACGCTGCTCAAAGTCTCCCTGGAGCTGGGCCTTCAGGTAACAAACACACACTGAAACTGAAAAGCTTTTATTGTCATTGGAACAAATAGTAGAATGACATTGAGTAGCAGCTCCCTTGTGAAATGGATGGTAGTGCAATATAGCAATATAGTACAATATAAAGATATACACTGCAGATCATGCGAACTTTAAACTAATCCTACGTTTCTTGCAGGTGATGAGAATGACTCTGTCGACCTTAAACTGGCGGAGGAGGGAGATGGTGCGGTGGCTCGTCACTTGTGCGACAGAAGTCGGTGAGTTTGTTTGACCGAGTAAAACTTGAACATTTCACTCTCTCTTTATTTCACTCCCAGCTGCTTTCTTTACACAGAAGTCACTGTGCACTGCTGTTACGAAAGGACTTTAAATTGCCCGTGACCGTTACACCTATTTGCTTATTTTGTGGCAGCAGAGGAGGTGACGCGGGTCACTCTCCTCCTACTGAAACACAAACCTTAGTTATTTTTGAAACAATGGGTCTTTGATTTTTCATATAGAAATAAATAAAAGCGGCTTCTTATTTCTAGCTGTTGATTTTTGTTGTCTGAAATGATAAATGCTGCGAGCAGATTCTGGTTAACTGCTGCTAACTCGGGTTTAGAACGTCTACTTGTTTGTTTCCATGAGACCTTTAGAAAGTGGATTTCGGAAAGCTTTCAGTGGGAGGGAAGAAGGGGGAAGGAATGACTGGCAGGGTAGTGATTATGGAGGATTGCGGCCTGTGGGCTGACTAAGTGGGCCTTATGTTTGGACGGGAATACTGGAGCCCAATGGCTGATTTTTCCTGAAGTGGACAGGAAGCTGAGTCCAGAGGGACGGAGCTCTGTGGGGGGAAAACCCTCCTCCCAGATGATTTCTCATGAATGTTGGGGAATGACAAGGAGCGCTTGTTTCTGTGAGCAGAGCTTTGAATCGATTCATTGAGAAGTTGGCAGTTGGTGATGCAGAGTGAGGCCAGGCCATATAATGTCAGGGAATTTGAAACAGAATATCCAATTAGAAAGTAAAAAGCCATTGTGAGACTGTTAAATTAGACAAGAATGAGAAATAAAGATTTTAGGAGGTACAAAAGGCAGATTCTACTTTAATCAAGATCTGAAAGGGGAATTTTATATGGCCAGTAATATATTTAAAGGATAAGATGATTTTCTATATTTTTTGTGATCAGAAAATCCTGACACAACCAACAATGTGTTAGAACCTCTCAATAGTTTCTCACCATTTCTATGGCTCTGAGTTCAAAAATATAAGGTTTATTCTGCCAAAAATAGTATAAATACTTTACAATAAAGCAGGAGTAGATTTTTTAGCAGCATTTTAGCAGCATATTATATGTATATATATATATATAATACATTTTATTTATAAGCACCATTCAAAGCACTCAAGAACTCTGCAAAAAGATAAGACAAATACTAAAAGTATAGAAAAAAGCTGCACACAGAATAAATAGAAATTGAGTTTTAAGTCAAAGTAAACTACATAACTACATTGTGTGTGTGTGTGTGTGTGTGTGTGTGTGTGTGTGCGTGTGCGTGTGCGTGTGTGTGTGTGTGTGTGCGTGTGTGTGTGTGTGTGTGAGTTTTGAGGTGGATACACACACAATACTAGTCATAAGGATCCTATTGTTTTGAGTTTCTTTGGTTGTTTTCAAGGCTCATGTCTTTATTTGCTGTTGGGATTAATAAAGTCCTCTAACATTATATATGGATTAAAATGTGTTGTTTCATCAGGGCGTATGTAATGAAGGGCCTTATCATATATAAAGTGAAAGAGGGCATTACATAAAGGGTAATATGGAAAACAGAAAGAGAAGATGACCTAAGATTGAGCCCTGGGGCACCACCAAAATGAATTTAAGTCTTTCCACCAGATCTCAAACTAACATGTTGTCTCTGTCTAGGTGTGTTTGCCCTGGACAGCATCATGCAGAACTGGTTCACCTTCTTCTCTCCCACTGAGGCCACCAGCGTTGTGGCGAGCACAGTCATGTCCAACAGCACCATTGTCCGCCTGCACCTGGACTGCCATCAGCAGGAGAACCTGGCCAACTCGGCCCGCACTCTGGCCCTGCAGTGTGCCATGAAGGACCCCCAGAATTGCGCCCTGTCGGCTCTGACGCTCTGCGAGAAGGACCACATTGCCTTCGAGACAGCTTATCAGATTGTACTGGACGCAGCCGCCACAGGAATGAACTACACACAGCTGTTTACAATAGCGCGCTACATGGAGCACCGCGGTTATCCTATGAGGGCGTACAAACTAGCAACGTTAGCCATGACTCACCTGAACCTCAGCTACAACCAAGACACGCACCCGGCCATCAACGATGTCCTCTGGGCATGTGCGCTCAGCCACTCGCTGGGGAAAAACGAACTCGCAGCCGTCATCCCCCTGGTGGTGAAAAGCGTGAAGTGTGCCACCGTCTTGTCGGACATTTTGCGACGGTGCACGCTAACGACGCCGGGGATGGTGGCGCTGCACAGTCGCAGGAACTCTGGGAAGCTAATGTCCCTAGACAAGGCTCCACTCAGGCAGCTACTGGACGCCACGATCGGGGCCTACATCAACACAACGCACTCTCGGTTGACACACATCAGCCCACGCCACTACAGCGAATTCATTGAGTTCCTCAGTAAAGCCAGGGAGACGTTTCTCATGGCTCATGACGGACACATCCAGTTCACGCAGTTCATAGACAACCTGAAACAGATTTACAAGGGCAAAAAGAAACTCATGATGCTCGTCAGAGAGAGATTTGGTTGAAAGAGGAATGACAAAAAGACCAAACGGCCCTTTTTACTTGAGTCTCCTTTTTTTATCCTTTCTAACTTGAAAAGTGAAAATCATCCTAAAACAACATGCAAATCTTATTCCACTGATTTGGGACTGCTGTGTCTGATGTGTCGACAAACACATTTTACTGAAGGCAAATAATTAGAAATAAGACTGTGATGGGGAAAAAATATGGCTGTTCATTGATATTGAATAGGACCTTTTATTGCTCAGCGCAGACAGACTGACAATTTGGCGTTTTTTAATTGAACAGCCCAAGATGACAGGAATGAGATATGAATATTTAGGGTACATTTTCTCCTACAAAGGACAAGTTTGGAATCGAGGAAGGAAAAAAAGACTGTAAACCTTGAAAGCAACACCTGGTATTGATATGTATAAATCCATTAAGTTTCGCAGAAGGAGAGAACTGTCAAATCGTGGAAGTTTGTGTGTCTCCCTTTATATATGTGTGAAAGTGAGAGAATAAGAGTTTTACACTGAGTATATACTGTATTGTCCAGTGGCAAAATGTCCACCTTGCACTCCTCCAACTTCCCTCAGCTAACATTCAGCAGCCTCAAAGAGAAAACAAATGGCTTTAAACCAAATGGAGCAAATCCATCTGAAGTGACAAGTACCTCTTTTTAAGGATCCAGCTTTACTCTTCCCCCTCCTCCACCCTCCCCATTCTCTCCCCCTGCTACTCACTGTAGTGAAACTGTGTCAGAATTTAAAGGAAAACTTCACTGGGTCGATATTTGTTTCTGCCATCTTCAGGCTGATTGTTCTGGCTTTGCAGTGTTGTTCACGCAGACTTCTCAAAATGTTCAGTATGCTTATTTTACACTCATTTGTCACAGAAACACAAAAACAAACTGTCATAGTGCTTGCTCTTGTGGAAACTTGGCAACTGTCAATATACATTCTCAGGGATTTCTCTAAAAAACAAAAAAGCAGACAAACTAGGAAAAAAGAAGAAGAGAACAAAATCATTTTATTGTCCTGTAAATATGAAAGTATAAGTCTGAATATTGAAAAAAAAATGTATATGTTAACTAATTTATGACAGAATATTCTATGTAAGGCACAATACTTGAAGCTGCAGTACTTTGTTTTTTTTTTTAAACAAATGAGAAAAAAACATATCAGAAGGACTTCAAATAAAACGTTGGCCTTGCAGTGTGTCAGGTTGCCAGTTGGAGCTGTTTTATGTAGACGTGTTGGCTGGTTTTGGCTCTGCAGACATGTAATGAACTGCAGAAACTGGCCAGGAAGTGGACATGCAACAGCATCTCCTCAACACACACATGCATTGAGGATTGTAGAAGACTCGTCCACGCCACCTCTGCTGACATCCCGACTTTGTGCAGGACAGAAAGTTGCTCTATACTGTAGGTCTTGACTGTTCCACTTTTTTTTAAATGCTTTTTTGTGTTTCTTTTTCTCTCCTCTTCAATTTTTTTTCTCTTTAGAATTCCTCACACAAGAACAGCCTTCTTTCTTGCCTTGTCTTAATGCTTTAAAATAACCAAATGGAAGTTCTAACTACCAAACCTATTTCATAAGCCAACCTTGGTTACAACCTTTTTTTTTTTATTTGTAGCTCAACAGCATCTGTATTCTGTGCTTTAAAAGCTCTGTTTCATCTGTTTTCCAGTGTCGTCTCCTGTCCGCTGCCCTCAGTAGAGGCCTGTTGTTTAGAAATCTTTTTATTTATTATGTTAGGTAAATGATTGTACAACCCATGTCAACATGCTCATGAAGTTGAAACTACGATTTGATACACTGATCGATTTATTTATGTAACTAAATCACTGTTTTATAAACTTGTTAATGAATCAACATTTTGTTTTGATTAAATTAGTTTTTTGAGAGGATGAAGTCGACTCATTTTTTTTATTATTCATCAGCTCATCCAGTAACCTAAAATAACATTTAGCTACTACTGGCTATATCTAGTGTGGTAGTATATAGTATATCTAGCTTCTTTGTGTAAAGCATCCACTGCTTATAAGCATTTCTTTCATCTGGAAATGCATGAAATGATAAGGTAAAACCACCATTAAAACAACATTAATTAGGAAATAAATAAGAATCTTTGATCATTTGGTTATTCATTAGATGAAATTTGACAAATGCATAGTATAGAAGAAAAATTGCAAAACTAGAATTCTATATTTAATGTACATTATGAGCATCTATCACATATGCTACACACATACATAACAGATGCTAAAGAAACAACATCAACTTCATTTGTTTTGCAGTTTATTTAGTTCTAAACCAAAGAACTAGACACATTTATAACTGATTCAGCCAAGGAAAGTGTAATAATTATTAAATTTGAAACCAGGACATGATGTGGGACTACATTAGCAACACTTCACTGGATACTTACCAAACCTGATATATAAGCAGGATACTTGTGTGCTTATAAATGTCTGTGAAAGCTGATTCCTCAAGGCTATTGATCCCAATTGATCACAATTCACCAAAAGAAGGAAAGAAAAGCTTAGAAGCAACGATTTGTCAAATCAGCGGGGCAAGAAAAAAAAGGAACTGACATGTGTGAGAGGAAGAGTTTATTTATTTCTGTCTGAAAGGACAAACTCCACAGAGCATTAAATGGATTATTTGGATTAGTTTGTTCTTAGTGTTGATCCTAAACTCTCATCAGCACTCTCAGTATCACTCCGCTAATCTATCCGCTTCTTTTCGTCTCACGGATTAAACAATAAAAGTTTCTCAACAAACTTGGAGTTATTCCCATGCTGCTCGGGTGCAAACTGACATTTGTGGACTTAGAAGGGAACTACCGGTAACATCCCTGTTGTCCCGAGTCTCATCCTCAAAATATCAAAAAGGAGATTTTTTTTTCTTGTTTTCAATTTGTATTGTTACTTTTATTGTGTAGTCTTCACCTTTAATCAGAAATCCCATCAAAGTGTTGCATCTGTGCTTCTATTTATGTTAGAATATCATGTCAGACGTTGCTCAGCCCAGCTGATTAATGCATTCAAGGAAGTCATCATTTCTCTTTCTGCTTACTTTACTTCCTGCACAGATAATTTAAGAATTTTAAGCTTTCCTTATCCTACTTCCTGTCTCTTGTCAGCTGCAGTCAGGGCCTGTGTGGGTAGGAACCTCTGATAAGGGAAGTTTTGTTTAGGAAACAAAGAACCATTAAATGATGGAAACATGGCCCAAAGTGGGAGTAAGTTTTGGATTTAGTTGACTAAATAAATATAATTATTATGTGTTGAATAGAAGCTCCCTAGGCCATTAATTTTTTATGTAAATTCAACTGAGTTAATATGATTCAATACAGCTCAGTTATTACTCAAGTATCTTGACATGCCGGACATTATTTTCTTAAATATTTAATTGATGATGAAATCAAAAGTGAATCATCATCAAATATTATTTTATTATTTTAGGATCACACTGTTTATTCTCAAATTGTGGATTCTTTTCAAATTATATAGAAAGGTAGATATTTTAAAATGTCTCTGGGACCGTCATATATAAGGGGTCACCCCTTATATATGAGATAGAAACTTTTTTTTAACTGTATGTCATTTTTCACCAAGCTAGAAAAATAAAGTGTCAAAACCATACAGTAAAGTGTTGAAACCAAACAACAAAAATACAGCAGCACCCCCACCGTACCTCAAAAATGGTTTGATCCACCCCAGCCCACCCTACTCGGTACTTTGCCTTCAGAACAGTGGATGATAATATATGGTAATGTTTAGTGTAAGTAACATTACCTGGTTAAATCATGATATGTAGCACATTTCTTAACTTCTACCACTCAAACCAACACATAATTTAAGTCCTCATTTTACTGCATTTAACTATAGGTCTGTGGTGGACACTAGGGGGTGTAGGTCTAGGTCACTGTTTATGTTGTTAGGTAGGAGTTAGCTGATGTTTTCTCTAGCTAGAAAATTGGTCAGACATTAACCATTAATCATTAACTCCTATTGTGTGTGTGTACAGAAAGACAGCCTCATAATTGATATAAGTTTGCTCTTAAAAAACAAAAAAGCCAGGTTCAGATAAGAGTCAGATCAATGGTCTGTATCTAGAACGATGTAAGTTGGATCAATGTATGAGTTTATATGTCATTTTGCCTTTTGGTTGACAGCATGGAGAAAGAGGGGGACCAAAGAGACAAATTTATTTATTAGCAGTTTTCATATTATGTACTTTTTCTTCTAGTTGAATATAGAGCTCCGGACCCTATGTGACTTCCAGTGGACCAGTCGCCATTTTGGCAGTAATATGTTCACATGATCCTGCTTCAATAACGACATGGATTTAAAGAACTAATAAAAGGGTTAGAAAGGGTTATAATAATGTCCCAGGGGTGCTTTTCAAAAGTATTTCTGCTAAACAGGACTTTCAGGCCTGAAGATGCAACTGATCAACTTTCTACTGTCTAAAAGCTAAAAGATGTGGCTCTGTGCTGCTTTTGCTCCACAAACGGGAAAGCCGATGTCATAAAAACAGAAAGAAAAGAAAGCAGTAAATACATAAGCTGTTAGTCTCTTTAGCCTTAAAAACTTTCCAAGGTGACCCTGAGCTGATCACAGTGACGACACATAACGTCTTAGACCCCAGTGTGACACCACCCGTTAACTGGGATGATTTGACACTTACCCTTCCAGTGAGCATACAGTGATTTTTTTTTTCTTTTTGCTGGTAATTTCCACAGCTGGATATTTATCACAAAGCCAGATTGCACACATAAACCCTGCAGGCTGCTTTTAGAGATAGAAAGTTGATTTTATGGAAAGAATCCCAGGGGCATCAAGAATAGGTAACATTTTTTTAATAGTCCTTGTTATTGGAATTAAAGTGAGATGTGAAATCAGATGGCTTCAAACACTCCTTGGACATTTGGGTAACGTTAGCTGTATGCTGCTGGTCCACTGTGATCCACATCGATACCAACAGACAGTTGTTTACTGTCATCTCCATGGTGACTCCTGACACGTAAACCTGAGTTGCTTCTCTGCTGAAAAATATGTCTGACGTGTCAAATTTTAATGTGATAGAGGTCTAATTCATCTGTCTAACCATCATAACTATGACACCTTAAACTCTAAATTCAACTCAAGTGAATGTACTCTATGTCACTAAAAACATTAATGTAAATCTGTCAAACTAAGACGTATCCCCTAGATTCTTGCAGTCCTATTAAGTTGTATCACAGCTGATGAAGTTAAACATGTCAGACTTGTATGGGCTCGGAGGAAATCACTTTGTTACGTTCGTTCCACACCCAGATCTCTCTACATTTATTTACTCCACAAATGCTTATTACTGCCAAAATGGCGGTGCGCTGGGTTTCGGGGCTGCGTGACGTCATCTCCCAGGGCTCTATAATCTATTTGTGTGTGAGGGACAGATGAAAAAGAGGAAAAAGGAGAGTGAAGATCAGGAAGAACCAGGTCAGAAAACAAACAGAATAGTGGCAGCAAAACAGCAACTGTTAAACTGACAAAGACAAACATTCCATTCACATTATGAATTTACAAAATACCTCATGGTAGTTATGTGTCCACCCTACATTAAATATGTTCCAGAAACACACATACACTTAACATATATCATGTATGTTGAGGAGCTGCTGTATCAAAATGAGTTGTTTTCACCCAGAAAGTAGGATTACCGTAAAATCTGTTTTTTTTTTATGATTCCAATCAATTCCTTTTTTGCTGTGGTTCAGCATTTAAATAACTTGTATCTGATTTGATGGTTTAGTCAAAGAGTTCCTATATTTAGAAACTTGGCCTTAAAACCAGCTGTGAAGCCTTTGTGAAGTTGTAATGCCACAAATATATAGTCACTCATATCAGCCAATCAGAGGAGAGGCTTATTAATATTAACGACACAGACACAAATAAACTGTTCCTATAGAGCTGCAGAGAGAAGCTGGAGAGGAGATGTAAAACTATACAAAGATGATCCGGGTTCTTGAAACCACAAATACGTGTTGTTAGTGACATCACAACTTCACATAAACCCCAGGAAAGGTGTAAAATATGGGGCACATCTTTAAACTGCTGCATTAACTGGGGCTTTAGTTAGAGCGTTAAAGGAGCTGCAGACAGATTTATTAACCTTTTGACAGCTGTGTCCTTGTTTATTTCTGATAAGCTCATTCGTACAGAGAGCGGTATCGATTTTCTCATCTTACTTTGTTTTTTTTATTTCACCTTTATTTCACCAGGCAGGTCATTACGAGCACATTCTTATTTACAGTGGCGGCCTGGCAAGAGACAAGAGTCAGTGGAGGGAGAAGGAAGACGACTAAAGGATAAAATCTGGGTTAAAGCACAAAATGCAGTGACAGCAATAAGAGTAAGCAATAATATGATCACAACTGAACACAAGAATACAAGAAAAGGTTGCATTATTAATAATATTTAATCTTACTTAAGATAGAACTGAAATTCCACAGCTGTGAATCGTGTTTTCTCTATCAACAACTTTAGTTTTGTTTCCTCACACAAAAACTCAGACGTCTCTCTTTTATTTCTAGTTACAAGACAACACGAGTCCCAGCAGGAGTTAAAATATTTGTAGAAGTTTTATTTATTCTCCAGGCAGAGGGTCATTGCACCCGAGTGTTTCTCCGAACCGCAGTCATGGATTTTATTATATATTTTTTTCTCAAAGTCTAACATCAACAAGTTTCAGACTAGAAGTGATCTATTCTAAAGTCATATTAGTTCTACTTTCTTCAGACAGAAAGTGAGATATCGATCGCTTCCAGGAGCAAACAGAAGCACTTAAATGGCCACAGAAAGCAGGAACATGTCCAAAGTCTCACACTTCCACACATATATCATTCTGTGTCTCTAGACGCCTCTAGATTCTACTTCAGGCTGTTTTCTGGGCCTCCGTCAGTCGAACAAACCAAACACAGCAAAACGTCAATCAGAGATACATCCTGTCAGCAGACAGCAGCTTATTTCTGTTACCCCAGCTGTGCAACTGGCACCGCAGATAAATCCTATCACTCTTAAATCATTTCCTGTGGACGAGCCTGTTGCTCCACTGCTGCTATATTAGCAGAACCATTCACTCCGTATTATCGGCGATGGGAACTTAAGGGACAGTTTGTCTCATGATCTCAGAGCTAAGAACTGGGAAAGACTGAATTGTAACTTAGAAAAGTATTGTCAGACTGCCTCTTTTCTACTTTCTTACTTTTCTTTTCCTTTAAAATGTTGGTCATTGCGAGAGAATTGCACTTTTTCTCCTTCCTTCTCTGTGATCAAAATCTGGTACAGATTAATTAATTACAGAAAATCATATAAAACTTCACAGATGAGCCACATTAAAAATTCAGGATGACAATATTCTATATTGTCCTTATTGCAAAGCATTGTTGGGCAAGTTACTTGAAATGCATAAATAGTTATTCATTACATATTTACTTCACCAACTACTCTAAAGCAAAAGTAAAGACTTTCTTTTCCTTCTTCTTTTACTTCTTCTTCTCTTATTCTTATACTTTTGTTACTCAGCTCCGTTAAAATCATCCATTGAACAGCTTTAAAGCCTCTACACTCACATCTTTCCCCCTAGAATGACAGGAAGATGGAGAGTTGTGACATCACATGTCTGTTTGCAGTTTGAAGCTCACTTTCTGTCTGTGTCGTTTCCGTTTAGACGTGGATCGTCGTGCCAGTGAGTCACAGGCTGCTCTGGATGACATGTCGCTTCATCACCACAAATACAAACACACACACACATGCACTGTAGTTTATTTTCACTTTATGCCACACACACTGTCCTGCTGTTAGAAATAGTCAGAAGACCAAATGAGGATTCATCCGCCACTGGAAATAGTCCCCAGCAAATAGATTTCATAGATCAGGAGCAGCCTTTACTGTTTTGCAAGAGACTTAAAATGCAGTCCCTGATTGGCCCAGATATTATACAATTTGTTCAATGGACAGAAGAAGAATAAAATAATTTAATTGTGTGTCTCTTGTGCCCGAATGGATCAAATTTGTTTGTGTGATGCTTAAAACAATTCATTCATACTCTGAGAGAAGAGGGAGACAAAAGTTCTCCTTTACAGCTTTAAGCTTCAGTTACTCTGATGGATTTGAAAAGGAATTTTGCACACACACTCACAACAGTGTTTTCAGGCACAACCATGCAAACTACAAACTGCAACAAACAAATCAAACAACAAACAGTCTTCGCTGAAGGTTCCGTGAAAATCTGACCCTGGAGCCGTGGAACAGTAGATCACAGCGGCTCCTTTTTCAAGGCAGAAATACGAGGTTGTACAAAGCACCTTGGTGGAGATTACTAGACTGCACCAATCATCCATCAAGCTCAGGCCTGTCCTTGGAATACATAATGTAATGATAATCTGATCCTGTATGCAAATGAAGGCACAGTAGGGTGACTGCGGGGAGAATAGTCCACCTGCCCTGCAACACAAGGAGCCGCTAACTCCAGATCTGCTGTCAGATTACAGCCTCGGAGGCTTTAAACCAGAGACAAATGCAGACTGGGACAATTGAGTTTAGAGGCATTTACTGGTGCTGTTTGTTTATTCAAATGAGGGGAGCAAAGTGCATTATTTGCATGTAGGTAACATGAGACTTAGCTACTTGATGAGATTAAGAGTAGTTCAACCAGCACGGGTCAGCATCAGTGTCAACACGCCGTTCTGTCTTAAACCGAACAAAGACGTTACAGTTTCATCAGCTCTGTCTCTAATCCTGCCGCGTGTGCAATCCCATCAGTTTAATGCTCCGTGACTGTCACGCCAACTTACATGATTAGATGGGGCGACTGGCGCTGGCAAAACCATTTCAACACATACCTGCAGATACACACATGCATGTTTGTGCAATGACTGGAAGCCATTTTGTGGCGATTCCCTTCGCCGACGTTAACGGCAGACATAAATCTGCCTGTTACACTGTATTACGTTAAGAAATGAAGGTAAAAGTGTGGGTCGCGCTTCATCAGACATCACCTTCTTCTGTCTGTGTTTAAAGGTGCATTAATTAAGATGTGACACAGTTACTAATGGGGCGACACGGTGGAGCAGTGGATGGTACTGTTGCCTCACAGCAGAAAGGTCACAGGTTCAAGGCCTTGAGCTTGGACTTTTCTGTGTGGAGTTTGCATGTTCTCCCCATGTCTGCATGGATTTTCTCCAGCCTTCTCCCACACTTCAAACACATGCTAAAGCGTGTAAGTGAATGGTGTGTGTGCCCCATGAAAGGCTGATGACATGTCTGTGATAAGTTGGGATTGGTTCCAGCAGACCCCCATGACCATGAGTGAGGAATAAGCAGGTATAGAAAATGACTGAGTGACATTAACTAATGATCACATGAATATCTGAGACGAGGTGGTATCACTGAGCTGTGCAGCCCGTCTGTTTTTATTCCAGCTCTGGAGACTCAAAACGTTTTTTTTATTTCAATGCTCATTTTATACATTTTAGTTTTTGATCTTGTCTGTTTTATGAAGTTATTTTATTCCTGTATCTTTAACCCTTTCCCTAACCCTAACCTTTCACAATTAAATATTCTAATAAACCTATTATTATTTTCTAAGTTGTACAGGTACAGCTGAAGTTGATTAGATTATTATTATTGTGAAGGTATTTAGTCATAAGTCAAAGTATTGGACAACTTCAAATGTTAGTCATCTTCTATACTCACTTATTCCTCATTAGGGTTGCAGGGGTCTGCTGGAGCCAATCCCAACGCATTACAGTGAGAGGCAGGGATACACCCCAGATGGTCGCCAGCCAATTGTGGGGCACACACACCATTCACTCACACAGGCAATTTAGAGTCTCCAATTAACCTCAGCATGTTTTTGGACTGTGGGAGGAAGCAGTACCCAGTGAAAACCCACACAGACACAGGGAGAACATGCAAACTCCACACAGAAAGGTCCCAGACCCAGGACCAAGGAGGTAATGAACCCGCGACCTTCTTGCTGTGAGGCAACAGCACTAACCCCTACACCACTGTGTCGCCCCAGAAGTAGAATGTAATATTCATAAATGTGTATATAATTTTTTTTATCAAAATAAGAATTGTTTTGTTTTTAATAATGTTTTTATCTACATTCCATCTGTGAAGCCTGACAAATTTTTGCAGTAGCCCTGTGACACTTTTCGCAGCCATAGGTTTCCATGCTTGGGAAACTCATTTTAAATCTTAAATATCACCACTAGATGCTACAGAAACTACATACTCTACCTTTAACTGTTCACTGAAGTGATTACAATTCATCCTGAGAGAAACATCAATTTCGTGATGATGCATTCAGTAGCTGTTGAGATGTTTCATCTATATCAAACAGAAGTCAATCACATGCCCCCCAAGCTGTAGCTGGACCGTCCGTTTATTATTTCATTTCTATAACCTGCAGAGCCTTTGAAAAGATTTCAGTTTCAAATCAAACAAAAGACCTTTGTCTCCATCATATTTATGACCTTTTCCTCCAGGAAGAAAACATCATCAATGTCTTTTCTTTCGTCGTTCTTTCATCTGCGGCGACGAAACTGTGAGGGAGCTGCTGCCGTTTTCATTTTGAGTTCTGTGGCCCATAAAGTAGGAAACCTTCATATTCACAGCTTTAAAGGGAATCCAAAATGTCACAAGCTGGAGTGGTTGCTGTCCATAAAGTTTTCATAAATGTCAGCGTGAATGAAACAGCCAATAGCAATTAGGTATTTCCTGAAAGGCCACCTTTCGACAACAAGAAAGCACAGCGAGAGAGAATCCGGTGAAAACTGAGGCGTAATCCATCCAATTATTTTACTAAGCTGTGTAATTATGTCCTGATCTTTTCTCCTGACGTACAGCTGATAATGGAGTCCCTTTCTCCAGTTGTTTCATTTTTTATGATGTTCAGATGACTGATTTTGCTTTTGATCAAACGCAGACACTAATAGATCTTTTGTTCAACTCATATCATCCAAAAATGTTTACCCTCCAGAAGAAACTGGATTAATTACCACAGGTTCAGTGATCATAGTCAAATCAGATTCTCACTTGACCAATTGAAAATATCTTCCCCAGTCTCCTAGCAACAGAGGAGGCCTCTCCGCCTGTTGATTGACAGTAGTGAGGCTCTTTAGCTCCAGTATTAAGTATCATCCAGGGCTTTTAGACCTCAGGCAAAGTGCCAAAAATCCATCATAGGAATATTTTGAAGTTGTTTTGTATTTTATAATAATATTGCTGCAGCATTGTTATTTTAACAGGTCGTTTTAAGTATAAGTTACCACTACCAATGCCAGTATTTCCCCTAAAGAAAAAAAACCCCAAAATATGCGAGGTATTACTAATCATTAGAGCCTCTTATCTGTAGAACTCTTCTGCAGCACGTGTGTCAACCTGCTTCGTTGCCTAGTAACAATGCGAGTACCACCGCTGAGAGCGATGGTGAAGGTTAGCAGCAAGCTAATGTAACTAAGAAAAAAGAAAAAAAAAGACAAAAACTATTGTTTAACTCACAGTTACTCACTGTTAAACTGGTTTAGCGTGAACTGGAGTTGTGAGCGTTTCTGTTCACAACTCGTACGTATTCTGTTGGATGTCGGGTTCAACTTCAGCGCTGCCTGAAACCTGTAGAGATGCGTTCACTGACTCACGAAAAAGTCCGACCTTAAAAAATACTTTCTCACAAATACAGCATTTCTAAACCAATAACATATCGAAGACTAAAACGTTCCTGTTAGCTGTTTAGTGTGATGTTAAGATGTTGCTCTGGGCATCTAGGCTGCTGTTTTAGCAATGCTCTGCAGCCTATATATTAAATATAAGACTAAAAATACGATTGTGTGAATATTAACAAGTGAACACGTATCATATTTATACATAAACACATAAATATGTATACATGAATATGTTTAAATATGACCCACCCATCACTAAACCTAGAGGAAACATTGTTAAGTCAGTCTATCTTTGTCATTTTTAATATATATATTAATTATTATTTAGTATTATATATAATACTAAAATAATAAAAAATATGAATATAAATGCAAATATAAATTGCAGACTGCTGTTGTTTGCTGCTGTAACTTTCACTCACAGTTAGGGGGGGAAGGAGAGAGAGAGAGAGAGAGAGAGAGAGAGAGAGAGAGAGAGAGAGAGAGAGAGAGAGCACTAATGTTATCCAGAAAACCAGAGCATAGATTTTACAGTGACTCTTCTGTAATCAACAGGACAAACAAGAAAATGATGCACACTCCTCATTTCCTGTTCTTTAAGTATATTACTTATTTATTTAACTCTATAGATGTTGGTTAGACATGAATACTTGTGATGTCTCTCCCCTGGTGATGTACAGTGGCTACTTATGATTGAATCTGAGGTTCATTCATCTGTTTCCTACATTGTGCTGAGCAGTTCCTGTGATTCTCCTACACTAATAATCACCAGAATGCAGGAAATAAAATCTTTAAAACTAACATTTTCTTAGTGCTGGACCCCAGAGCCCCGGTTTAAAAGTGGCCTTGACTGGTTGATATTTTGCAGTATATTTCTGAATGATGAATGAATGATTCTTCTTAGAGTAAAATATGCATGTATGTAAAAAGTATTTAACACTAAAAAGTGAGGTCCTGGAGTCCTAGAGGTTAGGAGGCTCTCTCTTCTCTCTCTGTTTTTTTTTTTTTTTTTTACATTTATGACCAGGGTTTATAATTAAATGCTAATTAATACCCCCAAAACATAACTGGAGGATTCATTAGCAATCATTGGAGAACCCTTTTAAGTCCTCCTCCAGGCAGCTTTGTAGAAAAAAAATACATTCAACCTAATGAAAATGACAAGCAAATGAAATCAAACTAATAAATAAGCAACAAAAAAAAAACTCAACCTGTATTTATTTGTGCAGGATTAGCTTGTACTGTTACAAGTCAAATTAAAGCCACTACATGTAGGATTTATTTTTGGGGATTATATTGTTATTATTATTATTGTTTTGTTTGTTGTTGCTTTTAAATAAAAATAAATATCAGAACAAAGAAAGTAATTCAACAGTATTTGCCAAGGATGATTTTAAAAGATTTTAGAGCAAGTCATTATTATTAGTAGTAGTAGTAGTATTAGTATTATTATAAAAATCCCAAATCATTTAACCAACAGCTACACATTGATTAACGTTCGGTGCAATGAGGGTGTGATGCTCAGATAAATCTGCCATGTTACAGCTGCTCCTTTCTCCATAATAGTGGATTGAAAAAATGTTTAATGGGCCCAATAGTGTCACCTGATGGATGCCATACTTGTCATGTCACTGTTTGGCCACTAGTAAAGATGTTGGGAAAGAGCTGACCCTATAATACACCATCCAAACCTGGACTTCCCTCGACGTCTGAACTCTGGCACCACTGAGCTGTAACATTAGGCCAAACTGAGGTTCTATTGAGCAGAAAAGTTCAGTAAAACACACAAACCAGCACATTTACTGTGGTGGTAAATGTTCTACATCCGCTGAGGTAAATGTGTGTGGGGAGTGTAACAAGTAAGTATGGAAGTATATCAGATATGTCCTTTGCTGAAATACCATGCAAATTCCCCTAGAGGTTGTAATATTTCTCCATTCCCAAGTGAAAATAGTGAAAGCTATTATTGATATTTATGGCCTGGGTTTATAATTAAATACTAATTAATACCTCCAGAACTTACGCCTGAGCGCTGTCTTCCACATCGTCTCCGTCAGATGATTAATAGTCACCATTTATTACCTAACAAGCCCGCAAACCAGCTTTCAGTGGAGATCGTTTCACTCAGGCCTATTACCACCTGAGAAGTAGCAGCCTGTATTTAATAACAAAATGGCTCCTCTTGATAATGTTCGACCTTAACACAATAATTTCTCCCAACTAGGTGTAAGTGTGTAATGTAAAACCCATATAAGATTTACGATAGGTAAAGAAAAAATAAAAGGGGATTAATACTTAAAAGTAAATTTATAAGCCTTTGTTAAAGCAGAGGAATTTGACCTGAGGGTATCTATTACCTTTTATATTGCATTTAAGGGAGCAGGGCAGTTAATTAACATGCTTTGACCATTATATCTGCTATCTCAAACTTAGTGGGTTGTTTAAAGATTGGTGTGAATGTTTGACCATGTAATTTACCCGTTAAGGTGATTTTCTTCTCCAGTGCACAGTGGAATCTGCTGTAACCAGCTTTTCCAACTTCAGTCCATTTACAGTCCGTGGTTCAGTCTGACCTTTGATGCTGCTCTTTGAACAAATCACAGTCCGTCTGTCATCAAATAAACCGGTCAGGGAGCCACACTGATATATTTATTTATACACTTTAAAGTAACATGGACAATGCACATTGATAGACATTTCTGTGAACGTGCCATCTTAGCCATCTTGGCTCGTTTTCAGCCATATTCTCTGAGCAGCTGTGATGACAGCTGCGTAGGACACAGAAAATACTTCAAAACAAGGAAAACAAAACATAAAAACATAAATCAAAGCAGCCTTCTGGTTATTTGAGTATGTTGCAGAATATGGTCACACACTTGATTGTCTTCTAACCATTAAATTAATTTTAGATGAGCGATATATGTCACAGTCGGTGACTGTACCATATGTGAGCTGCTCTCTCTAAAACACTGATTGTCCTTGTTGGTTTTATACAATCATCCCTCCTCCCACAGACCTCATGTGAAAAATCTTATATTAAGCATGACACAGAAGCCCATTTAAAGCTACTGTAAAATATACCAGTTTAAAAACACAATATTTTAGGAAAGTAAGATGAAAGTCTAGTTGGTAAAGTGGTAAATAAAGAAACTCTGTATTGCACTGTATGAAATACACAGAAAATGAACCTGTAAACTGTGAAATCATTAGAAAAAAAATAAGACTCAAATTATTCAACAGACTCAGAAAACTTTATTAAATTAAATGTTTTTTTTAATACTTCTTTCCGGTGAGGTCAAATATGAATGAAAATGAAATCGCCCCTTTTTTCTATAGTCTGTTTTTTATTTCATAATCAAAGTGTTTACATGTGCAATAGGGTCCTGTTTTTGAGCCACATCCTGCTCGCGATTATATTTGGGGTATGGTGTTTACCTGGAACATAATAAACCTGATTATTCATATCCTTGTATACATGATCCTAACAATATCCAGGTTCCTGATTATCTGCCTGCAGGTGTCTCTGTTTTTTTTTTTTTACCATCTCTGAAAGCAGGATATTAAGGTGTATGTAAACACAATCACACAGTGTTTCCTCACAGCAGAATTATTACTCGTTAGTAATAAATGATGTCAAATATAAAGTTCCTCATCAGCCTCATCAGCTCTGCTGCACTCAACAGTCACCTGTTCCCTGTTCTTCATCCAGTTCTTAGATCAGTCTTTGTTTAATTATCTCTTTAGTTTTTCCTATTCTTAAGCTTCAGTTTTTGTGAGTTTCTATAAATGAGTAGTAATGTATTACTGTTTTATACAGTAGTATATTATTGCCCAGCACTGCTGAGGTCATAATGCAGACTGCATTATACCGAAAGGTGTTTAATATTTTGTCCACCCCAATATTTTAATTTGGAAAGTAGTGAATGTCAGAAAACTTTTACAACATTTGGAAGTTGGTTCAGTGCATATGATGATCTGTCACTGGCCTGTCTGGGCTTTCTGTGTCTAGCTTGTGTTTTATTAATTTTTGTATTATTATTTACTTCATAATAGTTTTCTCTTTCTTTTCCTATTTTACTTTGTTGGTTAATTGCCTTCGTTTATGATTGATATCCTAAATGATGTATTGTAAATATATTCTAGTGTTCTGGATATGCTGCAGTTGTTTCAGGAGGTGTTATTCAAAGTGTTCATAGGTTAAAGAGTTATGAGAAACAACATGGATGCGAAGATGTTAAAGTGCCTTACACACGCTACTCCTTGTTGATGAACCTGGTTATTCATCATGGTAATTTGCCAAAAAGTCAACAATTACACTGTTAATTTATGCTTTTTCAGTGTATATTTAAAGTTTTTCACAAGCCCTGGTATCATGTGAGGGCCTGACTAATAACTGGAACAATCAGTACTTTCCCATAAGGTTCTCATACAATGTTAATGTTCCTCACTGCTGCAGTAAATAGACCTTATATTAGCAACGGGAGAATTTCTAGTCCCCGACTTAATGTTTGTGTGGCTGCAGCAGAGTTTATTATTGTCAGGATAAGAAACTGTAGTTCAAGGTTTTAGGTAAATGTACTGCCTTAATACTGCCTAATGCTAAATTAACCAAGTTAAATAACAGACACACCTGCCAGACAGGTGATCATTTATCTATCCTTTTCTTTTCTTTATTTCTTTATTCTCAGCTGTGTCTCTGACTGTTTTATTCTCCCAACAGACTGAAAGAAAAGTTACTCAACAGTTGGATGTGTATTTTTTAGTTAGTTTATCAATTTTCTGTCCTTGCCGCAGACTTTGATAAGTGAATTTGACAGCTGTGCTCTTTAATGTTGCCATGGTTACAGGTTGGGTAGCAGATGAATTTAGAACAGTTGATTAAACTTGAGCCGAACTACGTGTGCATTTAACGGTTCTGATGCACACCTGCCAGCCAATCAGAGAAGAGGATCCACGCGGACCATAATGGTCACCTGCCGATAATCTTGACTTTTGCAATGTGTTTCTTGCATGCCTTTTCTCCATCAAGTCTCAATCTGTCTACCTCAGAATGATGTATATATATATATATATATATATATATATATATATATATATATATATATATATATATATATATATACACACAGGTTCCCTCTGTTCATCAGCTGGAATATGTCACTCACTGCATGTTTCTCTACCTGAAGTGTCAACCCGCAACACAAGTAGAGGAGTAGCAAGGATGAAACAAGGCTTTTGTTTGAGCCTGTCAAAACGTGGAGAACTAAAACAGAAACAATGGCAAAGCGTCTAAAGTCAGACACCTGACCGGACACATCGGACAGGTGAGGGCTGCAGCAGTGACATGAAGGAGAAATATGGTGGCTGGGAGAATATGATGAATTCTTTAACCATGATGTCAAATTACACCAAGATCTGATGGATATCAAAGAAAATATATTGGGGAAAATCTTTTTTGGGGTTTAAACCAGACTTTTTGTGGCAAAACAGAAAGCTTAACTGTGTATGGGTATGTGTGTGTGTGTGTGTGTGTGTATCCATTTTCTTGCTAGTGAATCTTTGACTTGTTACTTTGACTTCCTCAATTAAAGGTACAATGTGTAGTTTTCTGGTGGCATCCAGTGGAGAGTTTGCACACTGCAACCAACTTCCCCCCCAAGTGTATAGAAGAACCTACAATGGCTGTGGAAAAGAGGAAAGTTCTTCATCTCTAGAATCATAGTTTGGTTTGTCCATTCAGTACTGTAAAAACATGACAGCGCAACATGGCGGCTTCAAGGAGGGAGACCTGCTACTCATGTAGATAAAAACATCTCAATCTAATGTGTAAAAAACAAACATTAACTTCTTTTGATTAAATTATATTCTAATTAAAACATACTTAGTATTCCATTTTGCCAAGTCTGTTCCGCTAGCTGCTGTAAATCTTACAGACTGTACCTTTAATTAACAGTTAACTTTCCAAGCTTCCATGCCCATTGTGAGCCCACGGAACATTCCTATGATGAAGTAATTAATTTTATGTCATCGTTAGTGATGTTCAACACTATTATTCTTTTCACATTGCCTAAACTTTCACTTTGTTCCGCGGAGCCTGTCGGGGTACGAGGTCTTTATCCTGGACAGGAAGTGTTAATGAGAACTCTGTGGTTGAGTAAGTCTGTTATGGCTGAAACTGGCCTCTGATCCACAAGAGCCCTCCACACCCCCACCACCCCCCCTACAGTGCAAGTTTTTCTTTTCTGCTCATTGGTATGCAGTGTGTTGGTGTCTGTAGATCTATTATTTATGTGGACTATATATATCACCATGTGTGTGTGTGTGTTTCATGACAGTCCAGCTAAATGACTGCAATTATTTCTCGAGGTGCAAGCAACTCATGCATGTTTTATTCCCCATCTGGAGCCAGACTGTACACAATGGTGACTTTCTCTTTTCTGCTCTTTCCCTTTTTTTCTATCTATCTAGATTTTTTTGTCTCCTTCAAACTCTCCTTCCAAATGCAAACCCCCTTTCGCTCTCTGTTTCCCCAACCCCCAACTGGTCCTGTGTCTCGCTGTTCCACATTTGGGGTTGTGGCCCTCTGTGTCTTTTAGTGGAGCTAGTGATCTGTAAACTGACAAATGAACTCTGAAGCTGCTGCCTCAGAGGGGGCAGATTCCTTTGTGAAGTCCAGCTCTGCCTCGCACTGGACAGCTCTCCTTTATATTTGCTCTGTTTGCATCCACTCTTTTATTTACAGTGGAGGTGATTGTTTCAGTGGCTGTAAACGAGCATCATGGGCATCTTCCTGGCCTCAAATTAAACACATACAACTGAAAGACATTAACCAGCTGCCACTTAGTTTACAGATTACAACATCAGTAAAAGACCAAGGAAGGAAACTGGCTGAGGGGATAAAGAGAGTCTGTACCTGTGTGTGTGCATGTGTGTGCCTGTGTGTGTGAAGGGAAGGGGCTGCATAGATGTGTATTGCATTGTAGTGGTTGAGACATGATATATGCACAAAAATAAACTATAAAATCTTCTATAAATGATTTCTGCTAATTTGTTATGTCAAATACATTTTTAGGAAGAAAGTAGATTACGTTTGTAGAGCCTAACATTGGTTGTCTGCTTCCTGAATCCTGGGTTTGTGGAAACAATTGTGTGTTGTTTTTGTCTCATGCTTCAAGTGTTTGAGCACCTGAAAATAAAGTGATAAAAGTGTTAATCTGGGTTTAGAAAGATTCCGTTGGGAAAACAAATAAAACATGTCTGAACATTTTGCAGATATATGTAGCAATAGATTCATTTCTTAATTATGTTAATAATTAATAAACTACATCGTTGATAAACTACATTGATTTCTCACAAAATATAGTTTCTAATGGAAATTATATTTCTTGTAGACAGGATTGATTTGATTAAAAAAAAAAAGACATACACCGAACACCTTACAGCCACAGCTCCAGTTGGCCGCCTCGACAATGGAGACAGGGAACAAGGTCCATTTGGACTCAATGCCCCCCGCCTCCCCCAGGGATGTGGCTGAAGCTCTCCCGAAGGTGTGAGATGAAGCTCCTTCTGACAGGAGATTCAGTTAGACGTTCCCAGCAAACCCTCACAAAACGTGTGGGTCTGCCAGGTCTGACCGACATCCTTCCCTACCATCGGAGCCAACTCACCACCAGGTGGTGATCAGAGTGTCCACGACATGTGGCCACAAGTCTGACAACATGACCACAAAGTCCACCTTCAAACTGCAGCCAAGGGTGTCTTGGTGCACATGCACCTTTATGTTGTGACCAAGTGTCATGTATGAATAATACATGTCTGGTGTTTGTAACAAACCAAACGGCTTGAAAATTGGTTCAAAATTCAGAGAGTTAAGATGATTTAAATGGTAGATGGATCTTGCCTCGACATACATACGTTAGGAGGTGTGGCTTCCCCTGACACATGATGGTGGCTGTGATGACACATTGTTGCAACTACAGCAGCTGCAAATGCAACATCTACATGTCTATATGTATAGGCTGTACTTACACAGCATTGCTTTGAGCTAAATGATAACATGCATTCATCATCCAGGTCTAGAATGTTGCCATCTGAATATTTGCTAATTATCATTAAGCAAAGTAAAGCTGAGGCTTTACTAAGCTGAGCTCATTAGTTATGGGAATATAATATAATTTCATGACAATTCATCCAATGAAACCACACTGCTATCACGGCTAGTTCAAACGTGCCATGTTCCCCAAAGTGCCAGAACAATATAAACAAGTCCAATCCTCCAGCGGACTCCAGGTGTGCAGCACTCTACTTGTGTAAGGACACTGAGCACACATCCAGGAAAAGATTAGATTTTCAATTTGTGTGAGTGCATGTTCAGTGGTTTTTATTCATACCTACATTACACACAGGTTGTGTGTGTATGTGTGTGTGTGTGTGTGTGTGTGTGTGTGTGTGTGTGTGTGTGTGTGTGTGTGTGTGTGTGTGTGTGTGTGTGTGTGTGTGTATTTTAGTGTCCAAACGCACATGAACAATAGCATCCACGTGGCTGCAGCAGTGGTAATTGATGAATGGGATGTTTCAAGAGCAGAATATGAATGAAGAGGAGAGGACCCTGAGGGAATACTTCACACCATTGTAATCAAAGCCATGATAGTGTCCCTGCCTTTGACTAATGGTCCCAAAAAAGGACCTTTTACAGCCTGACTCTCCAATTCCCTTCCCTCAGTCTCTCCACACACAGGCCCAGTAGGGGGAGGAGACTTATGTTGCATCTTTTACATCTGCTTAAATACAGGTGTGATGATTCTAAATATGAAAATATTTGTATTTTAAAGTGAAGACTCCTTTTTTGTTCCTTTTCCACCCTTTTCACCTTTAGAAAGGTCTCTGTAAACCTTCCTCACTCTGAGGGGTACACCTGTTCGCTGGCTGCTGATTTATGAAGTTCATATGAAGCCATTCTTCATGGGCCGGTGGAGAAGGAGGCGGGGACAAGGGAGGGATGGAGGGCAGGAAAGCGCTAATACAAAGAAAGCAGTTCACAAACTCACAGAGACACATACATTAATTAATGACACTGTACAAAATCAAATGAGTCACATTCATGCATTATTACTGTGACTATTACAGTGACATTCAATTCGACCTCCGCAGTGGCCAGAATGTGACCTTAGTTGCTGCCTGGACAAACTCCAACAGATTAAACATTACAGTACAGAGAGTCAGAGTAGACCTACAATATTAAAACTGCTCTAAAAGGTTCGGAAACAAAATATTGACATATTATAACATTATAAAGATGTGAACAGTTGGCTATTTGCACATCCAGCATGTCTACTTATTGATAGTCTGACTGTTTAGCTGCTAAATGATCCTCTATGTATATGCAAAAAAAGAAATGTGCATTAGGTGTGTTTGCATTAAATGTTTTGGAGCAAATAAATTAGATGCAACATGTAGTTTGGTCTGGTTGCATGTCTGATGTGTCCAGTTTAGTGGTGTTGAACAGGCAAATCCTGCAATAGCAACTCCTGTCAAAGCAAAACAAACAAAGCACTGATCCATACACTCAACCCTCCTTGTGCTGAAAGAAGAGAAACTAAAGACTACAACACCATGTCTGAAACGTTTACATATTTTGCCAAAACATATTGCGTCAGTGTTTCCCTCTGGACCCTGAGCTGCTTTTAGTTAAATGATTAAGGCAAGAAAGAGTTAAGACCACTCTGTTCTGATTGGCTGCTTCAGGAAGCTTCCTCTGACAAACACTACTAGCAGGATTTCACTTCTTGTTCTTTACGCGCAACTTCTCAATTAAATCCTCAATCGGATCCAAAACAGTTGAGTGGACAATGTGGAACAACCTCAGCAACAAGACAACAGGACTTTCAGCCTCTTGTGAATATGCGTGAACAATCGGATGAAGCAAGAATTAGCGATAACTTTACAAAGTTTTTGGAGCAGATTGAAGCCCTGACTTTTGACTTGCAGGGAGCATATTTACAGACATGCACCCCATGTTTTGTAACTTTGACCATTATATCTGACATCCTGACATTGTACAAATAACGATCACAAATATCATCATAAATATAATAAAAAGTAGTGGTAGTAAAAAGTAGTACAATGGTTTTTTTTTTAATTAACATAACTTGCTGATAACACATTAAAATGTTGTAGCAGTTTATTCTGTTGTTTCGAGCCCAATGTCACGATACAAACGCAAGTCTGAACACGCAGCGGCTCGCTCACCTTTTACTCTTAAATGTCACAGCAGCACAGCTGAGAAAATACAACCCAACACACTCACACACACATGCTCATACTATTACAAATGTATGGCATTACTCCTGCATTCAGCGTGTTCGTGTGGCCTTTTGCAGGCGTCCTCAGAGACGTGGCATTGACAAACCTACAAACAGTAATTGGGCCATTATGACTCCCTGCGATGGTATTGATTCCTCTGTTTTAGGTGCAGCCGGGTAATGGGTGTCTAGACAGAAGGGTTCATATTGCAGGCAGTAGGGCCTGAGCAGTATTAGATACAGTAATCTTAATGTTGTCCATGACTCAGGTGTGTTGCTTTGTGTATCTCAGACCATTTGTGGGATTCTTGAGCTGGTATTTCAGCATAGGGATAAACCTATAGACTGAGAAGGACTCCATATGGAAAAGAGGAGGAGAAAACATGAACAGAGTCCTCTTTTTCCCAGTCCAATTATCATAGTTTAATCTAATCCCAGTGGCCACTGGAGCTGAATGATGACAATCTGTTCCAGGATTCTTCTCAACTTTGAAAATCCAGTCACCTGGAGAGCAGAAAGTGTGTGCGAGGGATTCTCATCAGAGCCTCGCTGCTGATCTAAATCAAATATTACTGAAGCTGGGTTTCCATGGCAATAACATGCTGCCCCCTTCCATGACATTTGAGGGTTTAGCTGTGAAGAAGGTAGCCCCCTCCTTTCCTGGTGTTTCTGCCTTCTTGGTCCAAACGTGAGCGGAATAGATGTGTAAGCAGCATCTCGACCACCTTTTCACCTTGTGTGAATCTACAGAGTTGTGTGCACAGCTCTCCCATGGGCTACACAGGACCAGCAGCCTGCTGTGTGTGGCAAACACCTCCCTGTACTGCAGAACACTGCTGGTCCACAGAGAAATGCTGAAGCCATCGATTGCTTTCTCCACAGCGGCACAGTGTGCAACCCGTGAGCCCACAAAATGTCAATGGATATGAATTGCGTAAAGAACTTTTGATCCCCTAATTCAATATTGTAAAGCTTCACAAAAGGTCAGGCTGTACAGTAAAATAACAACAGCAATATCTTACAGTCACTTTATTTTTCAAATATGTTTTACAGAAGTGTTAATATTAGATTTTTCAACATTACTTGAGTCGGAAATAAAACAAAGCATATTTTGCAAATGAACCAAATACAGAAACACATCTGTAGGCAAATGACAATTACTTTGCACCCAGAAGCGATTCCAGTTTCCAAGTAATACCGACCAATCATGTTTGATTGTATGCAAGTGACGAGTCCATGTGGAGCGCTGTACAGAGGAACACATTGGCCAAATGGTATCTTGAGACCTATGAGAGTCTGTCGACAGTATTATTAGCTTTTTATTTTATTTTATTAGCTTTTACTAGCTTCTGAAATTGCTAGCTGGCCTGTAAACAACGACTGATGAACTGAAAAGGAACTGTTGCATCAGATATTCGTCAGCTCCTTTGTTTAAATAAATGTTTTGCTATGTTTTGTCAGGATTTCCACGATTGCAGACAACAATAAACAAAAAAACACAGAAAACACCTTTAAAATGCAAAAAACACAAATAACAGACAACATGACTAAATACAGAAATGTGCTGCAATACAGAAAAATACAATCGAATAGAAAAAATAAACACAGCAAATATAAGGAACATAGATTTTGACTCCTGTCAGTGGACATCATGATTTCAGATTTTACTACAGATATCTGCATAATTAGCATTAGCTTTATAGTCCTACAAAATGTGTACAATGATGACTTAGAATAAATGCTTGTGCCACAAACCACAACTCACATTTCTGGGCATGTTCAGTAGTTTGTTAGTTTTAAATGTTTTCCATAGTTTTAACTTGCAGCATATCTGCATTTAGTCTGTGTTCTGTATGTGTGTTTTCTGTATTTTTCTGTCATTTTCATTTCATTCGTGTGTTGTGCTTCCTTCAGTCGTGTTGCATTAGTGCTCAGGGCCATTGTATAACACCGTTGGAGCGACACTTCCCCTCATAATGTCATCCTACTGTTTCTAACAGCAGATCGTGCCGCCTTCCTTCCCACCTTCTGCCTGCAATATTCATCTGGGAGAGTGCTGTCATTATGAAACACACGTTTTAATGCTTACAAGAACACTGCCTTGGGCTCTTTTTACGGCATCAGTCACCTACCATCAAATCAAAGCTGCTTCTGAGGGAAAGTATGAACAGGCCCCTTATAGACGATATACAACACTGAAAACGACAGAACAGGCGGGGCAGAGAATGGTGAACAGTTCTAGGTTTAACTGCTCAGCTGTGACCAAACACGCTGGTTTTGGCTCGGTGGGGAGATGATGATCCAGTTTTGACACTCTGGCTCTATGGTCCTTTGTTTGGTCTGTCGCAGATGTTTCTGCCTCCGTGCGCTTGTGCGTTAGGGAGGGAGCGTGAGGGATGGTTTTCACCGTGGTCTACTGATCTCCTCGCAACATTAGGCTCAGGTCATTTCAGTGATTACTGCCAAAGCTGCCAGTGGGCCCAATGAATGTCTGAGGAGGAGACAGGGAGCCACCGTTTGCATATATTTACAGGCCGGAAGCAAAAACAACACAGAGCTGGAACATGACTCCAGCATGAACATGTTTGGTGACAGCAGTGAAATCGCTCAGCAACAAAAAGTTCACCATACACCCTGAGCAGAAAAAATGTAACTAACCCTTCTGTAGTTGGGATTTTTCAACCTTTGCAATTTATAAATAAATCATGATGTTTGGAAGGAGATGACTGGGGACAAAAATAAAAATGAGTTTATATCAAACTGGAAGAGTTAAACTGATGAAGTGGATGAAAAAAGAGTGTTTGTGTGTATGTGTGTGTGTGTGTGTGTGTGTGTGTGTGTGGGTGTGCTGGGGGGGCAGTATAAATGAATACACAGAGGGCCTCATTCTGTCTGGTCCATTGTCTTAATTGTCATATATTTCTGTTTTGGAGACACTGGCCTGTGATCACTGAAGGAGAAGCTGTATAAATACACACACACACACACACACACACACACACACACACACACACAAACACACACACACACACACACACACACACACACACACACACACACACACACACACACACACACAGTTCTTGCATGGTTGACAGCACCACTCACAGGTTCCAAACTGTAAATGCAGCCGTTGTAAATGAGCTGCAGATTTTACCTTTAAATAATCAGAGTGAAATAGTTTCATCTCACATGGTAACAGGTCAGAAACAGGTTAGAAGGATGAAAAAAAAGGGGAAAAGAACTCTTTGATCATTTCATAACAGCACTTCAGGTTCTTTGTGGTTTGTGGTTGTCCATCATCGGCATCCTAAAGTCTCCCCGGAAACACGTATGGACTCTATGCCTAAAATTCCCAGAGGTTTATGGTTATTAATTATGGCAATTCAGGCATCTCTACTCCAGATGTTTGTGATTAATAGTTGTCTGAGAGGTGGAGGACAAGGCCTTCAGCAGCTCTACTGCCGTTATAAATCCTCTCAAGGAAAGACAGACAGACGCAGTGTTCAAACGCATCTCTAGTCTAAACTTATGGGAATGTTTTTTTTTATTTATTTAATGAACTTCTTTTGCAAACTGTATGTGGTGTGATTATTGATTTATTAGTGGATTTATCCTGCAGACGTCCTCACATGAGGGAGATTTATTGTTGCCTCAGCGTCGTGTGTCCTCACACTGTTGGAGGCTGTTCATGCAAGAGAGGAATTCTCCTCTCTCCACTTTTCAATGTCATTTTGGGAAACCAAATGCATCTGAATGAAGATGAATTATTCCACACCGAGGATCTGTGCTTTGATTTCTCCCTAATCAAAGTAAAGTTTGTCTGCGCTGAAGTTCTCAGGCACAACAACACATGCATTTTTCATAAAAGACGGATCATGGAAAGCAGTTCAGAGTAAGATAGCAGTGACATATTTTGTGCTGAATACACCATGCATATTTCATAACGAAAAATGTTTTCCCTCCACCAGCGATGCACAGAGACTCAGAGGATTCAAGGGGGATCGAGCGTTTTCAAATGTGAGAAAGCAGAGTTATTCATCTGAGGCCCTGCAGTTAACCATTTGTTTTGGTGCATAAATCATAAACTTAAATTAAATTACACAGGTAGAAACAATTATCTCAACTGCTAAATGTATTCTGTTTAAATTATAAATGAACAGAAAACCAGACTGACTGCTCTACAAGAGCAGTAAAAACAAAATCAGCTGGCTGGCAAACTGAACAACATAAGCAGAAGTTGTAAAGCACAATTATAACCTTAGAAAAATGCCTGAACGTGCAGATACTGTAGCTTGTTTACAGAAACAAATGTGATACATAATTAAATGTTAGAATGTTTTTATAACTCTGTAGGATGCACAATTTAAAGTGATGCATGAGCAGTTATGCTATTTTAAATATAGATTATAAACTTGAAGGATTAAATTAGAGACACATGTTGCAGGTCATGTCAGAGGTCACAGTATTAGTGGATATGGTGCCAGGATGTCAACAGCTGTACAAGTGAAAGAAAACTATGACTGAAATGTATAAATGTCTACATTTTTGCACCTCCAGATGAACCAAGCTTGTATTAATGCAATGAAAGCTTCATCTTATTGTAACTTGTCTCTATGATTCATCCTTGGGGAAACCACACTGTCAATGAATCACTTTTTGTTCTCGGTGTCCTTCATCTTTACAATGTTTATACTAAAATCAATATAATAAATAAGTTTACTGTTGAAAACATTTAAATATGTGATTTAAAGTATAGCTCATCCAAACCATATCCCATGAATGCTGCAGTCAAAAGCTAAGATGGCAGCCAGTCAACTTTATCATGAATACTTTAGCTGTTTCTCCCCTTTATGATTAAATTCACACACTATGAGAGGGTCTAAATTTATGACTTGCTAACAAAATGATTAAAGGTCCAGTGTGTCAGCAGCATTTAGAAGAACAGACTTGGCAGAAATGGAATGTAATATTCATAAGTATGTTTTATTTAGTGTATAATTTCAATCAAAATAAAAATTGTGTTTCCAAGGCAGGCAGGCAATCCAAGGCAGTGTTTTTACTGCCTTGGATTGAGCTGTTATCTACATGGGGAGCATGATTGATGGTCTCCAATCATGAAGCCTCCATGTTGCACTGCCATGTTTCTACAGTAGCTCAGAATGGACAAACCAAACAATGACTCTTCAGACAAATTCTTTTGATGACTTTTTTCACATTTTTCGCAGCCACCATAGCGTCGCTTCTCCTACACATTGAGATACTCCCTTGGTTGCAATCTCCAACCTCACCACCACCAAAAACTACACACTGTATGTTTAATGTAGTATTTGTAGAGAGAATCAGTTGGAGTGTCTTGCAGCACTTGAAGGTACCTCTGCACCAAACTCAGCCGTGGACTATTATTCTTGTTTATATGATAAAACAGACGTCAATAAGTCAGATTAACCTTGACCACATGTGTAGTGTTTGGCTTTTGCGTCGTGTTGTTTTGTAGGGCAGCATTATCATATACATACATGTACATTTACATGTGAAATGCGATGCAGTATTTATCTTATATCAGTAAATTCACATCTGCCAGCAGCGCAGCACAATCGCTCCCCATCATCTCTCAACTGTCATTTACTGCAGTTTGTCACAATCCACAGCATCCTGCTGACTCGCCAGCTGACAGCTCTGGGGCCCCACTGAGGGGAATCAAATGGATTGTGAGCACAGCTATGTGTGCCGAATTGAATGGCACACACCCATTTCTGAAATATACATTTTCAAATAAAAATTGACAAAGAAATTTAATCTCAATGCAGCGGTAGCGGCTGAGGCGTCGTCGCTTAAATTAATTGTTGCCCGCTCGGCGACTGCGTCTGACAGTTTTTGAATAGGCTAGATAAAGGCTTTATCATCTTGCCATGAAACAGCCATATTGAAATAAGTGACAAGCAGTGCAACCGGAAGGGCACACGAGATACAGATAAAGGATGGCTCGGCGGAGAGGAATCGATGGAATTACGTTTAAAAACATCTGACAAGGCGTCAATTTTCCGCATGTTGACAAGTCTTAGAAGTAAAAATGATAAGATTTCATGGCTGCCAGAGACAAAAGGCTCCACTAAATTTAGCTCAGTTTATGGTTGATGGTGGAATGGTGGAGTGGATGACTGCGAGTATTGGATTTCTGTGCCACACGACTCTAATGCATCTCATTACAGAGACGAGTCCTGATGGATCTGGTTTAGACTGAGTATCAGGTCAAAATGAAGTGCACTAGATGGACTCAATCAGCTCCCAGAGGGTCCGACTTCAAAATAAAACTCCTGCAAGCACTTTGTTTTAATGAATGGGTAAATACTGAAATTTAAATGAAAGTTTTCTTTTATTAATTCTGAATGGCTTAAAAGGCACACTATTAACCTTTTAAAATATAATTTGTTGAGCTGTGTGTTTTCATTATCCCAAATGTTTCCAACAACTTTCAAACCTTGAGAAATAATAATAATTATTAATTATATTATTAATTCTGCATCAGTCAATCCAAAGTTCTGACTTTTCATCCAGTTTTACAATATCCTTTTAAAATCTTGATATATTTTTTAACTATCTTAAACCGGATAAAGGAGTTTAGACATCGGACGTCTGGATCTTAAATTATCAGAAAAACAAACTCAGCTCAGGTAGAAGCACCAAAGAGTGTTGGAGAGGCACAGATCTTTAACAACTGTTTTATTCAGTGTTTTTACCAGTTTTAATCACCAGGTTGTTTATTTTGGAGAGAGAGACTGAGGATAATTCAGAAAAACAAGCAGAAACTCATATTCCCAAAGTTCTTCCTGACATCATCAACTCTGCCTATTGTTTTTGTTTTAATTGACAGAAAGTGAGAGTGACAGAAAATGAATCAATTTACAATTTAGAAATTTATTTAGCAGCGAAATCTAATATCTGAAAGTTAATAAAACTGCCTTAGTACCTCTAGCTTTCCACACGTTATGCAGAGTTTATGTTATGTATAGTTTATAGTAGTTTTATATTAGTTGCATTGTATATATTTTTCTTATGTTTATTTATTTGTGCACTTTATGGTGAAGCTTTAAAACTCATTTTACCTTGTATAATGACAATAAAGGCTTTCTTATCTATTCTATTCTATTATTAGAATTATATTCTATTATAGATTATTAATTATATTCTATTATTATCTACAGTATTGGATGATTCAGGAGACAACAACATGAGTAACCAAACAGTGTCATAAATATATGTAGACATTGTAATATAGTTTCTGAGGTTAAGTCATTATAGCCTATTACCTAACGATGTCATATCTTATGACATTTTTATGTCTCCATAATGTAAATGTAAAAGTACCATGGCAGTCCTGATGAATATTTAAGTGAACAAATACAGTGATTTAAAGGCAAAGACAATATTGAAGGCAATATTGTTAGAAAATGTCTGCTAAGCATCATTAAAAAAAGGACTATTTTACTGATGTTTTCTGTCATTTATGTGACATAATGTGAATAAAAAGCAGGGTTGGATAAGGAGGCAAAGCAAGACAAGAAACACTGAACGCGGGCAAATGAGCATGAAGGAATCTAATGTGAAGCTGCTGGTTTAAGGTCGTTATTGAGGCTTAAAGAGAGAACGGAGTTGAGGTGCTTCATATAAGCTTACTCACTGCAACCTGTCAGTGAGGGAATCACAATAACACATACTCACCATGTCAAGGTTTCACCTGGATTCAAAGGGTTTGATGTCAGCCGCATCAATCCAACGTCGACAGCCGACCTGAAAACACATCGCTGCCTCCTCATTCCTATTCCCCGGGAGTTTTTCTCTCCTGGGCTGAAAGATTCTACTCAGGCGTCTCGAAGCAGCCCATGAAAACATAATGAGCAAACATGGCAGCAGAGAAAGCCTGATAGGCTCAGGATTGGGGGGATTTGGTGCAGCGCACAGTCCCACCACACACTTCAAAGTAAAGCACCCTATCCCTGGAGAAGTCTCCTGCACCCTTAAATACTGCAGCAGCATCCTCCTCCTCCTCCTCTTCTTCTTCTTCCTCTCAGCTTCTGCCCCTCCAATTAAAAATCCCTCTCCCTGACAATCACTGTAAACTAGAAGCTTCTCAGTTTATCTGAGGCCTGAGTGCAGCTTTCAAATATGAATTTTAAATCATCCAATGTCCCATTCGATTGACCTACGCAGTTACACAAGGACATTGTTTAGCTGAGTGGACACACAATAGCCCGTTTTTTTTCCTTTCACGCATAAAAGAATAGTGCGTGAGGTTAATGACAAGCATAACTTCTTTTCATTAAATGACATCAAGAAAAGAGAAACGGGAGCTCTAACTGCCAATGAAACCCTGGGGGGATGTTGCAGCTCCAGTGAACAGGACTAAGGGGCCCCGTCGTTGCCAGAAACCATTACCCACTGAAGCTGCTCCACCGCCACAGTCTCCACTGTGGAAATGAAATCAGCAAAATGGACGGTAATTCGATTGCCTCCTTTGTCCTCGCAGGGAGAGCGGCTCCGGTTCTTCGGGTTGGATGTACGGACTTGACAGTGATTATTAATTAGCAGCAGAGCTGCTGCGGTTACGGCGCACAATGACATGTGCTTGCATAGGTCATCTTAGGAGTCAACAATGTGCTGACCGCTGACACGGCAGCAGGCCGCCACATACACACACACACACAGCAGAGCAGAAGTGGAGGCAGCCATGCTGGAAAACTCTATCTGGAGCTGAATATTAACAAGTCGCCGTCTGAGCTCACAGTTAGGTCAAAGTATGAAGAATGAACTATTTGCCCTCCTTCAGTTTGTATGTTTAATACACTTTATACCTCCCTGAGTCACATGTAAGAGTCCTTTCTCGCTTATTGCAAATTAGAGCTACAACTAATGATTATTTTCTCCATCAGTTTATTATTGTGTATATAATGTAAGAAAATGTATTTTTTAAATGTCACCCTTTGTCCAATCAACAGACCAAAACCCCAAATTAATCAAATCACTATCTTTAACAAAGAAAAGCATTAAAATCTCATATTGTTCACTTCTCCTGGGTTTTATTCAAAGTTGTGATGTCGCTAACAAGAAATATGTTTGGTTTCAAGAACCAAAGATCTTCTCTGTATAGTTATAGTAACATCTCTTCTCTCAAGCTTCTCTCTGTGCACTAGAAAGAAATGGTTGTTTGGTGTCAGTCTCATTAAAATAGCTTTTTATTTGTACATTGTGTAACTTGCATTTGCCATCATTATTAAGTCTAATTTCTCTCCATAAATACATGCAGGTGAGTGATTCTGCCTGGTTGAAAAGAACATTACCTCACAGACGCAAGAAGCGAGGCCTTTACAAAGTGAAGGCAAGTGGAGTAAAAGGGAATTTCCCCATCTCCCAAATCCCCTTCAAAGGATATATTTTCATATTTTCATATGGAGCGTGTCTGTGCGGATCATGAATTATCCATGATTGCAAAATAGCTCCCTTGCAGTAGCTGCACTACATGGAATATTGGTATGTAAAATAATGCAAATGATTCCCCAGAAATGAGTGTGCATGCATAGCTGGTCTGAGCTCACAGGTTCTGCAGTTCACTCAATATTTCTACCAAGTAAATTAGCTCAGGAACACGTTTCCTGTAACAATCAAATGTCAAGCTACTTTGGTTAAATGAGAGATGTTTGCATCCCTTTATAGCTCCATAATTGCTCTTGATGATGTTTTCCATTTCCATTGTGCGACGCACACACCTTCACACCAACACAATGATGTGTGTCTATTAATCCTCCAGAAACCAAAGCAAACAGGAAAAAAGCACTCTCAAGTCTGACAGGGGAGACAGTGGTTGCTGGGGAAACGGATGGGAGAGACAGTGATGGCCGACACCTCGGGGACCGGATGGACTGATGGGTGGGGAAGGGATGTGTCAGTGTTTGTCCATCTGTTTGTAGGAAGATGGAACGCGTGTGTCATTAATGAAGGACTGAAAAGGGGGGAAGTGTGAAGTTGAGGAGTAGTTATGTTGAGGTTGTTAAATTGGGGGGAGGTGGGTGATGGGTGTTCGGATGAGGTTGCATCTCAATACTCTCAAGTAGGTCCCTCGTGTCACTCTGTGTTCTCTGGAGTAAGGGCAAACCTGAGCGAGAGTTTGTTTTTTTCTAATAATGGTCCCTACACAGGGCTTGAAACTCAATTTTATTCACCAGCAGATTTGTTACTAGCCAAAAGTAATAATAATAAAGTTGCTTAACTATTGTATTTTGACAACACTAGCATATAGAAGTCACTATGATGACTTCTATATGCTATATACCATATTACAGTCATCCTGTTCTTATATAGGTTACAATTCTCAATCATAGTGGATTATATTGGTGGAAAATATGAGAATTGCACAATGTGTTCAGCAGTTGAGGTACCAACTACTTAATTATAAATCTTACATTTGGGGAATAAATGCTAAAGTAGCACTCTGATCCTGTCATGTGTTTTATTCTATAATAGGAAATACCAAGTTTTAGTTATCTGTGGATAGTAGACTAAACAATCTATTCACATATAATAAAAGTCATTTATATATATATATATATATATATATATATATATATATATATATATATATATATATATATATATATATATATATATATATATATATATATATCAGTGGCGATTTGTGATCTTTCAAACAGGGGAAGCTCATATTTGCCGTACATCATAAACGTGTTATTTACAGACATCCCAAGTTCCAAAAAGTCATTTTAGGGAGATGTTTGTCGTTTATCAAGATGTTTACCGGAACTTCTGGGAGACTTGGCCCAATGTTAGCATTGTTAGCCATCATGATGCTAGCTGGACCTAGCCGAGTATGATTGCACTATCGAACAAAAAGGTAATTAAAACTAGAACAATAACAATAAGAACAAGGAAACTTTAATATTTATAGAACAATGAAATATGTGAGTGATTTATTTACAGTGTAAGAGTGAATTATCACAATGTGTAAACATCGCCATGAAATTACTTGAGAACCTGGGGTGGTGTCTGCTTTATATAGTTTTGAAACCTGTCAGTCAAACTACATTCTGCTTTTCCTCCAATCATCATGCATCACCACTACATTCTGATTTTCATCCAATCAGCATGCGGACGCTCAGCGTCCAGGCCCCACCCACACTCCATTGACTCCCAGAGACGCTCAGCGTCCGGGCGGGCTCTAATTTTCAGCATTTATCCAATGGGCGCCGAGTTTCGAGGCGATGAAAAAAAAGCCCCATTCGTTCTCAGAGACGCTCAGCGTCTACGGGGAAATGCATTGACCAGAGACCAGGAAGCGGTATGGGAATGTACGGACATGTAATTTATTTATTTATGATATGATATATTTTGGCTGCAATCAAAATCCCTTTATAATGTAATGGTCAGTATGAACAGGAGGAATTATCACAGCAAGAAAAATATGTTCATTTAGGCTCCTGATTGTTGTTTTAAGACACTCTTTACAAATGGTAAACCTGTCCTTTACCACTTTAACCCACTAAATGAAGCTGGTGAACATTATACTGATTTATACTTAATAGCTATTAGTCATTGTCAATGTGTTCATGCATTTAGCATTTAGCTCAATGCATTTCTGTCTCTATAACATAGCTACAGCTCCACAGTGCAGTTGCAGAAAAGCATCCTTGTTTCCTTTTGAATACATTTTATAGGTTAAAAAAAAAGAAAAAAAAGAAATCCAGTAATTTACAAGAAAAACATGGCAGACTGGAGGAAAATCTGACAGAATAATTTTGTGCAGCATGTTTTTTTTCTGATTTCCTTTCCTGTTAATCACCACATGACCATATACATTAACTCTCGACTGATTTCCAGGTTGGAACCACAGAGCTCTGTTGTTCGAAATATTAAAAAAACACACCAATGAGCCACACCGCTGCACTGGGTGACATGTTCCTTCATTACTATGAACACAAGCAATTTATTTTTGACTCAATCCCCCTCCCCAACAAACACACTATGTCTTTTCATAGCAGTCTTTAAGGGCAGAAAGAATAGTTTAGCTTTATTACAGCAAACCTAAGAGACCTAACTTGTACAACCTAATGTTATTTTTGGGGGATAATCTTCCATCTGATATAGATCCAGCTGGTGACAGAAATATTCATCTATAAATGTGAAGTAATAAAATAACAGACAGATGAGCAGGAACTTGTAGCAAAAACAAAATGATCCCATTTGTTTTATAAATGAAAAGTAGAACCAAATAAACATATCGAAACAAGCGCTGCATTGGAAAACAGAAACTAAAATAAAAAAAATAAAAGAGGAAAAAGACCAGATTCTATAACAGACCTCTGCTGCCACCCTGTGTTCAGATAGGTGAACTGCAACAGATCAGTATTCTCTATTCTGCTGTATGTAAAACAAATAATGATTCTACACAATCAAAATATAATCGAGACGGGCTTGTTAGTGTGTTTTGAACACATATTTAATTAGCAGGAGAAATTTAACACAAATTACTTTAAAATCAAACTGCACTACACCAGTTATTATTAATTATTTTTGTTTTTGTGCATTGCTTTATTTTTACATATTTCATTTAGTTTAATATTTGTATAATCCTTTACCTTATGGATATTATTTATTTTTTTATTAATTTATGTAATGCTTTATTTTTTGGATTATGAGCAAATCATATTGGTTTATTTTACATCCATCCATTTTCTATATCCGCTTATTTCTAGGGTCACAGGGGTCTGCTGGAGCCAATCCCAGCTTACTGGGAAGCAGGTCAGACATGTCTCCAGCGTATCATGGGGCACACACACCGTTCACTCACACGCTCACACCTATGAGCAATTTAGAGTCTCCAATTAACCTTATTGTTCCGTGTTGTTGTTGCATGTTTTTGGACTGTGGGAGGAAACTAGAAAACCTGGAGAAAACCCACACAGACACAGGAAGAATATGCAAACTCCACACAGAAAGGTCCAATTCAAGGCCTTGAACCTGTGACCTGTGTCTTGCTGTGAGGCAACAGTGCTAACAACTATACCACTCTATCAACTTTATCCTCCAGGTAGAATTTCTATATAATTCTTAATTAGAAGCTTATTTATAGTTCAGAGTATTCTGGGCTACACTGCCATTATTTGTATTTTATTTTCTTATTATTTGTTAGTATTTCAATATGTTGATTTAACATCTTAATATATAACTTAATATCTCAAAATATTGATTTAGCATCTCAATATTTCAACATAATAGTTCAATATGTTGAATTAATATCTCAATTTATTGATTTAATGTCTCAATATTTCAACATAATAGCTCAATATGTGGAATTAATCTCTTAATATTTCAAAAAAATAGCTCAATATGTTGAATTAGTATCTCAATATTTTAAAATAATAGCTCAATATTTTGAATTAATATCTAAATATATTGATTGAGTATCTCAATATTTTGGTTTAATCGCTCAATATTTTGATTTAATCGCTCAATATTTTACCTAATATCTTTAAATACAGACACTAGGGACTGTTTTTAAATGTTCTTACACTGACGAAATTTTATTTACGTATTTTATTTTGGCGGAAATCGGTTTAAAATATATATATTTTTAATGACAAGATGATTTTCAGTTTAATCTGCTCTGTGCTGACCGGCGCATGCGCAGTGGCGGCTCCCCGGTTCTGTGACTGACCGCTGGTGACGTCACCGCCTTCTGCAGCAGAAACAACTTGACTTGGACGGGCTCGGTACACGTGCACACACTCACACGCAGAGACGCGCGCACGCGTCCTAAATCGCAACATAAAAAAGCACCAAGGAAGAGCAGCAGCAGCAGCGGGGAGATGGCCGCGATTTTCGGGAAGATCTTCGTGGGTATTTACGTGGAGATAAAACGGAGCGACGGTACGTAGCTTAGCCGGACACACACAGAGACACGCGCACACGCACACACACGCACACACGGTTCCTCCATCCCGCGGGTCCGGAGGAGAGGAGCTAACCGTTACCGAGCACCTTAGCTAACGGGCAGCTAGCTGACAGCATCTTCACCGCAGCGTCTTCACGGTGCTGAAAAGCCGGTGAGACAAAATGTTCCTGTGATGTAGACACAAACCGACCGGGCGGGAGGGCCGGGCGGTGTCCCTTCACCGGTGTCCATTCACCGGTGCCGCTGGCCGGCTGCGGTTTAACACCTGTCCCGCTGTGTGTCCGTCCTCTGCTGCAGCTCCAGGCTCCAGATTCCTGCCGCCGAGCTGCACTGCATCACCCAGCTGTGGCCTGTGAATCCTGGCTGGTGCTGCATGCAGGAATAGACGGGGCCTCTCCCCTCATGACTGCATCTCATCATTCACTAAAACCTCCGGTTTAAACCGCATCTGAGCTAATTTCAGGTGCTTCAGGTGATTTATCAGGTGCCATAATACAAGCGAACACGCTGAAGTTGTGCGGTGACTGACAGAAAAGTCTCATCATCATCCATCAGGGGCCACACCCATCAGTATCTCAGCATCTTCATGTCAGGGTTTAATCTGTGTGTTTCTGCGTGTAATGATCTGCAGATATTCTCAGTTTGAGCTGTGTGGCTGGTCCATCACGGCTCGTTGGACGTGTTAATGTCAGCACTTTATCCTCCAGTGCAGCACTGAGCAGGCCCTGCATCCATCTCTCTGTCTGTGGCTCCCACTGCAGGACGGATACACCAGGCGATGGTCACATCGCTGCATGAAGACAACGACAGTGTGACTGTGGAGTGGATCGAGAATGGGGACACGAAAGGGAAAGAGGTAAAGCTGCTGGTTGCTTCGTTGCTGTACTGGAATGTTCCCTGAGTGTGCTCTAAGCAGGCTCCTTTTGTAAATATCTGTAAGCCGGTGTCACCAAAACCCCACTAACATGACCTTTTCTGTCGTACACACACACATTGTTATTCTGTTCAGTGCTGCTGGTGACGGAGCAAAAAATTCTGGCCACAGTACAAATGCAGCTTTTCCCCTTCTAATAAACTGCCACTGTCACACCTGTATAAACCACTGAATCAACAAATAAACTTGAGTCTGTCATAGATATTTGAAATCGCTGGATTATACAAAGGTGTCACGGGATGATAGGATACAGAAAATAACATTTTATTCACAAAATTGGAATTTTATTTATTATTTTAACCTTTTAATCTTTGGAGGTTATTCAAATGAAGCAAAATCAGTCTTTATTCTAGAGTAGAAAGGTTAGATTAGTCTATTAGGCGATTGTAAGAAGATTATTGAATTGTGACTATACATTAATCAACATCAGAATTACACACAAACATAAATTATGGCTGCAACTAATGGTTATTTTTTATAATGGATTATGTAAAATTTCAATTACTGTTTCCCAAAGCTGAAGATTCAACCTAAAATAATGGGGTTTTTTTTGTCTAGATCAACAGTCCACACCCATAGATCATCAGTTTAGAACACTAAAGAAACCAGAAATTAATTGGATTTGAGAAGCTGGAACTAAAACTTTTTTCTTAAGAATGACCCAAATCAATTAATAAATTATCAACTATTAATGCAATAGTTGGCAACTATTCAATTAATCGGTGCAGCTCTAATGTAAATGTGTCAGAATTAGCACAATTGCTTATATCTGTAAATCCAATGCAGGTAGATAAACAAACAAACAAGACTCCTACAAATTGAGGCACATCTCAAAATTCTAAAAGATAAATCACAATATTACAATAAAATAATATATATAATCAAGTGTCAAAGCCCTGCACACAGTTCTACAATGAAGTAACATTTAATCAATTTTAAATGGTACAAACATACCAAATCAATGTTTGTTGCTGAATGTTGATTTTGTGTCCTGATGAGATTGATTTGTGAGTGTAGGAGCATTGTAGCAGGTGTTTTAACGCTGGTGATACAGTAGCTGCTGCATCAGGCCTGTGGTGACTGCAGGCGGCCAGCTGTCGCAGAAAATCTCGTAGTGAATTTCGTGGTGACGTCTGTGAAGACAGAACGACTGACCGATCTGAGCTCTCAGCTCCTGTTAGTTGATATGGGGTCATCTTCGTTTATGGGAGTTGACGCGCTGAGAGACGACTGAACACTTTCCAGATTCTACTTTGTTCAGGTGCCAGATAGCCATCACTATTTATTGTGTTTACACACGCATGGTTGTGTTTACCACTGTGAGATGTTGCAGAAAACATGTGCAGTGATATCTTTGCATGCCTAGAAACAAAAATAACCAAATATTAAGCTTGTCTGCACATTTTTGAGTTATATAGTGATGTAGTTATCAGACTGTCTTTACACTGTGATTACATGTGATGAAATAATTATTTCGGATTCAATGTTTTTTTTTGAGGAAACCTTTATGGCTGCAATCATAACATTTTTTAACACATTTTAGGTTCTTGCATATAAGAGACTTCAAAAATATGGGGGGAAACTATAATTTTATTTATTTTGTATGTATGGAAAGGTATGGAATCAACCCTGACTCTAACTAGCAGCAGTCTGCAGATAGTCATTAATTCATTTTCTATACTCGCTTATTCCTCACTAGGGTCACAGGGGTCTGCTGGGGCCAATCCCAGCGTACTTTGGGCGAGAGGCAGGGATACACCCCAGACAGGTCACAGTCTATTGGGGGCACACACACCATTCACTCACACCTATGGGCAATTTAGAGTCTCCAATTAACCTCAGCATGTTTTTAGACTGTGGGAGGAAGCTGGAGAAAACCCAGACAGACATGAGGAGACCATGCAGACTCCAGTCTGCACATATCAGACTGATAAATGTTTTGTAATGAAACACAAACTGCAGCAGATCAGTTACTGTGTGTGTAGTCCGGTACTGACAGTCATTAGCTAGTGTGTGTGATCTTCTATATTTTATGTCTAATGATGAAGCATGTCATTTTATTTTTCTTGCGCTGTTGTCCTGAAAACAAGATGTTTCATTCTTGCATTTTGCAGGCAACCGCTAAATTGTGAATAAACCCCAAACAGATTTTTTTTTTCTTGAGCATAAGACGCTCCTTTAAGTTTTCTTCTTATCTTTCCTGTTTCTGCCTCAGATCGACTTGGAGAGCATCTTCATTATGAATCCAGATGTTGCTCCGGATGAGGAGATACCACAGAGTCCTGAGGCTCCGCTTCCTCCATCCAATGTGGCCAAAAGCAGCAAAGTCCCCAAGGTCTGCTCCGCCTCTGCTTTATTCTTTAATGGTTCCATATCATGGAAATTCTCATTTTCATTGCTTATGTGATTATAAAGAAGGTCTAGATGCTTTATAAATTCTGTCTACACCTATACATTCACCTTCCACCCTCCCTCCATTCACAGCCTTTTAAATCAGCCATTTAGAGAAGAGGCTTGATCTGTCTTATGAATATTAATAAGACAGATCAAAATCGACCTGTTCTTTTTTGGAGCTGCTGAAAGAAGTTTCAGAGTGTGTATATATATATATATATATATATATATATATATATATATATATATATATATATATATATATGAGAATATTGAACTATTGAGATGATTTTTGGTTCTTAAAACCCCAAAATTATGCAAACTGCTTCAAAACATTCGCATCTGTCCATAACTGTAAAAATCACGTAAATCTCTAAAAATCACGTAAATTACTACACAATGATTCACAATAATTTTAATCAATATTGGACCAAGTGTACCAGATAGAAGATATTTTCACTTAAGATTTAGTTTTTTTGCTTTACATTTCATTGTCTGGTGTATGTTTGTGCAGTAGAAATGATTTTAATACTGTAAATGTAGTCATGGGCAAATGAGATATATGAAAATGCAAAGAGTTACAAGTTATGAATATGATGGATGATCTTTATCCAGAAGTTTAATAGTCTGTAGAATCACTCCAATGTTGTACGTTCATCGATATATATATATATATATATTTTTTGTGTATTTTCAGGCCAAAAGAATCACAGCGATACCGAAGCCTGAAAACGCTCCTCGAGAGAACAGAGGTGTGTTGGTTTTAACGTAAAAACATGGAACATGGAAACATAAAAGGCTTCTGACCCACTGCCTGAATCTGAGCGAACTGCCTCCATGTGTAAAATGCTCAGTTAGGGGTGAGGGTTGAGACCTGGTTTTATTTCCACATTTTTCACAAGGTTTGATCTTATCGATGATATTGTTGAGTTTATTGGCTCCTTAACAAAACATAACGTTATATCTGAAGTTGAGGATCATTTAAATGAAATCACTGGAACACAAAAAATGATTGTTGAATAAAGTTTCTAAATACTTTTGATAGAATGTGGGCTGATCAGCTGATCATCTCTCCAGTTGTACCAGAGTTGTTACAGAGTGACTGATGTCTTTTCACTGACAAACTATTTTTTTTGGCAAATTAACCAGACAACAGATATAGTTTAGCAGCTGCTGATTTAGGGTTAATTATTTACAGTTATTTATGTCATTTTCATTGCAATGTTTTTTTTTTTTGTGAGTAAAACGTTCCCACAAATTGAAAGAATCAAGTTATGTTTTATTAACCGAGTTTGTTACCACTACGGCTGAAAAACATACTGTGTTTTTCCTAATTTGTGTGAACTGAGCCTTTAATTTCTTCACTGTTTGAGTCTTGTTGACTGTGCTCCTCAGCTGCAGCGGTGGGGACCACCCGGGCCCGTCCCAGCCAGCACAGCCAGCCCACAGAGCCGCCGCCGCCGGCCATCCCCTCCCAGGCTGCTCTGAACCAGGCGCTGCTGAAGGAGCAGAACGGTGGGTTCACAGGAACCGAAGCAGGGCCACGTCCACATGTCTCCTCCTCTCTGATACTCTGCTGGACAGTGCTGTGGTTCTGTTGTGGTTCTGTTGTTGTTCTGTGGTGGAGGGTGTGTTCCGGAGGCCAGAGGCGGTGATGTCATGCTCCCGCACAGCTGTGTGCGACGCCCTCAAAGGGCTCTTTCACAGTCATTCACTGGCTCAACCGCTGGACTTTACAACTCATACTACAGCGCTTGTTTCCTGCTAGAATTTGCATAAATGTGCTGCTGAAGAAAAAAAAAATCAAGTCTACTAATGCGCATCTGCAAATATTGGACTGTTTTCATCTTATAAGATATTTATAAAATTGTGGGAAAAGATTTAAAGTGAAGCATCTTGTCCATTATCTCCAGGTCTATAATTATATTCTGGGGCTCTACTGGAAAATGTTTTTATATTATTAATTTTAAAATGCGCCTCAGTTCAGCCTCTGTCTGAAACAGGCTGTTTTGGCCTCCTGATGAGCTTGCTCTACTGTGATTGGTCAGCTCCTGTTCAGCAGCAGCATTTTACTTCTCTCTCTCGTTCTTCACTCAAAATGTCAAAATCTGAGTTTTTCTGCCAAGCATAAAGAAAGAGAGGAAGATTTAGTGATTTTCAGAATAAAGTCAAAAGGATTTGTCCCTGATATTTCAATGTGAGGAAAAAAAAATATAAATAGTGTTTTGTAAAATTCAAAATTGTAAAAAATACTGTTTAAAGATTTACATCTTCAGGAGGAAATTACAAAATTGGATTAGAGAAGTCATGGGATTTATTGAAAATACTTTGAGTTTTGTTTTTGATTATTTAGCTTTTTCTTTTCCAGCACGAAGGAAATCCAACTGTGTGAAGGAAGTGGAGAAACTGCAGGAGAAACGAGAGAAGAGACGACTTCAGCAGCAAGAGCTCAGGGAGAAGAGGGCACAGGTACACACACACACACTTGAATTAAAGATTAATGAGAAAAGGGGGGAAAACAAACAAGACGAGGGAAAAAATAAATGAGATAAAAAAACAATTTTAGGTGTAGAACTATAAGTTCTATAAGTTATAACTGTAGCTATAACTATAAGTTTCACAACAAAAAAATACACAAAAAATGAAAAAGCCTCTTTCTATTATTTCATTTGTTCTGTTTTCATCATTATCTTCATCATACGACTACTCATTCTGTGACATAATTAAAATGACAAAGAACATGACATTTAAGATTTAATTTTGTCAAAATTTTAAAATTAAAATGCAAAAAAGTTGTTTTCATTTCAAGTCATAGATGCATTATTTGACTCATAAATCACACTAATAAGAAATAATCCAAACTTCATTTGGTTCTTCAAGACTGCTCATTCTGTGACTTAATTAAAAAGAAACTGAGAAATGCGTCTTTGTTTTCATGCTTGCTCTGTAAAAAGTGTCTCATTAATCAATATGAGTTGGCAGGAGAGTAAATGTCATTTTGGTCTTAATTTTAATTTAGTTACACAATGAGCAGCCTTGAAAAAGAAAATTAAAATGCAGTCTGGAATACTGATGTTTGTTGAATTGAAAGTTTTTTTTGTGTGTGTGAACAAACACAATTTCTTTGAAGGTTTTGTCTATTTTAAGCACATTTTATAAGATATTTCCAATATGTCTATTCTCTGTTCCATTGCAGGAGGTAGATGTGCAATTACCAAACTATGAAATCATGTGTATGATCAGAGACTTCAGAGCCAGTTTGGACTACAGACCTTTAACCACCAATGATCTGGTAAGTCTGACTTTACAGATTCAGTTCGTTTAAATATCACGTGACACAGTTAAAGAAACCTGCAGCTAAATAAATGAAGATTTGGCAGATATTTGAGAAGAGATGAATCATCACTTAGAACTGGATCAGTGTACGATTTTACCAACTGAATGGTGGAAACTTTCGACATTTGCCTCAAACACTCCTAATCGTCTCATAGATTGTTGGTTGACAGAATTACTTGGAAAATAGATGTTCATGTAATACACATATCTTTAAACATTGAATTACTTTGGTGAAGAGGTGGAAGAAGCTGATGAAGAATAATTTGAATTAACTTGTTGAATTTTGTTGAAGATAAGATGCTCCAGGTTAAAAGGGCAAAACCATTATTTACCTGACAGATTTCACTATAAAACTCCCCTAGTTAATTTCTGCATTAACACAATAATATTTTGTAATACAATTGGTCTGACATATTAAATATGCAAATTAGTTACTAATTTGCACATTTCCAGAACAGTAGTTTGAGCATTGGATAAAGCAGGTTCACAATGCTGCTTTAAGTTTTTGTGATTAGAGTAAAAGGTTTTTATGGAGGGAGTTTGGCTTATTTATATCACTTTATACATGACAAATACTGTCAACAGACAACAATTAAAATGTTTTGTAAATGACTAATAAATAAATAAACCCCTCAGTGAAAACCTTCATACTATCATTGCAGCAATGACGATTTCTGGCTGAGTGAGAAAAAACACAAAACCAATGTCTCAATGTTTCAGATCGAGGAGCACAGGATATGCGTGTGTGTGCGAGCCCGTCCGCTCAATAAAAAAGGTAAGTGGATCTTCATCAGTCATAGTCCAGCTGCATTATTCAGATAGGAGCCGGTTCAATTTCTTTCCATGATGTAGATGGACCATAATAAAATAAGATAAAATATACTTTATTGAAACTCGAGGCTTCAGCATCATCCAGGCAATCATTCATCCATAAAAATACATTTAAAAGAGGCCAAAGCTCAACTTTAACTATAATATTACACCTGCCAACATACGCAGACCTGATACATATATAAAATGCTCTTGTCACCGTGTGGTGTTTAATTGCTGCTGTTGAAAATCTTAACAGAAAATGCAACAAATGAGTTTTCATAACGGATCGTTCCTCAGTTACTTTAATCTCTGAACTGTCGAGCAGGACGAACACACTAGAATTCCGAGTGAAGTGCGTGAGATGGATCATTTATTTAATTTCCATGCCTCTCTGAGCACCGACCTTCTCACAGATTAATTGAAGTATTCGTTTTTCTGCTCGTAACCTTCTCATCAGTCTGCAGGAGACAAATGAGCTTTCATCGTGCCTGAATATCTGATTAAACTTTGTGAACTGATTGATGAAACAAATACAGATCAGGTTCATGCTCACTTTCTTCTCATCATGTTTCACCAGCATAAACTCAACAGGGTTTTTTTAATTTTTAAATGAATAAAAATATAAATCATTGATTAATCTTTGATCAATTTTGATATGTGGTTGTGATATTACATTACAAATGTTTGGCATAGAAAAAGTCAAAGAAATTGGCCAAAAAATGCCAGACTTTGATGCGCTTTTTTTAAATCAAATTGTCCGCAGCCTCCATCACAGTGTAGTAATAACTAGTCACACAGGCTTTGAAGCCCAGAATGTAATAACTACCATTAATATAACTGCCGTCTTTTATCTTTTCAGAGTTGACCATGAAGGATTTGGATGTGATCACCATCCCCAGTAAAGATGTGGTGATGGTCCACGAGCCGAAGCAGAAAGTCGACCTGACCCGTTACCTTGAGAACCAAACTTTCCGCTTCGACTACGCCTTCGATGAGAATTCCACCAACGAGATGGTTTACAGGTACAGAGTTTTTTTTTTTTTTCTCACTCAGAGTTTTTGAGAGCTCTCCTCACTAACGGCAGCTTCTCTGTTCAGGTTCACCGCTCAGCCGCTGGTGGAGACCATCTTTGAAAGAGGAATGGCTACCTGCTTCGCATATGGACAAACTGGAAGTGGAAAAACACATGTGAGTGCTTTGAATTTACCTGATGGAAGCTGATGTCGTCAACACTGTTTTTAAGCCCCTTTTTTTCCTTTTAGACGATGGGAGGAGATTTCTCTGGGAAAAACCAGGACTGCTCTAAGGGAATCTATGCACTGTCTGGTCAGTTTTACACCACTACAGCAGCTTCTCTGACGGTTACAACCTTCAGCTTTTATTCGAGCTTCTTTCTTTGTCTCCCTGAGCAGCCAGAGACGTTTTCCTCATGTTAAAGAAGCCAAACTACAAGAAGTTGGATCTGCAGTGCTTTGCCACATTTTTTGAGATTTACAGCGGAAAGGCAAGTGTCTTCTAACAGGATTACTACTTAATGTCTGTATTTTCATTTAACTTACTTAAACTTAGAATCAAGTATACAAAACTCATATTAATCCCATCAACCCTTTGTGTTTAGTGCTAATAATAAATGTTAGGTGGGCTGCATTTTATTATTGATTAACCTAATTGTTATTTTCTTGATTAAACCAGCAGAAGATATGAAAAATAACAATTAAAATATTCTTGAGCATTGTTCAATTGCAACTTCAGTCTATTATGCAATTGGCATATGAGTATATATTATATTTTCGAATTAATTCAAATTAATTTTACTTGGTTATATTATTATAAATTCCTGATTTAAATGATCATGGTAGTAATACTATTATTTTCCATATAATTTTGGTTGGGATGAAGTAGAAACTAAAAAATACAAATATTGTAAGAATCTTAGAAGTATAAATTCTATAGATAATCAAATGTAAAAAGAAATCTAAAATACTTTAATACTTTGGCATCATAATAATTTCAATAACACATATTTGCATGCATGCAGGAATAGATCCTAAAGAGAATAGAGTTGTTCCCTTTGTCTACATCAGTTTCTACTTCATTTCTTCCTCTGTGTCAGAGCTTCATAAATAACTGAGTGTTTTCAGTCCTAGTTTATCTTTCAACGTTTATCTTTAATGTGATTCACTGGAGTGATTCTGAGACAAAACAGATCCTGATATTTGTACATATATGTCTGCATGATACAAGTATAAATAATGATAATAAAGTACTGAATTACTGTTTTCACACAGTAGATGTGTTATCACCAGTTGTAGCTTTGTTAAAACTCACCTGTGTGCTGCTGTGAAATACTGAAATCCATGTTTGGTTCCTGCATTGAAGGTGTTTGATCTGCTCAATCGTAAATCCAAGTTACGCGTCCTGGAGGACGGGAAGCAGCAGGTGCAGGTGGTGGGGCTGCAGGAGAAGGAGGTGAAATGCACAGAGGACGTCCTCAAACTCATAGAGATCGGAAACAGCTGCAGGTGCGCAAGAGGAAAGGATTCTCTCTATAAAATAGATACAGAAGAAGTTTTTTGTTTGAAAAAAATAATAATAATAATCTTTAATCTGAAGTTAAACATGGAATTAACATAAAATGTCTGTGTCATGCAACACAAACATTTTTAAAAACTGAGACATGAACTGTTCTGGCGACCAAAGCTTGATCAGCCCATGACTTTAACCTGGACTCTGTAACAACAGTAAGAAAAGTTAAGTTCACTCACTCAACCTTCTAAGAGTTGGACTTTGAAATTATTTATGAATTAAATTGTTAACCAGCCCAAAGATGCTGAAGTTGTGGAAGAATATTAGAGCCAGACATAAAGAAAAGGGTTTTGTTCATTTCATGAGAGAAGTTGACTCTTAAAAAAAATAACCTTTGAAAATATCTCAAACATGGGTGCATGGCTGCGTCGATAAAAATGCCTTGTGAGGATGAATTGATGAAACTGTTCTTTAGAACAGTTTTAATAACAAGGGCACACTTTCTCTTTTAACATTGAGTGATAATTTATCAGGACTTTGAAGAGATGCAGATATCTGCAGACTCTCACTCCACACCTCAGGTTTCCAGGGAAGAGACAAAAACATGAGTGTATTGTAGTGACATACTTGATGTCTTCACCCAGTCTCTTTCCATTTAATGTTCTTGTCATTGATACACCAACTTCTCTTTTTGCTACTTGCCTTGATTTTAGGGGTGTTTCCATTCCGTTTTTATGCATTTTTTGCATCAGCTCTCAGAACGAGCTGTAAATCATCCTATCTTTACATTTCAGAGGAGCTGATTGACACTTTGTTCTGAACTGTTAGAGCTGAGTTTTCTGTTTTTTTTCTTGTCTCCTCCAGGACTTCCGGTCAGACCTCGGCGAACGCCCACTCCTCCCGGAGCCACGCCGTGTTCCAGATCATTCTGCGTCGGCGGGGAAAGATGCACGGAAAGTTTTCCCTCATCGACCTGGCGGGAAACGAGAGAGGAGCCGACACCTCGAGCGCCGACCGCCAGACTCGCCTCGAAGGAGCCGAGATCAACAAGAGCTTGTTGGCACTCAAGGTTCTTACTCCTCCGTACCCGAGATATCACACAAACAGTCATTAATCATCTTTATAGCAGTCGTCTGTAAAACAGATGGAAAGAAATCATCATGTTCCAGCTAAAGCAGCAGCTAAAAACCCAGAGATGTTTCATTCAGGACTCTTTCTGAGACATTTATGTTGTCATTTAGCATTTTTTTTGGCGGTGTGTGTGTCTGCTGATGTGATGCTCTGAGCTCAGATTCCCCCGACAGACACATCTCCTCTGCATGAAAAGGAAACATTCATGCTGGCTCAATGAACATTTAATGTTTCTATGAGGCCTTTTAGAGAGAAGTAGGTCGCGGACACTCAAACATGCCTGAGGGTTTATGGAACATGTGACTATAAACCGACTTTCTGTGTCTTTCTGAGCCACGAGGCTCCATTATATTTTATTATAGCTGCCATAATCGAATGATTAATCAGTTTGACAGAAATTTATTAAGTCATTATTTTAGGAAAAATGTGTTTTTTTTTTCTGTTTTGTTTTGTTTTTTTCCCTCCAGCTTCTCAACTGTGAGGGTTTTCTTTATCTTATTACTATTTTAAACTGAAAACCCTATTTCAGCTGCATTTTCTGACTTCACTTTGGGCTCTGGAACATTTTCCATTGTTTTTTATGACAGTATGAATGTGCTAATGTAGGTCATAACGTTCTAAGAAAAAATCTGATTATTTTCTGGGTTCATTAGTCTTCTATAATAGTAAACCAATGATCTTTGGACTGTTCTGGACAGAAAAAGACATTTTAGGTTGAATCTTCAACTTTGGGAAACAGTGATCCACATTTTACATCATTTCAAGAACCAAACAACTAATTAACAATTGCCTATCAAAATAGTTATTTGCAGCCATAGATTCAACCCTGTAATGTGGATCCTTTGGGGAAAAAAGTTGAAAACATTTTTTTCCCACAAATTTATAATCTCAGAGAATATCTGGATATTTTGTCATTCATTTATTTTCCATAAATGTTTGACCACAGTTCACCACAGGCAGCTCTGGTTCTAATCCTATATCTGACAGCCCCTCCCAGCTTTCCCCCATCCCTGTCTCTCTCCACCACTATCAATAAAGGCATTAAAAAAAAGAAAATCACTTTAATTGGTTATGTAAATAATTGATAGTTGCAGCCCCTACATGATAAAACAGAGACAAACTTTAAACAAGAGAATCTTCTCCTCTTTTTTTTTTTCTTGATAGACGCTTGTCAGCATAGTTGCAGCCTTTCAGTTTCAGAGCTCGCCGCTCTACGCTGACGATGTTCCGTCTCTCTGCAGGAATGCATCCGAGCTCTGGGCCGAAACAAACCTCACACTCCGTTCAGAGCCAGCAAGTTGACCCAAGTGCTGAGGGACTCTTTCATAGGAGAAAACTCCAGAACCTGCATGGTGAGAGCTGCACGTGTTACTGAACATATGATCACGTGTGCGGATCTGACTGAATATTGATCTGGTTCTCTGATGTTTCCCTCCACAGATTGCCACGATCTCTCCTGGGATGGCATCATGTGAAAACACCTTGAACACACTGAGATATGCAAACAGGTGAAGCAGCCTTTTTCTCTGAAAGGAAATCTTCTAACCTCAAAGAAATAAGTGTTTTACACTTTCTCTGGTTTCCTTCATGTCCCTGCTTGTCTTCTCCCCCCCCACATTCTCACTGAATGAAATCACATGAATGTTAGAGTAATATGACCCTTTCCTCTCTCTTCTTCTTGTGTGTGTGTGTGTGTGTGTGTTTCTCCTGCCGTGGTTCCAGAGTAAAGGAGTTTGGGATTAGTCCCTCAGATATTCCCTTCACCCAGAGCGGAGGTGGAGGAGGCCGCTCTGAGCTCTCTCCTACTTACGAGTATGATTACTTCATTATATCTGACACCAACAGTTTTATACCACACTTCTTGTTGTTTCCTGAAGGCTACAGACTCATGACTGGGTTCAGCAGATCATGATGATAATAATGATAACGTGTCCTGTTACGAATTGTTAAATTACTCAATCCTAAATGGAGCAGACAGAATCATTTCTGTCTTTTTTGTCTGTTTTTAGCTGCAGTGATTGGTCAATTTATAGATTACTTTCTTTATCTTTAAAAATAAGGAAAAGTGACCCCAGACTTTTGAACAGTAGTGTCACTATGAATCTTAAAAAAGGATTTTCTAACTCCGTCCGAACTGGGACAGAAGAACCCCTGAACCCTGCATGATTCTTCTCATACCTCACACATCATAACTGCTTCCTCCCGGCCTGCTGAGCTTCTCTAGCAGCACCGTCACTGTACCTTCGCTACACGCAGCTGTTCTGATGCTTGTTACTCACCGGTGTGTGTGTTGTGTTGTGTTGCTGGTGTGTTGTCAGGGTGAAGGAGCTCACAGTGGACCCTGCAGCAGCCATGGAGAGTCGTCAGGGGGGACACATCAACCAGCTGGAGGTGCTGGAGGCTCAGTGGGGAGTCGGCAGTTCCCCACAGAGAGACGATCTGAAGCTGCTCTGTGAGCAGAACGTAAGGAAAACACACACACACGACTCACTCAGCTGGACGTCGCTGAACCTGGATTTCCTGACAGCCTTCAGAGTTTTCTTGTTTGAATGTTTTATTTTAAGATGTTTCAACTTTTATGTAAAAATTAAAAAAAACAAAAAAACAAAAGGGTTGCCAGATAAAATTTTAAGTGTCTTGGGTGAATGTAATATTGCTATATTTCTATATGACAGTTACAGACTGAATGTTACAGAAATACAAGTCTTCAGTTTTCTTGAACTAAAGCCAGAAGAGGAAGAAAGGGGGGCTGAGTGTTTGCTTTTACAGTTTTAAACATGCTAAATGTAGCTATCTAACACCTTCTCTCACTTAAATTGCTTCACAAAATGTATAATTTTTCCAAAAAAAAGTTTTTTAGAAAAAAATACAGAAGGGGTTTCATGTCATAAGGTTGAAACAGAAAAAAATGAATTTACCATCATAGTTCAAATCTTGGTTCTCTAAGCACAGCTACATGTACAGTATTTGTGTTGCAGTGTCACTGATGTAAAACTCAATGCTCTCTGTAGGAAGAAGAAGTTTCCCCGCAGCTCTTCACTTTCCACGAAGCCGTTTCTCAGCTGGTGGAGATGGAGGAGCAGGTCCTGGAGGATCATCGGGCTGTGTTCCAGGTACAGCAACACCTACATCATACTTTTGACCTTTGACATTTCACCTTTGTAACATAAAGGTCCCATATCATGGGATTTTACTGTTGAAGTTATGTCACTAACAACATATTTGTGTCTTTAAGAACCAAATATCATCTCTGTATGGTTGTGACATCACAACTTCAGACATCCTGACAGCTGGTTTAAGGCTCATTTTCTGAAGGGTTAGACACCCAGACCTTCTTATAATCACAAAGACTAAAATCTACCTTTCTACCATATGGAACCTTTAAATGATTTAATTCTGCAATGGTTTATACTTATTCTGCAATGGTTTATACTTAGAATCTGCTAACTTATATAAGTTAGCAGATTCTAACTTATATAAGTTTTATAAGTTAGAATCTGCAAAATAATTAAAAGAAAAAAAACATAGTGTAGACTGACTAATTATATGTACACCATGATACATTAGGTTCTGATTATATTATATAAAACTTACACTTGACCTGTTATGAAATATTTTTTTAATGGTTTCATATTTTTCATTATTTTTCTTTGGTATATTTCTGGTATTATTTCTTCATTCCCACCAAAACCGTTTCAATCAAATTAACAACATTGATAAATTAACTGTTTTCAGGCCTGTTTCTAAAATGTACACATACAAAATAAACACCCATCAAGGAAATATTTTCAATAAAAAGTGTTTGTAGTTTTTTTTTTTGTTTTGTTTTTGTAATAACTTTCACCATCTGATGTCAGGCAATGCTAATGGAGAAAATGAGTTTTCATGCCTTTTTACTAAATTAAAAAATTCATTGCTTTACCTGCAGAAACTCTTTGAAACCTCTATTTAGTCCCATTCATTAAAAAACACACACATTTACAGGCTGAGCAGACATTGCAACTTTCAGAGACTCTACATCACTTATTCATAATTTTGGGGGGAGATAATTTTTGAATCTACATCTAGACACTTAGATCTGTCCAGACGACTCATGTAGAGATTGAATGTTTGAAGTTCTGCTCTGAAACTACATATAGTCTGAGACTACATATAGTCTCTATATGTAGATTAAGAAATATTTTAACAAACGCTTTATAAATGAGTGAACAACAGCCCTCTACACATTTTAGAAGCTGTAGTTCACTCATTCATAATATTTTTTTAATTCACATTTAGACACTTAGATCTGGCATAGACATCTCACATGTTGAGACCGAATTTAGGGAAAGTGTTGAAATGATGCTCTGAATTTCTGGTAAATTTTAGGTGAATCTTGTGAAAATTTAATTTACTATAGCTTCAGAGCATAGTTTCAACACTTTTCCTATATTCAGTCTCATAATCGAGACATCTATAGACAGATTTAAGTCTCTATTCTCCACAAAAGCTTTATAAAGAAATGAAAGTGAAAGTTGCAATGTTTGCTCCACCCACAAATGTGTGAAAATAAATGGACTACGTAGGGCATAGGTGTCAAACCCAAGGCCCAGGGGCCAAATCTGGTCCAGCACCTCATTTTCTGTGGCCCCTCGAGAGCTAACTTGCACAGACATGTGTAATTTATTGAGAGATGGGAAATGATTAAATGTTTTTATTTTTTTTTGCGAAGACGCGCTGGTCACGTTGTCTTTGTACGACTTCGTTAACTCCAAAATCTTTTTCTCAATTGGCCAGGAAAGTTCCTGTTTTTCCTTATTTTACTTTGTTGAAGTACATCTGTCATTACTTTCTTGTACTTTCTATTCTTTAATATTTAGCACAGAAACACAAAACCATAGATTCCAATCAATCAAAAGCCATTAAACAAATCAAATTGTTAACAGTGGTTATCAGCATATTCTTGTATGAGTCTCTAGATATCTGTGAAGATTATCAATGTTCTGCTGCAGTATTTTTAATAATTAGTCTCTATCAACAATATAACATTATTTCTGCATCAGCATATTTTAAAAATTTTTTCTGTTTAAAAATCATAGCAAATTGTCACTAGCATTATTATGAGTGGACAGGCAATTATCTAATATAATTACATATATTAATAATATGTAGATGCATATATATGATATTTACAATTGGCCCTGGCCCTTTGATGGAAACCTGATGTGGCCCGGGATGAAACTGAGTTTGACTCCCCTGACGTAGGGGATTCAAAGAGTTCTTGCAGGTAAAGTGTCATTTTCTTATAAAGTAAAAATGCCAAAATTTTCTCCATAAACATTACCTGACATCAGATGGTGAAAGTCATGACAAAAGAATTCCTACAAACACTTGACAAATTCATACAATTCATACACACATATATATATATATATATATATATATATATATATATATATATATATATATATTTGTATGAAAGAACTGCTTTGGTGGGAATGAAATTCAGAATCATTCCAAAGAAAAACATTATCTGGACAATATTAATCCATTAAAATAAATATTCTAAATTGATTAAGGGAATTCACTGCTGCTGTTTTAGAAGTTCTGATGTTTAAACGACACAGAAGGTGTTAAACGGCATCGGTTTCCTCTCAGGAGTCGATCCGCTGCCTGGAAGAGGAAAAGGTTCTTCTGGAGATGACGGAGGAGGTCGACTACGACGTCGAGTCATATGCAACTCAACTTGAACAAATCCTGGATCAGAAGATTGACATTCTCACTGAGCTGAGAGGTAAAAGATCGTTTATCCGGTCAAATGTTAGAGATTTAGCGTTATAGTTCTATTCATCCTTTGTGATATTCCTTCTTCTTTTCAGATAAAGTGAAGTCTTTCCGTTCTGCACTTCAGGAAGAGGAGCAAGCTAGTCAACAAATAACCCCCAAGAGGCCTCGTGCACTATAGACACACACACACACACACAAGGATTTTACTGTTAATGAAAGAGTTGATTTAACTCAGCTGTGATTTTCTGACTTACTGTCTATATGTGTGTGTGTGTGGTCTCCTCAACCCTTTGCTGTACAGGCTGCCATCGCTTCCCATCATCCATCCGTCCACCTGTCAACCACAGAGCTGCCTGCTCTTCCATCCTCCTGTGAAGTGGCTATTACAAGGTTTCTGTATGTGTGATAAGTCACAAGTGCTTCATTTTAAGCAAAAAAAAAAAAAAAAAAGAAAAAATATAAATTATTTGTTTTAAATACATTTTTATAGGGTCAATCATAGGGTATTCTCACTTTGGCCAATTTTCTAAACAGCCGTTGCCATTTTGTGCAATATCATGCCTCGTTTGGAGGATTTTCTTCCTGTTCTTCCCCTTGTTTCAGCTCAGGGGTGGATGGGACATATCAATGTAAAAAAAAAAAAGAGCCAAAATGTGTGTTTGTGTTCATACTGTATGTAATAATATATGGTTGACTGAGAGAAAGCCTTACGTTGCATTTACTGGCCTCAAGGCAGTGCTATAATCAAAGAAACTGACAAACATTCATTTCAGATTTCCATCAAACATCTACAGAAAACAGATTTTTCATTTGCCATAATAAAGAAAGGCTACTTCTTGATGCTCAATGTGTTTATTTCTTTCTGCAAACATTCAATTTAATGTTGTTATGATCAACGCCTTAAATTTATACTTTCACATACATTCTGTGTGTGGTTCTATCTGTATCAAATGAATCAGAGACGCACACATTAACGGGTGTGAGCGTGCATGATTAACTTAGTAAATTTTGTGTGCGTTGCTACGCAGTTTCTAGTTCACGTTACTCAAAGTTGCGTTGCACACGTCTGTCTGCCACTCTTTTCCTGTTTACGACTCTCCTTTTGTCTCTTCTTTATGATTCAGTCAACTCCTCTTTTCCAATCCTACACACTGAAGATAAAAGCCATATATAAGGTGTTGACAATATTTATTTACAAAATTAAATCAGTTGTAATATAGGTATAAACATGTATTATACACAGGTGCACACAACTTTTTTGGTGAGCTACTCACATGAGTAGCAGGCTATAGTTTGGTCAAACTGATTAACTATCACCCCTCCCCTTTGTTAAAGAATTGACCACATCATACAGGTTATATGTAAGTCTCAAAGTTGATTTTAATAATTTACTGGTTGTTTTTAGCCTTAAAAAGTCAGGCTCCCGTCTACAGCTGTGACATGCCAACATCTTAAGAGCCTGAGATCATCTAGCATCCCTGAGAGGAACCTGAAACTCACCTGGCTTGAGATTGCTGACAGGCAAACTAAGTCACTCTCCTTTTTTTCACTATTCTGTTTTCTTATGTGATTCTTGTTGGTTTTTTATTCTGTATTCCTGTATTGTGTTAATGTAGGTTTGAGCTCATTCCCTGGGTTTAAGTGGGGAAAAAAGACAAACCGAAATAAAAATATATATATAAAGTATCCACAACTGCAGACGTTTTAATGCCCTTTAGAATTTATCTCCGATAAAATTATCAACTTCAGGCGCGATCACTTCTACCGGAGGAATTGCATATGAAGAAATAATACATCTTTTCTTGTAATTCCAATTTGGAGTCACAAGTGCAACATGCAACAATTTCAATATATAATTTTCATTGTTGGATTTCTTTACAGACAATGATGAGCATCCTACATTGATCGGTTGTTCCGAACATTAAAATTCCTAAGATTATTTATTTGTATGTGTGTGTGTGTATCCAGATGATGAGAATCTTCCATCAATATTGTTCCAAAGCCATTTAAATTACTAAGATTGTGTGTGTGTGTGTGTGTGTGTGTGTGCGCGCCAGTATGTCTTTCAGAATTTACAGAATAGCCTAAAATTCTAATGAGGTTCTGGACCTGTTGATCACCAACTAGTAATGAAACCATCACAGGTCCATTGATTTGAAATGGATTTTTTTTCCATGGAATGAATATTCTATTTGGTAAAAAGAATGGCATATTTGTGATAAAAATATTGGACAAAAGTTAAGAAAACATTTTTTGCATTAAACAGACAAAATTATGTATAAATGTGTTTTAAGAATTAAGAATTATTTTTCACTGAATGTTGTCACCAAATGTTTTCTTTGCATCTGAAATGCATTTAATGACAGCATACCCGAGCACCCCCACTGAGGGTTTCTGGAAGATTTTCATTTTTCAAAGTTTTCTATTGAAAATTGAAGGTTACATACACTGAAATGGCCAAAAAAAATTCATGATATTTCCAATAGAGCATAACCCTCCATTTATTGGTCTTTAGGGTCAAAGTTAACAAATAAAAAGTATGGCATGTAAGACGATGTCAGGTTCAAACCATTGTATTAGGCTTTTGAGATTTTGGTTTCCCAACTATTTGTACCTTTAGGTCCTTTCAGAAGTTTTTGAATCCAGCCATGAAGTGCAGTGTCTTTTCAGAAACTTTGTCATAAATTCAGGATATTAACTGTTTTTTGTGGTTTATGTTTTCGTCATCATTACAGAAATACAATTTTCAATCGATAACATTGATAATGGCTTTATATTTATTAGACTATGGAAAATAATTATGTTAAGTGAAAGTCGTACAAAATGGCCCCATTTAGTGTCATACATCGATATTATCTATATACAGTATATTATGATACTGATAATAAATAATAAATAGCAGGAGTAAATATGTTAAATCAATACAACACACATGTTAACATGTTCAATTACCGTCCAATTGTATTTATTCCACAGTACAGACAAATGTAGAGCGAGCTGGGGCAAAGGTCAGACGCCCGCCCGAACAAATATGAACTAACAGACATCAGTACTTACTGGATCCTAGGGAGAAGTCATTCTGATAACGGGCGGGTTAATTAAGTACACACAGCGCTCTTATCAGCAGCTGTCAGTCATGGATGAAAAGGATAAAACACTAATACAGAGATATACTGGTAACACTTTTATTTTGAAACCCCTCTTTTTTAGCATAATAAGCAGAGTATAAACACTTGAGAACATGATTATAACACTATAATGTGCTTTCAAGTAAAATAAGATTTATTACATGTTAATTTAACATTGCGTGGTGTGAACTAATGTTTCATGAATAGTTTTTACACATCATTCACAGGGAGGTTAATAGTTTATAAATGTGTTCAAAACTAATGAAGACATATCTATAATATAGCTATGTATAATATGTTACATATTAACTGTTTCATGTAGACTTAAAACTGCAAATAAATGTATAAAATACATTAAATTATCAGTGTTTAAATGTGTTATGAAGTGTTTATAAGCTGCTTATAAATGCTCAATAGGGGAGTTAACATAATTGATGCTGAAATATTTTTAATTCGTGAAACTTTAATTTAGAAGGCTGCATATATACAAAATATATATGAAATATTGCCACCAAATAGTACGACAACTTAATGCATGTCACAGACCTACAGTCTGCAGTATTTGTGATGTTTAATTCCAATTTTGTACATATTACCCTATATAGAGAATTACAGATTAACTGTGATAACAAATGTTTGCATGTATTAACAATAATATAAAACATGTCAATTTCTTTATGAAGAGGTCTATAAGTTGCAATTAATGGTTAGCAAATCATTAATGCTTTATATATCTGAAGTCATTAATAGTGTTGTAAAAGATCCTCTGTGGCTGATGTTGATTATTGTTGTTGATGTTGTTGATTGTAACAGTTAAGTGAGCTGAACATGAAATTTGTAGCTCTATCCTTCCAAAAGTGGCAATAAATCATAATTATCTTCCATATATTCAGCAGCTTTTTGTGAAACATTTTATTTAAACAGTGAGGACCTAGTGGACAACATGACTGCTTCGTTATTGTTAAGCATGAAGGTTAAGTAGTTTGAATCTGGCCGGATGACATGCAACAGCTTGTTAATTAGAAGCTGCTTCGTTATCATGCACCCATTACGGACTAAAAAAAACGGTCTGGAGTTATATTTCAAAGGTTTTTGTAAAATATTCCAGTTTGAAAAATCGGTACAGTAAGTCCTATAAAATGCTCAGCAGTTTGTAAAGAGACAGCAGAGGTCAACAGTAGCTGGAATACAAAGAGTTTCCACGAGGTGTGAAACAGAACTGCAGGAGGTGTGATTTCATACTGTGAGTCGCCTGAAGCTCGCGTGTGGTCGATTGTGCCCCTGCTGTGATTGGAACAATAATATTGCACTGGAAAAATAAAAGAACTAAACCTTCCTGTGTTGGTCCGTTGACTTAATGACTGCCAAAGTAACAAAAGAAAATGCTACATATTTCAAATAGAATTCACCTGAAATTTCCATAGTAACATCATGATCTTTAGGTAAATAAATAACTCTCAACCATATAAGTCCTACATATACATCTTTACAGTATGTACACTGACACATCCACGGCTCAGTCTTTTTCTGAACAGTCTCAGAATGCAAATGTTGGGCAGACATTCAACTCAGCAGCCAAAACGGCCAAAAACGGGGGGGAACAGTATTTGTTTCCGAAAACCCTGCCACCCACAGCACAATAGAGACCGGATGCGGTGGAAGTCCGTGACTCCTTGCAAAATAGCTTTATCGTCCACAAACTCAGCCTCTTTGGAAAGGCTAAAGGGCATCTTCAGTTTTCAGTAAAAGCCACTTTTCTTTCAAAGACGAAAACCCAAACGAAACAGGACCAGTGAAGCGCTCGATGCCGCGTTCACGTCGACGTCATTCAAACCATGAAATCATGAGCGGCCAAGTGGGGAAAGACGTTCACATCAACTTCCAACCAGGAAAATCAGAGTCAGAGGTGTCGGGAATTTCTGACTTGGACTTGGAAGAGACACGTCCACAAAATGGCTAGGAAATCACCAAGATTAGTTTGCGCTAATTAATCCTGGTGTTTGGACAAATACACCAATACAATTGAAAATAGACTGAAATGGTTTGAACAATGTGTTCACACTTGCCTCGATTTATCAGAAAAAAACTGAAATGTGGTAAATTTAAGCTACTTTATCTATTGAAGGATCAATCTGGTGATTTTCTATATTTCTCCTGTTGTCAACAAATCTCATGATGGGATCCAAGCCAAAAATGTACTTTTCTTTACTAACAAGTATTGTATATTTACCTAAAGCCTGTTCAATTTTCTTCCTCTGTGTTTCTGCAGCAACTATTCTCACCACTTCATCATGAAAGGTTTGATCACATTAGTTTATAAACAGCTTTAAATACTAATAATGGATCATGTCTTCAGATATTATAAAACATCCATGGCTTCATATCATAACCTCCTGATTGGCTCAGATTTTGACCTCTGCTCAGTGTGTAAAACACTTTAGTTTTTACACAGAACTACTCTCCAGACACCTAAAACATCTGTTATTAAACTTTGGAGCTTTTTCTAAACAAAATAATGTCACCAAACTGTTCACGATGAAGCAACATGCTGTCAGCTATAGTTGGTTTGGATCCAAACAATAAGAAAAACTATAGAAATCACACACGGTTCCTGTAACTTTGTCAACATTGTATTAGTTTAACAGCTCCATGCGAACAATCTCTCAACATAAGATTATTTGGAACGTAACTCGTAAACATCAAGTCCGTCCCACATGACGTGAGGGCAGCATCAGTAAATCTGTACAGAATCTCATCTTCTTACGATTATAAAAGTTTGGATACAGTCTAAATACTTCTCTAGAAGTGTCTACTGTATGTTTGGCACATTTACTTACATTATTTTCATATCCTGACAAAAATAGTACAGACGTGTGCACAGCTGCACATACCCTGAAATAAATAAAATGTCATGCACTACAGAGGTGTTCAAATGTAGCAACATGAGATGGAAACTACGCTATATTCCCACCGTTAACTAGTGCAAAAAACAATGAGGTTACACAGTTGATTAACTACAGTATTAAGAGAATGATTTGGCTTTTGTGGTGGATTGAAGACATTACTGATCACACAGAGACTGGACACAGGCACGTCCTTGTGTTTGTGTGGAAGCTGGGCGTAAAACAACAGCATATAGTTGAATGAGTGTACAGCACGTCTATCCTCCAAAAGATTCATGGGTTTATGGGTTTAATGAACGGAATCTGATCACGTTGTGCACGTTAATTTGTGTTTTCGAGTTAAAGATGTGAGATGGCTGGGTCCCTTTATAGAAGCAACAAAAGATTTCTGCTTTCATTGGCTCCCGCCTCCACGTTCACACACAAAAGCATCAAAGCGAGTCTCTTTAACACTTCAACTTCAGTCCCCTTGTTTTTTTTTTTTTTCGTTTATTTTTTGTTTTGTTTTTTTGTAAAAATAGTGAAAGATTAACAGGTGCTCTGTAAGTGAAAGCTACTGTATTTTGGAAATCCTTCTGAAAGGAATCAGGCTCCTCAGCAGAAACACCAGGTTCGTCCTGTAGGAGCTTAAACAGCAAAAGGCCGCCGAACAACGCACGCGTGTCGTCCGGCGGCAGCAGTGGCAGCGGAGGTGGCGGCAGCACATGTGGGAAACAGAACACCACCAACAGGTAGATCAGAGGTATTGCAAGCAGATGAATATATAAAGGGATTGTTGCTGTGGACTGTACAGAGTTTCGCTTGTTGATTTGATGCTGCATGCCCTGTTTTCTGCTTCCTGGTCCGTCTGTGGAGCAAGTGTCTCGTTGGATATTAAGGCCTTGGACGGCGCAGAGGCCACACTGAGAGGATCATACAGTCTCACACAGGGCGGGACGACAATTTGACCTGCTGCAGTTCGGCTTAGACGGCACGTTTAACTCTATTCAAATACATGTGGAATATCTTGACAAGACGAAAAGATACCATCAAATCCAGCTCTCCAAAGTTTAAAGGGTCAGTTCGTCATATAACTGTGGGTTTATGTGGACCGAAAATAATTGTTGGAATACTTATTATTCATTTTTGTTATTTTTCAACCAAAAAGGACAAAATAATCTGTTTTCAGGTTCTCACATGTAATGTTTTGCTGCTTTTCCTTGTTACATTTGAAAGATAATTTAAAATAAAAAGTTTAATTGCCTTTTTTAAAAACATTTTTTCCTCAACATATAAACTCAACAATTAATCGTTGTGTACTTGTCTTCTGAGATGCTTTATTAGCACTGATTGAACCAACTACTAACAGTGATGGATGGAAACATGTTAATCAGTTTTCTGTTGCAGTATTTCTGAAAACTCATTTAAGATTGAAGCAACGCTTTGATGAAAACGTGGCTATAGAGAATAGGATTGGGCCAATATCAAATCTTGTTATGATATTATCATTGCACAGGGCTGTGAAATAAAAAAAATACAATATTTGTATTGTTGTATTGTATTGTACTTAACATTTTAATTATTTTCTCTGCAGCGCTGATTTAAAAAAAAAAAAAGACCTGCAGCTTTCTGGGAGTTCAGAAGTTCGGAGTTCAGATATGTTGAGATAAAACTCTAAAACTAATTATAAAAATAAATAAATATGAAAAACACGGTTATTTCAAAAATAATATTGCATATGTATCGCAATATTTTTATAAACCAAAAATCAGCCCAAACTTAATATACCAAATATTTCTTTGGTAGAAGGTAGTTTCACTGAAGTCTCTATTGATCTTTGAAAAAAAAAATGCTTTTAATCACTTGATGCAGAAAACTGGTAAAAATGTCATCTTATCATATGGATGAACTGACCCTTTGTATTAAGATGTTTCTTTCTTCTCTCATACATGTTCCTTCTTTCTTGTTGCCAGCCACTGCTGGATCGAGTGTTGTCAATCGAACATGTCGCTCAGCTGACAGATTGGCTTGTTGTTGCCATGGCTACCAGCTGACTCGGCCTCAAACCCGTGTTGTCTGGCTCTACAGTTTGTCCTGAGCTCATGAGTGTGACTGCTTGGACAGTGTTTTGTTGGATATATGTGTTCAGAAAGGAGGGTCCCGCTGTACGAGATTAGTTTAAGGCTTACATTAATTTGTTTAATCCTTCCTGCTCATTTTTAATAGATAGTTATGTATCCTATAAAAGTATTCATGTAAAGGAGTCATGCTACAGAGCTATCTTTTGTTCACTGGATCCTTGTTGGCCTGATAAGTCCACTCCTTCTGGACAGATCCCTATCTACAGGATCCCTCATGCTACACGCCTGAAATAAAAACCCTCCACCGCTTCCTGCTCCTCTTCATCCTCCTCATCCTCCTCTCCTGTTTTAGTCCAGTCCAGAAATCATGGTGGCTCAGGCCTGGTCCTAACACCTCAGCTCCATATGAACCTTATTTGGGGCCGAGTAGCCCTCCACTCCCCTCCCTGGTGCTCCCGCTGCGGCCCCAACACCCAGCCGCTATACTCATGCTCCTCTGTGTGGCCGCAGCTGCGATGCCGCGGTCCCGCTCCATCTCGCACTGGCTCAGCGTGCGCTCAGTCCGGCCTGGCTGGGTGGGAGCGCCGGGCGCTGCCCCTCCGGGCTGCTGGGAGGAGATGGTGCGGAAGATGTGGTTGCGTTTGCGGAGGAAGTCTCCTCCTGCTGCTCCCAACGCAAAGCTGCCTTTACGGAGGACCATGCGCGAGCTGGCCGACTTGGCAGGGCGAGACCTCTGGTTGTACTCCAGCTGGGACAGGTGGGACGCATAGCCATCCGGGATGAACTGGAAGAGATGTACGATCAGTCAGTCCATCAATGACTCAGAGAAAGTACTGCACTATCTGGCTGTAGCCAGGATTAACAGTTAAAGAAAACAACCTGAAAACCTGAAGTTACTGATTTTTTTACTACTGTGGAGCAGCAGAAACGAGCTTTGAACAAAACCCTGATATAGCATCAGTGTTAAAAAGTACAGTGTGTAAAATTTTGTAGCATCTAACTGAACAGATTTGACAATATTAATATAATATAAATGTAAATGGGTCAGTGACAAATGATGTTTAGCAAGATGAGATTCAGTTTTAAGAAGCATTCATCAGGTCTCTCAAAATGTATTGCTGTACCGCCATATTTCTACAGAAGCCCAGAACAGACAACCCAACAACGGCTCTATCGACAGCCTTTCAACTTCACTACTAGATACAGCTAGAAACAACACACTGCACTTTTAAGTTGATTTTTTATTTCCACATCCACATCATAAATCCACACCTTTGCTTTCAGGTTTTCTTCCATACCTGACACTGGTGCTGCATTTTCTTAGTGGGCCTTCCCACTATGTAGATATGGGACGGAGGCAGGCCAATAGAAGTGTACACAGAGATGTCCTTGGTGGAGCCGTAGGCTGCGAAGATCCTCATATAGGCCTGATTCGAGAGGGAGATTCATCTTTTAGAGACTTTAAGTACTTTATTACAACACTACCTCACTCTGGTCGGCCTCCCTTACCTCTCCGATGAGGGATTTGAGGAAGTTGGCCTTGTGTCTGAGCGGGTCGTGAACCAGCCCGTCGCAGAAGGAGACAATGCCGTGAGGAAAGTTATGCTGAGAGAGCCAAGCCACCACTCGCTGCTTCTGCATGTCAGGACGGCCCGTTACATACACTATCATGTAGCCCAAGTCCTGCCAGTACCTGCACACACAAAGAAGAAATAAAAAGTGAAGTATATTCATTCATTCACCCTCTAGACCCGCTTATTCCTTATTAGGGTCACAGAGGTCTGCTGGAGTCAATCCCAGCTAATACAGGCGATACCTCAGATGGTCGCCAGCCTACCGTGGGGCACATATACCATGCACTCACACACTCACACCTATGGGCAATTTAGAGTCTCCAGTTAACCTCAGCATGTTTTTGAGAACCCAGAGAAAACCCACACAGACATGGGGAAAACATGCAAACTCCACACAGAAAGATCCCAGACCAAGGTTGATGATCAAAATAGCGATTCATGTAGTAGTTGGAAACTAACCAATTATTGATTAATTGTTGCAGCTGCACTGGGGTTACCATCCTCACCTCACCACATCCACTGCTCCAGCTCGGACCTTGGGGTCGCTGCCCATGATGGACACACTGGCAGCGAACGAGCCGTCAATACTGAATACGACAAACTCGGTTCCCCGTGGTACGATGGTTAGATAGCTGTCTGCAAATGTATGATCACCCCTGCAGAAAAAGATGGAGTAGGTTAATATGCATTTCTTTTTATAGATAAAAAAATTTCTAAACAATAAATTAACGACTCAGCATACCTGACCACCATTTTGACAGGATAGACCCCAATCCCGAGCCTTTTGCTTTCAGGGATTACATAAGAGACACGCCCACTGCTGTTGGTGAGCTCTGTGTTGAAGTACACCCACTCTCCAGAGGGAGGCTGGGTCATGATGTGGATGTCGATCTGCAGGAAACAACGAGGAAGATCTTTTTCAACCTTGTGATGACCACAGATGGTGACATGAATACGTAACTTGTTATAGATCTTATTTTTGGTACATCACAGCTGAACCCATCTTCACCTTCTCTCCAGTGAGGGTGACCATGTCCAGAGGGCCGTACATGAAACGTCCCGTCACCATCTGGGCGCCGTCCTCCGTGAACACTGCGTCGTTCACGCGGTGGTTAGCTGTCACATTCTGACACAAAAATGACAGTTTCAGTTGTTATTTTACATCTACTGTGATCAATTTAACACCAAAACAAATTACTAATAAAAAATCAAGTCTGTAGAATCAAGTCTGCACTGCAGAATCAGGAGATCTGTTTTCCCTGCTTGGGTCTTTAAGTGCAGCTATGCTGACGATAGCACAAATATAAACCATATCACTTTTGAAAGAAATGAGATTTTACCCTGATTTTAACATGAGTCCTCTTGCGGAGCCACTTCTCTCGAGGTTTGGACGGAGTAAATTCAGACACTTCTTTACCATCCAGTTCCAAAATACTGGAGTTCTCATGTCTCATCACCTAAAAAAGAAAATTAATATAGTTTGTAGAACTTCTCGGAATATACACAATCTATTACTATTTATTAATTATAATTAATTATAATGTGCTGTATCCCTGCCTCATACTTCAATAACACTAAACAGTTACTCTCAGTCATCTTGAGCTTCTTGGACACATTTCAGCACATCCACAGTCGCTAACTAATATAATGCTATAGCAGTCTACCATTACAATGTAGTTTTATTTTATTACTAAGCACTTTCTGTACTTGGTTACTTGGCATCCATCTGTTGCAATTCTTCATCCATATAGTCTGGTTCATTATAGCAATGAAAATAAATGTACACTGTCCACCAAATTACCATTAAACCTTAATGATATATTGCATCATAAGATCAACTTATAAATTACATACATAAAATGTGGATATAGATAATAGAAATACAAAACAATTACATATTAAAGACGCCAATAAGCTTGTATAGCTAACATTTTAAAACTACTCTGTCCAAGGTAAAAATATCAAAAAGACTGTTCATACCCAATACCATTCACATGATAAAATTCTCATATATAGTGTATAGTGAAATTACTGTTTCTGTAAATTAAAGTAACATGTTGACCTGATGATGGAATAAGACGAAGAGTTAAAGAATCACCAAAATTATCTTGAGGGGGGCATAAATCTGTGAACCACATTTCACAGTGATCCATGCAACATTTGTTGAAATGTTTAATGATGGTGGTACAGGCAAAGTCAAGGGATCCCCAGAGTCAGTAGTCTTCATTTTCTGGGGATCATTAATGCCACTAGCCAATTTAATAGCAATCCATCAAATAGTTGTTGAGATATTTCAGTCTCAACACAATAAACAAGACATTCCCCTTCCTATAGTCATAATAAAAATAAAAAAAAGTCAACAGATTCCCAAATTTGAGAAGGAAATTAAATTAATATCAAGATTTCCTGAACCTGTCTGAGCAGAAATGATACGACGTCTGTGGACTCCCAGTAGGAGGCGTGGAAGAGATGAGGCAGAGCCACCGTAGGAAACGCTGTCAGGGCATCAGGACAGTACAGAGCAAAGTCCATCCTCTTACTGCCCCACCACCGAGAAGCAACTACAGCCAGGAGACAAGGAGGAAGGGATAGAGTGAGATCGGGAAACAGCACATCCAGTACTGCTGCAATGATTAGTCGATTCATTATTGGATGGAAACTGTTGGAATCATTGAATCATGTTTGGAGCAAAAGTGCCAAATATTGTCTGGTTCCAGTGTCTGAAATGTGAAGATTTGCATTTTTTTCTTGTCTTATATGACAGTAAATTGCACATTTTAACATTTTAGAGTTAAAGTCAAACAAACAAGCAAATTCAATGTTATAGTGGCATCTGTGGAATTATGAACGCCATTTTTCACTATCTTTAATCATTTAACATAGTAAATGATTAATTAAGAAAATGATCATTAGTTGCAGCTGTAAAATAGTCTACTTCAGCAGTGGAAAGAAGGATTATCATACAGTGGAGGAATGTTGACGATAGAGCAGGTTAAAGGGTTTGACTATGAGGCATCATAGGGTGATGAGTGGTACAGTGTTTGGAAATAAAGATGTGCATAAGAAGAAGCTTAGATTTTGTAAGAACTTGTTAGTCATATGTCGTTTTGGGGAAAGCAAAGATGTAGTTCCCATTAAACTGTGCTGCGGAGAGGTCGCACAAGAAGGATTTACAGGTCTAATTATGTCAGTTTTGGAAACAGGTCTATTGAGGAGGACTAGCAATAAAACTTCACAATGCAGCCTGAGATTTACAGTGGCAATAAAATACTTATTTTATTCATATAAATGAAAATACAGCAGAAGAAAACATGGGGAGCAAGGAAGCATCAATTGTATATTTTGTCAAATAAATCATATCATATTTATATTCATGTAATATTTTTCAAATACATTGTATCTGAAAACTAAAGTTTAGGGAAAGTGGTGTTAAAGATCATATCATATACATATGCATGCATATATACAGTATCATATACATATGCATGTTTTAATTAGGATATAATTTGATCAAAATAATAATTGTGTTTTGATAACTATAAATTGAGCTGTTCTTATCTACACAGGGAACCACTGTGACTTTTAGGTTTCTGAGGCCACTGTAGGTTCTTCTACATGCTTTGGGGGAATTGGTTGCAATCGTCACCCTGCCACTAGATGATGCTAGAAACTCTACTGATATTTTGTCTTACCTGATAATGTCTATTATTGTTAGCATAATGGCACCAAATCTGCGGGGGTACAGGTAGGTAAGGAATTGAGCTTGAGGAAAATCGTTGTACAGTATAAATTTCTTTTTTTTTCAAATTGTATTTCCCTTCTTCTCCATTGTCTTGTTTTCTTCCATTGTGTATTGATGGATGGTAGGAGCCACTGAGTATTTTATTGGTGCCTGTTTTATATGCTGAAATCACACCATAAATCTCTGGCTGTATTATAAGTGGTAAAGAGACTATCTGAGAGAGGAAGGAAAGAGCTCAGGGAATGAGGACGGAGTCTAGTATCCTTTCCTCATGTCCTCTTACTACAGCTCCCAGGGTACCTTTCTCTATGTTCTTCAGCACCCAGGGTGACGGGGGGGCAGACCTGATGTCTGTGATGTCAGAGGTGACATTGGTGAGATCAGAAGTCATGTTAGAGCTCAGGTCCGAGCTCTGCTTAGACTCCACACCGTTGAGTCTTGGGAACACCTGACGGAAGGACCTTTTCTTGCGCAATCGAGGGGAGGGGGTCCGAGGGGCAAATTTATTGTAGGACAGAGCCAGCTGGGACAGCAGACTGGGCCTTTTAGTCTGGCTGACTTCGTTTGTGTTTGCTGGGGGGATGAACATCACATTTAAACATCAGCTTCCAGCTTGTGGACCAAAACGTGGAGGTTTGACATCAACTTACTCGTGGCGATGTTGGAAGCGGTGTAAGAGTCGGCTGAGCCTGACACCTGGCTGGCTATGCTGGCCTCGCTGGCCCTGCGGTTGCAGCGAAGGTGAGGGACCCCTGGTGATGTGGATGACGGGTAGGGGCCGTCGACAAAAATATGAGAGTGAACACTCTCCACTGCATAGATAAAACAAACCGGAGTTAGAGTTATAGTCTTCACTGCAAAGGTGAGCAAGCAGTTGATGAATTATGAAAAGCTGCTTGGAGCATTATTGAGAACTGCTCATGCGATAGACTTCACACTCGATACTCTGCTCCCTCCTCAGCAACACACTCACCAAGTGTGAAGTTGATCAGATTAACAGTTCTCGAGAATAGCAAAGGGAAATCATACGTACACATTCTGACAAATTCCTTTCTTATAGTTATACAATGGTCCTACAGTGCAGCACCACCTCTTGACCAAATGGCACCACAGTCGTCATGGTCACCAGTGTGCCCACAGGCAGGTCACTGGCCTTTGTTTGCTCTCTTTTTCTGAAAGACTCCTTTTTTCTCTTACTCTCTTTCTGAAAGACTCCCTCAGTGGGTCATCAACAGGACTCAGCTCTGATTTTCTACCCCCCAGAAGCCTTCAGCAGCTTCTCTTCTCTAAAGGCATCTTTCAGAACACTCTCAGCCACTCCTGCAGCATCTCAAGGACCTGCCACCTCTCAGCAGCAAGGAGCAACAAGAAGCAACACAGCCTGCACAACCAGCTGAAACAACCTCCTTCCACCACTGAAGGAAGCAGAACCAAAGAGCAACCCTCCACCTTCCTTTCCATGGTCTGATAATATAACTTGGGCAGAACAGAACATTAACAAACATGGCTAAGCAAAACTGTTAATGTGTTTAGATTTAAGCTACAGTTCACTGTGTTTAGGTTTGTGAGAAGGTTAAGTCTGATGTTAGTGGTCCAACCCTGCATCATACTGCTGGTTTATATTATTAGGTTAATTGTTACTCAGACCTCTTTTTTTTTTAACAACATTACAACATTTTTTGTAATATAAGCCCTTCCCACAGCATTTGAGCAGAATTCATGGGCCAGACTAAACTGTGTGTAATATCAAAAATCTGAACACAAACAGTAAATTTTTCTGGCAAAGTCCAGCGATGTTCTTTACCAAATTGCAGATGACTTTTCAACTTTTTAGGAAGAGCGGCGACAAACATTGAATCCAAGAAAATCTTAATTTTGTTTGAGATTTACAGTTTAAAGATTATAGGCCAAAACATAAAATTTATTGTTCTAGAGCCACCATCCAGGCAAATTGGACTGAAATAAACACTGCACTTACTCGGGTCAGAATTTCCTTTAAAGAAGTCTGCCTGTATCAGAAAAGAGAACAACAGGAGTGACAGAGTGTGACATTGAGACAAAGCTAAGTGAAACACACCTTCTGTGTGCGGCTGCGGGGTTGGCCAGTTAAGGACTGGGACAGGGATGGACGTCTCGCTGATGGTGTTTTCCTGGAAGCGGTGGGACGCTGCACCACCAGGGTCCATCAGAAGCTGAGGGTTACTCTGCACAGTGTCAACTACAAAAAGAGACAGAAAATGGATTAAACAAGAAGGAATCAAATGTAGCATTGAAAGAGTATGATGGTGTATTAGAGCCACTGTACCTAAAAAAATTGTGTGTGCTAGTCTGGCAAAAATAAACGAATAAAATAAATAACAGCTGATCTGACAATATATGAGACTATAAAATATCCTGAATGATGAACAGGAGAGATTATAAAATATGTTTTTGTCTATACTGTTGTGCAGCCTTTACACTCTGATGGTCTGTAATAAACTGATCACTCAGTTAGTTTGTCAGTTTGTTATTTTTTCTTCTTCTAACTTTTCATTAGTCATTTTTTTCTGGGAAGAATCTCCCATCCAAATATATGACTCTGCCTACAGTTCATCACTGCTCTGTGTAACTTAATTTCCTGCACAATTAAAGCTCCATCACCACAAAACCACGACTCCTCCTAATGACACTTTATTTCCTAAGCTTCATGAAGTTCCTGATGTTCTGCCTGTTATAAATAAAGTGGGTAAGTTTGACTAAAAGCTGGAGTCAAACAGACACGACTGACTCTTATTTTCTGAAATTCATATATATTTGGTGTCTTCAGCCTTTGGTTTTTATATATACAGTAATATTTTAATTGTTGTATATATAAATAATATTTTCTGATGTAGGTTTGAAGAGACTCAGTTTCACACAGTGACAAATATCAGCTTTATATAATACTAACTAAATATAAAGTAGTAGCAGTATATAAACTTTTTTTTTTTTTACAAGAAACAGAATGTGATAGTTCTTAGCTAAAAACTTGTTGTAACAGTGGCTCAAAATGACAGATTGTTATCAAATGTTATGCTCAACCTTTAACCACGGGATGTAAACAGTGGATGAATGCTCTGGTTTAGTAAATACAATATTTTACAGGACAGGATATTAAAGATTTTTTTCTATATTCTATAATCTGATTTCTAGTTTTTCAGTTTGTCTGTTCTGCCTACATAATTCTGCCTACAGTACACCCCTGCAGTGATGTATGTGTGAGCAGGGACCCACCCAGGAGAGCTGAGAGTCCATCACCCAGAGGAAAGCGTTGGTAGCGGGGGACACTGAACGGAGGCAGCAGGTGAAACCTCTTGTCCAGGAGAGGCTCGAGGCGGGAGGCCGAGGGGTCGGCTGGATGAAACAGGTTGTAAACCTGTTGACACGCTGGACGCAGAGCGGACACTGACCACAGGAGAGAAACACAATCAGAGTTACATCCTGCAAGAAAAGATGCTACATTAAACCATTCATTAAGAACTATCAGTCTTTGTTTTCTACTTTAATAAAACTCAAAACTCTAAGAAAGACTAGCTGAGAAAACTAAGAAATAAAAAGAGCATATAACTAATATTTTTGGAAAAACTATAATCATATCTGATTGTAAAATAACCCAGTTGTTAACCTCACAGCTGCAGCTCAGTAACTTTTTATCTTTAAACCTCAAAGGACTCACAATACAGCCAGATCTGTGTGAGCTTCGGTTATTTTTCTCTCTCAAATGTTGCAGCCAAAATTTTTTAAACTTTAAGATCAAAAACATGACCTCTGACCCCCAACACTTGCTGTCCAGCTGCTAGAGACATGTACTCCACACAGGAAGAAACACCAGGAGCTACAAATAACTACATCCTGCTCATCTTCCAGCAAAATAAAAAAGGTCAGAAAAGACCTTTTTGTTTTTTAAGTTTACAATATTATTTGTTATATGAGGAACAGAATAAAGCAAACTACAGCACTGGTTGCACAAAGAGAAAGAGAAAACCTTCCTCACCATCTAAAGAGGGTACCACAGTCTTCCTCAGTGCAAGCACCAACCCCAGAGGAGATCCAAACAGGAAGAAGTCAGTCACCTCGAAGTCAAACTTTCCCAAAGAGCCTCCCTCCAGCATGGTGCTGTTGCTGGAGCGCCGTGACCCGGGCTCCCCGTGGAGCACGCTGGAGTGAAGACTGCTCAGACGGGAAGAGTCAAACATTAGCTGGAGTGTGCGTGACTGTTTAAATTCATGTATATTAAATATCTCACCTGGACAGGAAGGCTTGATGGTGTTTGATGGTGTCCAGCTCGTACGTGGAGGAGTCGCTGCGCTTGCGTGGAAGTTGCTTCTTGGGGTCATCGGGCCCCGAGCAGCGAGGGATGTCGATGTTGCTGCGGCTGAGATGGCGACTTCCTTCCAGAGTTGGTGAAGAAGGAGAGACGCTGTTTATGACAATACCTGGAGAAAGCAGATCTGTGTCCTGAAGGATAGAAATAGAGGGGGCAGATGCTCATTATGCTTTAAACATGTGATTAACTGGTTAATTTACAGTTTTATGCATTTTACAGTTTTAAAGAAGCCCTCTGCTCAAAATGTTTTTATTCCTGTTCCTACAGTTAAATGTTTATGCTTCATTGTGCGGAATGACATATTGCTTTACATTCATTTGATGAAAGTGGAGAGTTTCTCTGAGCTCATTAAAAATATAGTTTTAAGGGGTGGTCTAGACTGAAATATCTGAACAACTGTTAGAGCATGCTTTTACATGCAAGAGGCAGGAATACACCCCAGATGGTCGCCAGCCTATCGTGGAGCACACACACCATTCACTCACACCTACGGGCAATTTAGAGTTGCCAATTAACCTCAACATGTTTTTGGACTGTGGGAGGAAGCCGGAGTACCCGGTGAAAACCCACACAGACAAGGGGAGAACATGCAAACTCCACACAGAAAGGTCCCAGCCCCAGGACCAGGGAGGTCTTGAACCTGCAACCTTCTTGCTGTGAGGCAACAGCGCTAACCCCTGCTCCACCGTGTCGCCCAGGTTGTTTTGTGTGTGTCTCATTAATATTAATGAGCCTCTCCTCTGATTGGCTGATTTTAATGGCTGTGAATACTTGTGACATCAAAACTTCACAGAAGTCTTGACAACTCCTTTTAAGGCAGTTTCTGAATACAGAACTATGGAAGTATGGATTTGGGACACAGCTGTCGTCTTGTTTGATGCCAGAGAGTTGATACCTGTACACTGATGGTGCTGCCTCGTCTGCTGCTGTTCTGGCTCTCCGACACTGTCACTGAGCTGCTGCACAGAGCATCAAAGCCCAGGATTCCCCCGACACAGTCGCCAATTACACACACCTGAATCAGAAATAACACAAACACGTTAACAGTCAAGTCAGATCCCTCTGACGCCACCTTCTGGTTGTACACTGACCTGGCCGGTAAAAGACGCTCCCTCTAAAGACTTGATGAAGTCACTGTACACCTGATTGGCCCGCAGGATGACGGTTGCCACAGCGTCTTGGTACTGGGGCGCAGAGGAAGCCAAAAGGGGCAGAGCGGCCAGTGGGATGTGGTCCTGACTGCTGGACAGGCAGCCCTCATCGTAGCTGTAGGGGCTCAGACTGCAGAGCATAGAGGATGTGTGATTATGTGTTTGTATTTACTTGTTTTTACAGTAGATCTGTGGAAAAAAGCACGGTATCACTCACTTGGAGACTAGTGAGAATGCATCGACACACACAGCGGGACAGGGGACCATTCGGATGGCGAGGCGGCCCAGCGCTGCGGGATAATGGACCCTCATCACAGTCTCAAAGGCCCCACTCAGGGTGTTCACGTCTCCCTGCTTACTGTTCTGTTCACCTGCAAACAAACAATAACAAAAGGTGAGATATTTTATGCAGCAGTCAGTTTGACAAAATATTTTTTCTTCTTTTCATTCCTGTTATTCAGTTTGCAAGTGCTTTGATTTATTTTTTGACACATTGAAGGGGTCCTGATTACCTAATCAATTTAGCTGATAGAAAGAATATTATTGGCAACAGTTTTGGCAAACGCCTCATATTTATAAGATGATTATTACCATGATAAATGAATTAATAAGACAATATAAGTGTTAATAATATTATAAATATAGTTGTTCTCACTTTAGATCCAATAGTTAAATGTTGATAAATGCACAATAACGTATGTTTTGATCTTTTAAAAAAATATTACAAAACAAGCTTGGTAAAAGTTTAAAAGTGACAAAATAGGTAAGATAATCAAACTCAATAGATGTTTTAATGCTTTTATGACGAATTATAAGAAACTCATGAAGCTATTATTATTATTGCCCTTAACTGTTAAAAAGTTTCCAGTACGTTGCTGTCTTCTAATCTAATAACAACTATATTCATAATAGTATTATTAACATCTAGTCTTATTAATGCAGCAGCTCCCCCCTCGCTACTGCTTTAACTGCCATGTGCACGCGCAAACTAGTGACAAACATGCCATTTTCACAAAAAATATAACAACCTGTCTATAACAGGCGGGTTTTAGCACTTCAGTGTTTTTAAACGTTGACATATTGTCTAAATGAAGAAAAAAACGACAAGCTACTACAACACAGCTACAAATCACGGTTTTCATAAACAACATAGCAAGAAAGTAACAGTTACAACAGCAAAGAAAAAAATACCGAAAAATTAAGGGGTTAGCATAATGCTAAACTAATTAGCAGTCAGCACAGTCATAAATCAGCCATTTCATGCTAACTTTACCTAAGTAGTCAATCGAAACACACACTAACGTCACAACACGTTAGTGTGCACTTGGGCCTTATACAACCATACTACACCACTGCTTTTCATGATTTTAGTTTTATCAATGACGCTTTGCTAAGGACACATAATTCATTTATCAAAAATAACTGTTTATTCCACTGTATCCTACATGTTGTTGATGTTTATATTATTTTATAATGTACCGTGCAGGCTGGACAATTATTTATGCTGTAACGATCACTGAAGTTCTCTATATTCTCTATATAGTGTTATTAGGCCTAATCCGCTATCTGCAAATTGACAATTTTACCTTGAGTTTCTTTTACTATTTTGACTATTTTCACTTTTTTAAATTCATTTTAAATAACTCAGAAGTGTGATTTTGGAATCGGTTTAGCATGTGTAAGTGTGACTTTCATAATAATGTTACAGTATGAAGTTACTGCTGTACCAGAACCAGTGTCCAAAATGTTTCCTCCATGCAGGACCAGAACCAGCACATGAATCTTGGAGGGCTGAAGACACTGCTGAGATGAACAATCCTGCAGTGGAGAGGACAGAGAACATAGAAGACACAGAATGAGGAAGTGATAACAGACTATGTTTGGCCTAATGTCTTCTTTATTTCCTATATAGAAGCTCCATTTCTAAAATATGTAAATATTTCATGTCTTCTGTATGTAGGCTCAGGCACACCACCATCACCATTAGTCTCTCCTGGCTAGACTCCTGACTGAGACTAACATTTAGCTTTCTGGACAACCTGATGAATTGAAGGTGTCTTTTCGAGACAGCACTGTACAGGAAGATCAAGAACACACACACACGCACACACACAAAAACTATAATTATACAGACTCACACAGGGTAAACTGTGAAATCCATTATCTGGTCCTCTGGTGAAATAACACTCAGCTGATGGCTGCAGTGAAGAGTGGATCCTAATTTCAATACACTGGCAGGATGAGCGAAAGCTAATTTAGGAGGAGTATAATGTACACGCCATTTAATTAAAGGTGTTAGTGTGAGAAAGACCGGAGTGAAATTAGAAAATAGAAGCTGTACCTCCATCTGTGTCTCCTCGTTACTCATCACAGCATACTCCACGCCCGACTCCGGATACAAAGTTTCTGTGAAAACATAAATCATTCCTTTATTCACTGATATTTAAAGGAAAGAAAAGACATGACACCCTGTTCTACTAAAGGAAACAAGAGTCATTTAGTAAAGCTTTTGTGATCATTATTACAATATTAAATATATCTTTTGGGTTGCCATGGTGTTGCCAAACCTCCTAAAGCATCAAACTTGCTTTGACTTTTTAGCTCGTCTTTTATGGCTTTTTATTCTGACCAAACAACACTTATATCTAAAAGAGGATCCCTCTTCTGTTGCTCTTTCTAAAGCTTCATGTTTATTCCTGTTTTTCCTTATTCAAAAGAATCTAAGGACAGAGGGTGTTGAGTTCTCTATAGATCGTAAAGTTTTTGAGACAAATGTGTGATATTGGGCTATATACTGTAAATAAAAACTGAACTGACTTTTTGTATTTACAGCTGACTGCAACACTATGATTGCTTCGGAAACGGTCTGTCTCAGACTTTGTCTTTCAGTTACACTGGGATTTTCAGTTCATCTTTGAGTGCAGCCATTTGAACCACTGTAAACACTTCGGTTGAGGAAGTAACCAACTCCATACATAACACCACTCTTTCACTTGTGCAAACACACACACACACGAAGGGTCATCTACCTGGTGCTTCATCCACTTCTATTGTTTCTATTTTGTCCATCAGATCGTTGGAGCTCCACTTGGTGATCTCCTTGGTAAACATCTCCTCGTTATCAGAAAAGTCTTCTGTAAGACACAAAGTTAAAAGAAACAAACTGAAGATTCACAGACCTGAAATATAGATGTTCAGGATTCTGTTTGTTTTTCCAGGTTCTAGGCTGGAATGCAAGAAGCATTGAACCTTTACTCTCATGGCCTTTAGATCAGTGATTCCTGACCCTGGTGTGTACTGTAGCCTATATGGACTAAGACCTACATTTCCACAGAAACAGGATTTTACCATGTGCATCAAAGAACTCGTCGTCTGTGCTGTCTTCTGAGTCGCGAGCGATGCTCTGCATCCTCCACTCTGAGATGCTCTGATGAGACGGACTACCTGCAGACACAGAACACAGGAGTTAGTCCTTGAAAAAATATCAGGATTAAAGTGAAAGCTGATAACTGAGGTAAAACCTGTGAAGCCTCCTCACCTCCTCTCTTAGACGACCTGTTGGAGGAACGAGAGGATGTGGACCACTGCTTGGTGAGCTCCCCTCGAGTCTCCAGTGAATCTCCCAGCTTCGTTCCTCCTTCTTCTGTCTCTGCAGTGGTTCCCACAGTCTCAGCTCCCTGCTCCTGGTCCTGGCTGACGGAGGAGCCGTTGGTCTCTGTCCCCCCCTCCTCACTGAGGCTATAATGGGCCATCTTCTTCGCTAAAGCCAGCTGGGTCTCCAGCTCCAGCTGCCTGATGTCCTCAATGGTCAATCCGTACCACTCGTCCTGCCAGCACCACGCCTGCCGGTGGGCTCGAACCATCACTTTACGCAGGCCTGGAGAGACAGAAAATATAAAAGCATGTATGACACTCGGGCGATTAAGGTGAGAGAGAAATTTTTCTTTTTTTTTCTTCAGTTTATTTATTTAATTTGATTTAACCTTTATTTTACCAGGAGGATCAATTGTGAACAGCTTCTCATTTACAATGATGACCTGGATAGCTGGAGGAAGCACGACTGGACAACACTTGTGACTTTGTCAAATAAAAAGGTACTGCAGAAGACTGCACCCAGGTTTCTGGATGTAGGTCTGATGTTTGCAGACAGGATGCCAAAACTGTTCTGTATTTAACAGGAGACATTAATAAACATTGATGTAAATGCTCTACAGTTGGCCAAGAGGCTATTTTAAATCCCTAGACAGATGGCACAAAGTCACCTTAAACAAGAACTAAGAATATAAGATTTAAAATTAGAAAGTTTTGAATTCATGTATGAGTATGTGTGGAGCATTACTAACAAGAGTGTACACTAAAGAGTGGGGATTGACTTAGGGGGGAACCAAATTCAACTTTCATAATTTATTTTCCTTTAGTTGGAGAATGTTTTGAAACTCTCAATTTTTAAAAGTCTTAGTTGATTTCTTAAATGCTGAAATTTTAACTGGAAATACCTGTCGATCAGTATCATCCTCATAATATGTTCTAGTGGCCGAGGACGGAGCCTTGAGGGACACTGCCGGTCAGGGCAGTTTTGCATCTAAGTTTTAAACCAGCCTAATGTGATATTCCTGATGCCATAACATTTGTCAAGGCGACATAACTCAGCTAACGAGAGATACCTTGAATGAAGTAAAAGCTGATCTGGTTTGTGGAGGTTTTATTTTAATCTTTATTTTCCTCTTGATGAACTGAACAAGCACCAGCTGGTTATAAAATCCACCAAGCAGGTCAGAAATTGGCCATAAAATCCATGATGAGCTAACAGAACACTATAATATTAATATCCAGTGAAGTAACCATTAGGACTTCACTGGAGTTAAACATTGACATTGCTGAATGGATGATTAATAAAGCTTGATAAAGGTTGTGCATTATACAGAATAAAGGAACTGTTATGCAGCTTATGTGTGATAATATTAACACATCGGATGGTTGATTGATTGGATGGTTAGGTGATTGAAGATCTGTTGATTAGACCACTAAGTGAGAACGCCATGAAGATAGAGCAGCTGCTGCTTCATTAGCCCGGGAGTAAACGCACTGAGGGAGTGAGCTGAGGGCTGAGAGAGTGTATAAACAGTCTTAGATCACAGCAATGAAACACAAACAGCACCAACACTGGCAGGAAATTAATCCAGTCTGTGGTGTTATCTCAGGGAGCCAGACACTTCTCTCTGCAGCTGCCGTTCAAACACTCTTCTTATACTTTCTCAGACAGGTAGTTCAGCATTTTATTGATTTTCTTTACCTGGAAGCTTCCTCATTTCTTTCCTAAGTATCTTCTCCATGATTCCCTCTGCTACTGACCAGAAAGTTTTCATAAATCAGTGGGTAATCTTTCCAGAGATACAGACTTTCGTTTTCTTATACACCTCCTGGTTAGTCACTGTTTTAAATTCAGGAACAAACCCCTCACTTTTCATTGTCATCCTTGACTCCAGGGCTATGCATCCATTTTTAACCTTACTACCAACTAAGGCGAAGGAAAATTTACTGAATGTTTGTGCTGACGTTTACTTAATCAGGGTTACTTCAGACTTTTAAGTTATTATTTTCAACTGCATAACATTATGAAAGAAAACCAGGTCTGAAAGATGATAAAGATTGTTTCCATTCCCTCTAAGATGGATACCCCTTCTGTTGCTGTTATGCTATCTCCTTTTCTTTATGTGCTTTGTACAGCAATGTGTATTTATGTGCTTGGATGTTGTGCACATTTGATCATTGTTTTTTTGTTTATGCTGCAATATAAAGGAAATTTATTTGGTTTTCAAGCTTTGAACCCAGATGAAGGTTCTCATTAACTGAAACTTGTTGGTTTGATCTGTATGCAAGAGCCATGTAATATAAATAAAATAAATATTAATATATATATCATTATAAATATAAAAACAAAAATGCCCCCATGATACTACACACTTGTTTTTTTAATAAAAGAGGTAAACCTAGAACCTGTGATTTGCTCACATTCATCCCTTTTCAGGTAGCTCCTGGTTCCTGTTAGTCCTAAATGATCCACTTCTGCATCCTTTTATTTACTCTATTTACACTGGGATTACAGACTTCCCATGTTTTGTAAATTGGGAATTAAAGTAAAGAATCATGGACAAAAATGAAAAATCAAGAAAAGACATCAAATTATTTATGACAACCACAATGTGGGGGGTATGACAGACAAATAAATTAAATATCACATCATTTATTAAATTTCTATAGGTTTGAAAAGTGTTGGAAACATTTGATATAAGCTTATAATTAGCTGTTTTGGAAATGCATTTGGAATGCATAAAAGTTACATATCAGGCTTCTAGAGTGTTAACTAAGGCCTTCACTCACAGACGAGAAGGAAGACACATTATTGTTGTACTTACCCACGTCATGTATGAAGCGTTCGATCTTGGACTGCATGCCCCAGTATCTGAACTCCACTTTGCAGAGCTTGTAGGCACACATGACGGGGTTCTCACCGGGATCCTGGTTGATCTCCTCGATCCAGTCCTCTGACAGCGGACCCCGTTTGGTCTTGATGGACTGATACAGTTTGGGGTCTTCCTCCGCCAGGTACTCGTGAGGAGGGATGTAGTCCTTTACGATGTCTATGGGGTCTACGGCGCATAAAGCACAGAAATATCAAAAATCACACGAACCTTAAATTGATACAGATCAGGTGTCGGCAGCACAGATGTCACCATGTCCCCGCTGAACACCTGTCTCATGAAGTGTGTGTGTGTTTATGTAATCACTGCCTGCAGAGAGGGAGTCTGGACCCGACTGCACTTTCTTACAGCACCTCAGTGAATTTTAGTATTCAGCCTCTGCACACAAGCTCTTACACTCCACAATGTGTCTCCCTCTGCATCACAGTGTCTGCGTTTTCACTGCAAATAACACCAACTAGCTTTAATTCCTCAAATTCCTTATAAGCAGTTGACGACCGGCCAGTAGATCCCACAGGGAGTGTGACAGACTTACCTACAGACCTCTGTCTCTTTTCAGCAGAGGACATATTGAAGACATCCCCTTGATTTCCAGTATCCGGTTTATAATATGTCTCAATGTCTATAGAGAATTTCTCCACAAACGGGCACGTATACCTGGGAGAGAAAACAAAAAACAGTTTTTGTTAGAAGCAGGGGTGCGTGTCGTCTGAAGCACCGTCTTCCATCACTTTGGCAGAATAAGGCAGAAAGTACAGAATCCTGTAAATGGAAAAGTTTGGATGATTTGGTCTGTCAGTCAGCGAACCTCTGAACTGATCATCCATGTGTTGCTTGTAAATAATTTCACAATAACTGAGTTGAGCAATCTATCAATTACTGAACCTGTGTAACCTCAAATGCCAAGAAAAAACTATTCAGGTGTCCTTCACAGGGAACAGAGCCGCAATGCCAAAATAAAATGCATGGTACAATAAATTGTTAAAATTGGACACAACTTTATCTGGAGGACAGTTTAGAGCACTTCAACAAGTACAAAGAAATAGCCTTACAATTACAAAGAGTGCTTAAAATCTGCATCTTTAACTATTTACATTAATAAAAAAAGGGTTGGGTTTTAGAAAAATGTATATTAACGTGTTAGGAGACAATTTAGTAATTTATCTAAATAAGTTTTTAAACTTAAAATAAATTAGGGACCAAGCAACTTTTTTCTTAGACTGTAGAAAAAAATAAACATTTAAAAATATTTAAATATAAATTGAAAAGGTCTATTTTGCTTTGTTTTAGTAAAAATTTTCTGGTCTATTTATCAAAAGTAGGTGCTGTTATGATCCAAAAGCAGCCATTTATATCTGTACTGAAACGCCTGCTCTGTTGTGATTGGCTGAGCTCTGTCAGAAATGGTCGGAGAATCAGGAAGTCAAGTACAAACACTCTGGAAACAGGAGGTGACTACATAGATTCTGGGCACGTCACCTTCCGCTCCTTTTGTGACATCACAACAGGAGCTATTTCTAGATCATAACAGAATGAGTGGGTGGTCTTCTCCTAATTCAAAATGTACGTATCTATAATTTATATATAGACAATTACATATAAAACTTTAGATTTCCTGATACAGAACTAACTGACCTGTAACAAACTGGCTTCTCTTTAACAAATTGCCAAAAGTGTCCAGCCGAATACTTGGTTTGATCTAGTCTTTTTAATGTTTATATAATATAAATTATTTAGTCCATGAGCTAGAATATTTCCCTTTTTGCTGCAGAGATTCTTCTTGCACTTAATAACACCCAGGTGAAAACAATCTGCTCCAGGTTTTTTATCAACTGTAAAAGCTTCTGCCAAACACATTAAATGTTGCTGTGGCTGAGAAAGTGTCAGACTGGTCCTTTTGGAGAAATGAAGTCATCTGCAAGATATAAAAAAGTTGGCAACAGAGAGTGTGCACAATGAATATACGATTATTCAGCTGAAACCGTTCCAAATGAAAAATCTGCTGTGTCAGCAAATGTTATTTCTTCTTTCAACGATTCCAGGAGCCATGTAATGCAAGACATTACCACATTTACAACTAAAAGTCAAGTCTTTCTACTGTCAGCGTGTCTAAAACCACCTAATGTAATGTTGGCTTAAGTGCGGCACATATGTCTTATCTGCCTGAGTAATTTTGTAATAACTTTCCAAAAGACGTCATATATTTTAATAGTGAGAATCGTCGATGTGATTCTCTCACCGGGTTCGTGTGTAGGGGTAAGCGTTCCAGGACTCCTCCTCCACTCGCAGGGCGGCTTGAGGCAGAATGGCACAGAACCAGGATGGGATGTGTTTCCCGATGTGATAGACCTTGTGTGTGTACTGACCCGAGCCTCCGGGCCCGTTCTCGTAAGGCTTGTTCTCCAAGATCTCCACGCCGCTGCCCTCGCCGCAGCTCTCCTCACGGCTCTTTTTCTGCAGGAGAGGGGAGAGATGAAGGAAACTTATGGAGCTAAGATCTGGTACTTTTTCCTGTTTGAACTGTTGAAACTGGATGCTTTGTCAGTTGAAGGTTGTTGAAGAAAAGTGATGTTGTCCAAAGTCTTAAAATGATACAGAAAATGAATCCATTTTTGTTATCTACTTCCTTTGATTTCTGAACTGTGTGATACGTTATTCACAGTGATAAAAGCGGATGCTGATTTTGTAAATATGGATGATGCAAAAGATTGAGTTGCTGTTCAGTTATGAAGTATATAAAGTCGCCAGATATCTAGAGAAAAAAAATGTAAATATAAAAACTGGAGGATATATCTTTTCAAAAAATGTAATCCCATGTGAGATGGACCAAATGTTTGACATGACACAAAAATTAATAAAATAAATGAATGGAGTAATATAGATAATAATAATGGATACATTCATATAGTGCTTTATCTAGATATCACAAAGCATGCATACACTGTTCTTACAGACATCTGATGGATGTTTTAAGATACAATTAAAACATTGTAAACCCGTCCTTTATTGGTCACCATGGGGATTTTGGGATATATGTTAAGTGGTTGTTGTACCGCTGTAGGTCGAGAGGCATTTCAGCAGAAAAACAGCCAATGTAAGCAACGTGTCCACCTGACCTCAGCCAGACTTAGCTCTGGTCCCCTGACACATCATCCCCTCATCCGCCCTCCCCTCTAATTTAACCCCTGCTGTCCTCACACGGCACTCATGTCTCCCTCGCTCTCAACCTCGTTAAAATCCATTCCTGTCACAGAAATGGAAGGATGACGCAGCAGAGGCAAAGTGATGAGCTGGAAAGAAAAAAGCTGGCGCAGGGAAAAAAAAAAGAGACTGCTTTTAGTCACATGTTGCGCTCTACATCTGTTCTTCACTTCTCCTTCTATATCACAGTGAATAATACAAAACCCTGATAAGTGTTTCATTTTCACTCTTGCGTCAGACTTCGCTGCATAGAAGAGGTGGAAACCAATGGTTTCCCTTTCAGCCCAGCATGTCATATCCTCCAATAAAAGGCGGCAGATGGTTGAACCCCACAGATCCTGCAAGACTGAGCTGTGTATTAAGCCTGTTGCTCCACAGATGGAGATTACAGCATCCGTTTATAAACATGATTCCTCTCCTTACGAGGCTCCGTGTTTAGAGTCAGCAGAAGCACATGGGAGAGTTGAATATGGGCATGGATCAGCTGATCCATGCACAATTTAACAGTTAATTCATTTATTTACCAAAAATGTTGAATATTGCTGCTTTTCTTTTGGGCTGTAAACTGGTGATTATTTAAACAATCAATTAATCTACAGATTAGTTTCTTGATTAATTGATTTAAAAAAACTAAAAAAAAATTATTTAAAAAAGATATTCTATCATCAAAACAGTTACAGTTGTAGAATCATTTTCTTATGATCAGCATGACACAGCATTTACTTCTGTAATTTTCTGTTTCTTAATCAAAACAAAAGTAGAAGATGGAGTTAATGACATCATGAAGTAGCGTTGGATCATGGGAGCTGCTTTCCTAAAAAGCAGAAAGAATTGATCTACTAACAAGCATTGTTTGTATATCTAAAGCTGCTGAATCTTTTTTTTCCACTGTTGTCCACATACTTTTAAAGGTTCCATATTTAAACTTCTCCTGAGTTTTATTTGAAGTTGCAATTTGACAAGATATACTGTATCTGTGCTTTTAAAAACCATAAATCATATCAGTATAGTTTTATATCTCTGCTCAAGCTCCTCTCCGTAGCTCTAAGAATTGGTTGGTCACTGTCTGTCTAAATAATATTAATAAGCCTCTTTTTTGATTGGCTGAATTAAATGTCTGAGAAATAGGGCGTGGGAGGTGACTGTGTAGCTGTGACATCACAATGGTGAGCATTTCTCTATGGAGTGAGTGTTTTCTATTTATAGAACACCTAGACTTTCTTATAATCATAAAGAAATATTAAAATCTACCACATGAGACCTTTAATTTAGTGTTTTAACACACAACAGAGCTTCAGGATACAAATACAAGACCTGCTCCTACTATCTCAGATTATTATGTGCTTTACTGGTGCTATTTCCAGACAAATGTACAATTAATCGAATTTGCCCAAATGAATTTCAGCAGAGTGAATGTGGAGCAGGGCTCCTGTGGATCTGGGGCCTCGGGGTGTTAATATCCAGCCTCACTACAGAGCTACACAGACACGATTCACAGGAAACACGTGTGTCTGCTGAACATTTTGATCCAAAATTAGCCCCGAAATCACATCACGATAAACACTGTTGATGCGGACTGGTGCTGAACATAAAAACCCTTATGGACTCCAGTTTTAATTCATTACTTCAGTTTTTAAATCCGTGTTTGCAAAGAATAATGAGGTTTAATCTGCTGAATCAGCTCCATGTGTAGATACGGCGCTCTGGTTTCAAACAGATGATTGAAAACCTATTTGATTCCCTCCATTGTAATGTGCTGCAGGTCCGGGAACGGCACTGTGTGAATGCAAATCATGGGGATCATTATTAACAGCAGGAGTGGGGTGCTTGGGGTCAACAATGAGAGCTCAGATTGAACACGGAGCTCTCTCTGCTGAAGACTTTAGGGAGGTGATATCAGTAATGAAGGTCAGAGGAGGCAAACAGCTGGAAAATTGCTGTAATCTAGCAGGTAATGTAATTTAGGTGAGCAGCTAAGGGCCTCGAATTACCCTCCTCATGTCTGCATCCACTGGGCTGCAGCGCAGGGGAGCGAGCGCAGACGATCTGTATTAATGGCTCCCGTCTTAGAGCCCAGAGCGAACAGCACAAGTATGTACTATACAGATTCACCCGGAGCACTTTACAGAGGTTTATGGCTCTCTATAAAAACAACAGAGGTAAGTCTGAGTAAGGTGAAGTTATTCTCTGGCACATTCACCCAAACTGCCAAAAATAACCAGGACAGATGATTGAAGGCTAAAGATAGCGGTGATTATGCTGTCAGCAGGCTGTCCTGCAGTCAGCAGTGTTACTACATCTAACTCATCGTCATATAACCTTCACCCCCCCCCTAGCTGCTTCCAATGCACTGCTGCGCTAAAAACAACCATCACGTGCAGAAAAGTGGAAGCTTTTCTAAAGTGAGGCTGCTGCGTCAGCTGCCGAGGTGTTTGAGTGTTCTGGCGTCATCGAAAACACACTCACACACACACAGAAGAAGGCGACAACACTTCAAGGACAGGTCCACGATTTGCACAGCAGACATTAAAACATGCTTCTCTTGCTGGGATTATTCCTCCTGTTCATAATGACCATTAAAAGTCACAATCTGCAGTCCTGCAAACATGTATTTAAAAGTTAATATGAACCCAATGTTACGCTTTAGCATCCAAATCAAGCAGAAAAGTTTCAGCGTTAGAGTGTTTTTCAGCATAAAAGACAGAGTTCAGTGTGTCTACTGCATTGAAGATGATCAGAATGATCAGTGTGGAGTCGGCTGCATTGACAAACCAGTCACATCCCAGTACTTGGCCAGACCAAGCTGTGTACCAGATTGCCATTTATCACTGTGGAGACACCTCAGGAGTTTACTCTTTGGATAATATAACCTACGCAGAACTTTCACTTCAGCTAAATGTTGCCTGGAGTTTATAAAACATATATGTACATATGTTAGGCTGTCATCCAGATGTCTCCAGAGATCCGTCACTTCTTTTTCCCCCTGTTTAAAAGACGGGTTCACAATTTGTCAAGTGTGTCTTAAAATAACCATCAGGAGCCAAATGAACAGAGAAGGGTGTTTTTCTTGCTGTGAACATTCCTCCTGTTTACACTGACCATTAAAAGAACCTCCATAAACCTGTACAAACAGAGGATGATATGAAATTTCTCTCAACAGTACAGTGTTTTTAGAGCCAAAGTTCCTCTTTTTGTTGCTAAACTTCCACCACAGTTCAATGGAGAAACACGAAAAATACTTATTTATGATTTATGTTTGTCTATTTAGTATTATTTTACTTTTTTGCAGAATTTAGTTTTTATATGTCTCATAAAATTGATTATTTTTATCCACTTGATATAACAACTCTGACTGTAGAAGCCTCATATAAACTTCACGTCTACTTTAATTGATTGTGTAGAAAAAATGTGGGTTTCATCCTGCATTGTCATGTCCGAGTAAGATAAAACGTGATGTTGAAAAGACTGTAAATGCATGAGTAGGAGGATTGATTACAGGGGAAAAAAGCTCTTTCCGGGCTCATGAGGATAAATTACAGAAATGAAATAAATTTCACAGACAAAATTGTTGAGTTGAGATAAATATCAACGTCCCTGGAGGAAAAGCCAGGGGATCAGTGAAGTCAGCAGGACTCCTCCTCTGGGTAATGTGGATATTTGTACCAAATTTGTTACGATATTCAGTGTGGACCAAAGTTGAAGACTAAAGTGAAGAGAAAGGTTTTCAGCTAATTTGTAGAAGGGAAGAGGAGTTGAATGTCTGACAGAACATTGACATTGAATGAAAGACGAGCAAAAGTGAACGAAAACAGAGCTCATGTCCAATTTGAGTCACCAAGTGCAGCCGGCTCGGCAGACTCTCTGTGGACCATGTCTGTGGAATTATAATGGGCCCGGCTTCGCTGAGGGTCTCGTTTCTGCAGGGCTGAACTGTCCCTGAATAATTTATGTGACACCACAAGGTTAGCATAAACAGGGGGTACGAGACTCCGGTGCTCCAGCCTGAAATCCTGCTGGAGCATCGCTGGAACCCTCATGCATCATCCGGTAAGTGCCGGCCGCTCAGATTTCATACACACCCTTCATTAGTCGCCACTTTTCAACCTCTGTGCTTCTCGCTTTTAGTTTGAAACTTTGCAAAAGACAATAGTCATGTTTCAAACTGTCCGAGTGGCTGAATGAAACTAGAATGCAGCGAGAACTCATACTGAAGGAAATGTGCAAAGCAAGATAAAAAGTTCAAAAAGAGAAAGTATTAAGTAACCAAGCAGCTGTGTAGAGGACAGAGAAGGAGAGAAAGGTAATAAATCCTGAAAATTGAAAATGTTTCATTTTATTTTTGGTCCTTAATTTTATTCCCCTGCAGCATTTAATTCCTTTTGTCAAAGGTTGCAGCTTGGCTTGGTTAAAAGAATGAAGCTGGAAATAAGTTATTTGTTATTGTCAACAAAACTGAAGAGGAGCAGTAGCTCTTTAAAGAACAGAAATACACCAATATATAGTTTGATTTTCAAAAAAGGCTGAAATATTTCCTAAAGCAGCTGGGCTCTGTAGATTTAGGCAAACCTATAGTGAGTATTTCTGGTATAAACTACAGTATGTGTTGAAATATCTTTAATAGTTCCTGAACTACAACAGAGGTCAACAGCACAAAGGAATAAGATAAATCAGCTTGTTAAATCAATCAATTTATTGTTAAAAAAAATGATTATTCCATTTTAAATTATTGCATAACTTTTTGTTCAATGTCTTGTTTTCAGTTTCTGTTTTTAATAATTTGAAGTCTTTAAAGTTTGCACATCATAGACAGTGAGATTTTAATTTCTTTTTGATTATGAGGAAAGATGCTTTAAGCACATTTCACTGTGGGATTTTAACCACAGGACTTGTAATGGAGTATTTTTACAGTGTTTTTTGTCTTTAAAGGTTCCATATCATAGAAACATAAATTGTAATATCTTTTTGGTGTTATGTACATACTGTCATGTTTCTGCAGCACATTACAATGGAAGGAATCAGGTTTGAACCCACTGTTTGACGGCAGTAACATTAAACCTCAGCCTGTGCAAACATAGGTTTTAAGACGGACTGAAATGTTCAGCAGACACACGTGTTTCCTGTGAATCGTGTCTGTGTATCTCTGCACTGAGGCTGGATATTAACACCCTGAGGCCCCAGATCCACAGGAGCCCTGCTCCACATTCACTCTGCTGATATTCCTTTGTGTAAATTTGATTAATTGTACATTTGTCTGGAAATAGCACCAGTAAAGCACATAATCTGAAACAGTAGGAGCAGTCCTTGTATATGTATCCTGAAGCTCTGTCGTGTTTAAACACTGAATTAAAGGTCCCATATGGTAGATTTGAATATCATTATTATTATAAGGAGGTCTAGGGTGTTCTATAAATACAAAACACTCAATCCACAGTCATGATGTCACGACTACACAATCACTGCCTACACCCCCTTTCACAGACATTCAACTCAGCCAATCAGACAGAGGATCATTATTAATTTTAATGAGACACAAAACGACCTGTTCTTAGAGCTGCACACAGAAGCTCAAGGGAGGAGTTGTAAAATTATACTGAGATGACAAATATATCCTGTTAGTGACATCCCAACATCACATAAAACCGGAGGAGACCATTTTCAGTTTCCTTTGTTATGATTATAGTCTTTAAAATTGTGGAAATCCTTTTATTTCCCACGACAGAGAGAAAGAGTTCTAGCATGGGGTCTGATGTTCGTGTTATTGTGTGATGTGTATATCCTAAACTGTACCCGGTGTAGACCTAGAGGTAACATCGTCATGGTAACGCCGACTGCACGTCTGTCCTCCCTCCCTTCTCCCCATGTCTCCCTCGCTCCCTTCTCTGCTCTTTACATCTCTCTCTCTCTCTCTCTCTCTCTCTCTCTTTCTCCGTCTCTCTCGCCATATCACAAACAAATGATGGCAGTGACTGCCATGCGGCGGCTGATGTCACTGGTTGCCGTGGCAACCAGCACTCAACTGTGACGCTGAAGAGCAGGAGGGGGTACCAGCGGTGGCTGTGTGGCGTATGTAATACTGTACAACGTCAGAACTGAGACTCGGGAGGTTTTGTGGAAGAATTTCCTGCTCGTTCATCCAGACATGTTCATCTTGGCTGCTTTACTTCACCTTTCTTTCTTTCTTTTCTGACAGATTCCTTCTGCATCTCTCCCAAGCTGCAGATACAGAAACAACCACCAAAAGCCAACAAACAGTATACATAACCCTCCAGAGAAACACTAACATGTGACCTACATGTTCCTTTATTTGACCTTAAATATTATTCCTGCTCTCATTTTAAAACCAGTCACAGCTTATATTCATTATTTTGAGACAAAAGACAAGGTATAGTTTGACATTTTTAGTTAATTAGCCTTTCGCTTCCTTGCTGAGAGTAAATGAAAGACTGATATGTGCCTTATATTAGATGCCTCACTCAGCTCAACCTCAGACTCTGCAGTTGAAGGCATTTGCATAAAATTTCACTTTTACTGTGTCATGTTTCACAGGCTGTTTCTTCTTTTTCTTTGGTGCATTCGAGTTCTTTTATTTTAGTAACATTCACATAAGTCATCTGCACATTTGTCTTTAAAATGGAATATAATAATTAATTTTGTTAATAATTCACAATTTTATAATTACCCACCTCGCCAAGATAATAATCTCCATCTTCCTTTGTACAAAACATCACATTCTATATTGAATATCATGGCGTCATCTTGTGGAAAGAAAAGGTCGCCATCGACTATAGAATCAGAAATATCCTGTTGTCAAAACATTGCATTTAGAACAAGGATCGCTCAACTGCAGGTGCTGTAAATGACCATCCTCCTGCTTTCAAATTAAAACTGCATCTCAGTGCTACAGTACAATTTAAAACATTAAACAAACATTCAAAACCTATGCTTAGATTTTACCTTCACATGTATGCTTATATTTCCTTCAGGTTTTTCATGTGTGAAACAAACAAACAAACATATATAACCAGATGTTTTTTTGGTAAATCATCTAGCTGAATCCCAACTTTCAGCTTGATGAACAGCTTGATTATCCCTCAAAAAATTAACATACAGTTTCCTATCTGACCTCTGACCCGACCGAACATGTGTACAATAGTCATTTGCGATCATTTGCGGAGACTTGGACTGTAATGGTCATATCCAGAGACAGACCACATTCAACTTATCTCATATCAAACTGATAAATGAGCTGGAACTGAGAGTTCAGAGCCTCATGTGCGTCTATGACATCCGAACAGAAGAGGTTAACAATATTCAGCAGTTTTATTGGCTGAAACATGTTTAAAAGCATTCTAATTATGCCCTGACTTATAGATTATAAACTAAATCACCTCTTACTAAGAGGGAGAATGTTCTTTAAAAGATTTGCGTGCGAGTGTGTGTATTTATTTGCATAAAATTATTAAATGAAACAAACCACAGACATATGTTAAACCATCTGTTCTGCAGAAAAAACACTGAACACTGCAACCATGTTCCTCACTGCTCTACAGTGCAGCATGACATGGTGACACCTTTATACTCCTGACCTCTCACACAGGAACACACACACACACACACACACACACGCACACACACACACACACACACACACACACACACACATATGAACTTCCTTTTGCTTCATTAACAACCAGACTGCAAATAATTAAATTCTAAGCCTTGTATATACACTGCATGTTTTTTTCTGAAATCAGCATCTCTACATGCATTGCAGCCATTCCATTCCAGCATCTGTTGAATTCCAACACATGCACACCTGATTCTGCTTAAAGAAGTACCAGGAGTGGAATAAAGTCACCCAAGAACAATGGTAAAGACTGTGGAGAGCATGACAAGACGCATGCATCAAATATTGATTCCTGAACTCTTAAGTGTAAATATTAGTATTATGTTTGTCATTGACCATTTGTCATTTTCTGCAAATAAATGCTATAAATGATAATATTTTTATTTGGAATTTGGGGAAACATTGTCAGTAGTTTATAGACTCAAACAAAAATGTTCCTTTTACTCAAACACATACCAATAAGTAGTAAAATCAGAAAAAATATGATAATTTTGCAGAGTTCTCTTATTTTTTCCAGAGCTGTATGTATATATGTTGTGTGGAGAGTGACTCACCTGGATCATGTAGAGCTGAGCGATGCGGTACTCCTCCACGCTCATCGGCATGGGGATGCGATACTCCTTGATCAGCATGGCTGTGCTTCAACAGGGCCGACTCTCTGCACGTGTATGTGTGTGTGTCCAGTGTGTAGACGCTCCTCTGGGTTGGCTTCGCTACCCGAGCAGCATGTTCAAACAGTGAGGACGGGACTCATTGTTATTCACACCTAAGAGGGGAGAGAGAAAACAGACTTCAGTGGGAAGAGGAAGTATATGTCATAAAATGTAGATTAGAGCTTTTTTCAACGTTACTCACACAACAGGAGGACTCAGCATGTTTGTCTCCAGGATTTAAACCCACCAATACACAAGATCTGTGTGTGTGTGTGTGTGTGTGTGTGTGTGTGTGTGTGTGTGTGTGTGTGGGTGTGTCCTCAGGCCCTCCTACAGATCTGTTACAAGGTAATCCACTGACCTATCATCCCTGAAATCCCCCAGCAACCTAAATCCAAACTCAGTCTACACACTGAAGATGGAGCCAAGTTGTCAGCGGAGCCTTTAAATCCAGCAGAAGCCCCGGTCTCCTGCGTCTTTCTCTGATCTCCCTCCGTCCGTGAAGAAGACAGAATTAAGGCTCGCAGATCCTTAGAAAAAACAACAAGGCTGCCTTCCTGTTCAGAGGTGTGGTGAACATCCACCTGCTGCCAGGGGAACGACAGCGACCAGCCCAACGCTACCGAGCAGACAGGGACGCAGACGGTCACGTGACGACAGCTATTTAATCTTAGACAGATTAAGAAGGACTGTAGTTCTGGTGTCCTCTTCAAATGAAAAGTGGTGAATGAATTATCTCCGTAGAATAAAAATAAATCTACTAATCACAAATCACATGCTGAACATTACAGTTCCGTTGTAAAGATCCACAGAGAAAAGCACACAGCCTCTATTCAGAAACTATCACTTGAAACCCGGCGTCAGGACTTGATGATGTCACAAACTGTACAGTCACCATCAGCCAATCAGAGGAGAGGCTCATTAATATTAATGAGACACAGAACAACCTGTTTGTATAGATAGAAGCTTCAGAAAAGAAGATGTTAAACTATACTAACATGATTTTTGGTTCCAGGAATATATGTTAGTTAGTGACATCACAACTAACATAAAACACAGGACTAGTGTAAATATGGGACCTTTAAGTAAAAATACTAATACAGAAATGTAAAAAAAATATATCATAAGTAAAAAAGTCTTGCAGTAACAATCCTACTTTAGATTTAAATTAGCATTATCAATAAAATGTGCTTAAATAATCAAATATGAATGTACCTGCTATAATGCAGTAGATTCTAATAAAGTGCACATGAATGTATTAAAGTACTTCTATGATAATGAGTCAATATTTACCTATTTATGAGTTTTATAACTTTGAATCCCAGAATTATAAAGATGATTATATGATAATTGTAATTTGATCTGTAGAATTTGTTGAGCTTTTTATATTTAATGTAATCACATTTTAAATGGACTTGGCAAAGTCTTATATTATGAAATAAAAATCAGACAGGACATCAAAGTATCAAATCATTTCATTTGCAGATACGAAAAAAGATGATCTTAACTGTTCATTTAAAATAAAATCACGATATCAAAGATGTAGATTATGTAATAGATTAGATTATGTAATGACTTTTAAAATATATATATATTTATAGAAAGCACAAACAAAGAAAAGAAAGAGAGGAGATGATGATATCTGTAAATGTTTGTGACAATTCAGACAAAAGCTTCATTTGGAAGCTTCCTTCCATTGTTGAAGTGGATGTAATGTATGATTTTGACAGTGCAAAACAGAATATTTTAAAGATGACCATTAGTTTAGCCGGCCAGGGTCAAACATGACTTCCAAATTGTTTTCTTTTTCAGTAAATACTAGCAGTTGATACAACTTCTGCTTAAAGAGACATTAACCTCGAGCATCTTTAACTGTCATTAATCCCTATTATTCAATCCACCATTTCTATGATACACATTATAAACAACAGGAATTAAAACTGCCTCTCTGTGTCATCTATGAATGGATGCTCGATCCAAGCGTCTCTCCAGAGGCCGTGATGGACGACCTTATTTACTGAGCTGAGGGGGTTGTGCTCTGCTGATGTTACAGCAGGGAAATGTGAGTGGCACTTCTCACTGAATCCTGTGAAGAATGAGTCCTTGACCTACAGAGACGAGCTATATATAGTCACACGGTAATCCCTATCAAGCAAAATGTGAGATAGACGGATGAAAACCGACAAACTAACAGCTACAAGCATGAAATGCCTTTGTTTTAGTATTTGTCTCATGAGCTGAGTGAGTCAGCACATCAATATAGACGCCTGGATTCACTGAAAATATAGAAACCTGAACTGAAACATTGACTGAAATAATATTTTGTATATATTACAACCTCATAGAGAAGTAGTTGTTTCTTATCTGAACAAACTGACCGAAAACTGTGAAGAAAACTCCCAGTTCTTTTAAATCCAGGCTGCATAGAAGACTATGAGACAATAAACATTTCATTGATAATATCATATATCAGGATATTTAAGATGGACGATATTGGTTTACAACAATTTGGATATCATCCATTATATATTTTCTGTTATATGACTTTTCTTGTGAAATGCTTTTAAAATCCTTTAAATGAAACAATTTGAGGAAGAAGAATTATTCTCCAGTTAAGCTGCTTATGACTCACACACCCGCATGAAGGCTCCATCCTCTGATGGGCAGTCACAGCTAGATTCATTTTAACAGGCCGTGAGTGGAAAAGGTTGTGAACCGTTGTTAAACCAGCTGAGTGAGCTGTAGAATTATTGCTTTGTTAATAAAATATTAAAGATCCCTTCCAGACAGTTTCAAAGATGTATATAAAAAAACTATTCTTTGAAAAATAATGTATTTTGGAGATTTGGTTTCTCCACAGAAAAAAAAAACTTCAATTATCTTATAAAATCCTTAGAATGACATCTACTGCTTCTCCCTCATCAAAAATTCATGAATCTATGAATATTTTCATTTTCTGAAATCTACTGGCTGGACAAAGGTGTCTCCTCCTCCACTGTTTGTGCAGAGGAGGCTTCAAGTTTCCACATAAAGTGAATATTGGATCAGGATTCGCTTCCAAACTCGTCAGCCCTGCCCCTTAAAATTAGATTTTTAATGTGCACAAAGGAAGTTTCCAGATGAATGTGGAGAACAATAACAACAGATTATTGACAGGAGGCTTTAAGGTTTCTAGGAAGACGTGTTTTCTGCCACATTAATTGGCAGCATTTTTATTTACAGTCTACATCATTGTCGCCAAGCTCATAAAACCAAAGGTAAGAACATCTTGTTTGTTTTCTCCAACCAACAGACTCACAGTTATTCGATTTACGATGAAAAGCAACAGAGAAAAGCAACAAATGCCCACATTTTAGTGGCTGGAACTAGCAAAGTTATTCAGCTTTGCTGATAAAAGACAATAAACTCACTACAAAAGTCTTTTTTTTATCAACTGATTCTTTCAGCACTAGAGTTCATCATGCAACATCAGCTCCATTTAGTCAAACCTTAGACTGTAGTTCATCTATTCTGTGCACAGGTCATAAATAACTCAAGGGAGAAAGAGAACGAGAGATAATCCAACAAGAACATTCAGTACAGATCAGTGTTTGATATTTATTGAGGATTATAGGAGTTGTTTGTTTGTAAATATACATTTTTTGTTACTTTGTGCATTTACGTGGTAGTACAGGATAACAGCAAATGTGGGGAAATAGAATAGGATTCAGCAAACGATCAGAACAGTCACAAATGGAGTGTGTGTGCGTGTGTGCGTGTGTGCGTGTGTGTGTGTTCCACTATTCATTTTGTATAACAGAAGCCACAGGTTTTATTTTGGAGCACTTAGCTCCTGGAACCAGAACATTAAAACCACTGTGCTCTCACTTGGCAAATAACGCACATATTTAATCACAGCACTCAGAGTGACTGCAAGTACTTTAACAACATGTGAAGTTACGCTTTTTTGTCCCCTTCATTATTTCTTCTCTCCTTCTCTCCCTTTTCTCGAATATGGCTTCGGTCATTAATTACTTTAGGAAAGTCCACTGCAGAGTTCAGACCCAAACAAAGATCCCTCGGGCTGATGGCCAATTTCCCACAGAGCAAACAAAACCACAGCACGTAGGAAACAACCTCTCTGGCTTCCCCCTGCACCTCGGTCCACTCTGATCCATTTAACCGATGAAGTTTGCACTGTGCATTATGGCGTCAGGAATAAAACATGAAGTCAATCATGAAGGGATATTGGCCTCTATAGAAGTAAACAACTGGGAGCGGCGCTGCATGAGAATTGTTATTTTCAAGTGATCATCTCAGCTGCTGGAAAATTTCAACCAATCTATAGTTTTCCTGGTCAGCTTCCTAATTGACAGACTGCGTCCGCTCCGGAGGAAGCAAATGTCTCATCTGCACCACTGAGAGGCTTCCAGCTGCCCTCCATCAGAAAGTCCTGTGTGATGTCAGACTGGGAAACGCTACACAGCTAAATTGCACCAAATTTGCCGGCGAGGCAGCCGACTGAGAGGAGAACAGCTCTGCTCCATTAAACACAGCAGCGCTCACCAGCAGCTTTTTCCCAGAGGCCGAGTTTCTGCTCAAGCGAGCCCCTGACAAAACGCAGCCCTGAACACTCAGACCCGTCCGTCTGACCGCAGAGACCGACCGTGATGGTTTTGGCCTGAATGTCAAAAGCTGCAACCACTTATCTCTGCTGCGACTTTAACAAACATGTTTTCTGCCCTTTTCAGGATTTCCTGCAGCGGACATTTCTCTAAGAATTGATCTGCAGCAATCTGCAAGTAAAACACTTACTGTACTCGAGCAGAATTCTGAGATCATTTTACTTTAGTATTTTAATGTGATGCTACTTTATATTTCATTACACTGCATTTATCTGCAGCTTGAGTTCATACAGATGACAATTTGAGTCCATGGATAATATAAAAAGCTTTTAAAATTCAACACATTTCAACACAAAATTCAATTTAGCCTTTTAGTCTTCGACACCTTACAGAGTATACCCGGCTCATATTTCACATGTCTATGATTGTTAACAGCTACAACAAATAGACTTTTCCCTCTATACTTCTCAAGTGGTTTTATTTCAATAAATGAATTTCACCAAAAATCAGAGATTAGAGAAAAAGTCCAAAAAGTGAAATTGATCAGTGAATCAGAACTTTATTTGTTCTTCTCCTGTTAATCATCTCAGGACCCCTCACATTTATCTGCTGACCCTTTGGAGGGGCGTAACCCCTAGGTTGGAAACCACTGATCTAAACTAGTTAACTGTATATAAAATAAATAAACTAGCTCCACCTCCAGCAGCTACAACAGTAACATGCTACTAAACACTGATTCTGTATATTAATAATCTAAATATTATTATATAATAACATACCAAACCAACACTTTACTGCAATAATTTACTATATCAACTCATTCTGCTGCTAATAATTATGTAGTGTAATGAAACCAGATTTTTTTATGCAGGACTTTTTACATTGCTGTGATAGTAGTTTTACTCATGTAAATGATCTGAGTTCTTCTTTCAACCCTGAAGATCTGTGTTAATAACTAAGATTGTTAAAGTGATCCTTAGTTGCATCCTGAACATGTGACCACATCATTCACTTCTGCTCGTGGATCTTTGTCACGTCTCAACATCTGCTTCTATGCAGCTTTCACAGTTTAAGGAAAAATCTGTCCAACACCCTTTTAATATCCAGGATTCCTGCAGTTTGAGCAGAAGGATTATTTTTTGGGGATATTAAATATTTTCTACCACTTAATTGTTGATCTGTGCAGTTTAAGGCCTCTCGTTGATCTCTAAGATACTCTAAGATATTCTAATTTATTTCCATCTCAACGTCTCACAATGACGTCAGTTGGAAACCCGTCTACAGTACGTGTGAGCTTCTGTCGTAACGTGACAGTCATGTTTAATTCATGTAAATCGAAGCCACTTAAAGGATTCCTTGGAACATATTGACAGAATGCATAACTAATGAATTATCAGCAAATAGGAAACACAGGAGAAGTGTGTGTCACCCGCCTGCATCTGCTGCGTTGTAATGTGACATGCATTAAGCAAATTCAGGAGCAGGAAGCCAACACATCTGTTTGATTAAGCCCGAACACATCTTTGAGCTGTTTAGAAGAGCAACAGGAGTCGTGCTGCGCTAACAAGATCCCCGACAGGATCCTGTCTCTGCTCTTTACAATCACAGCACACACCGATGTAAAAACACACCGCAGCCATCTACATCTAAGGACAGACATGCTGGCGTGGCCAATGGATTAGATGACACACACACACATATGGGTGGGCCAAGAATGACTGAATGACTGACACACACACACATTGAGTGTGATTTCTCCAGGTTTCATGAAATCCACAAACAGCCACTACTGTAGTGTGTTGCGTACTTCAGATCTCATTGAAATGAACTTGCAGATCGACGTGTTACAGGGATCAGCAGCAGCAGCTCTGTTGCCAACACTTACTATACATTTACTGGAAAACATCTGCATCAAACATCTGGTAAAATTGTATTTAAGTGGCTTTTTGTGCAAACTATTGGTTTCATCATTGAGTGATTTCCCAGAAGCACGCACCATCCGCTGAGCATGCAGCCACACACACACACACCCAACGTGACCGTGTAACATGTGTTGCACACAGGATGGACAGCTGCAACACATTCACTCAATACATCCCCACTCAACACCACATTCACGCTTTCAAATCAAAGAGAAGCGGCCGCTCCACCTCGTCATCTTCATCATCTTCATCATCTTCATCATCTACATACAGTCCATGACGGTTCCATGTTGCCATCAGCTAATTGATCTGTTTCCACAGGGATGAGAGGGAGGAGACCAGGGGAGAAAGCAAATGTTTTTACCTTCGCAGAGGGAAACACCTAAACACAGCCAGTCCAGCTGATGATCTTCTCAGCAGGGGTATAAGGGGGCCGCTGCAGATCCTGGTCCCGCATGCAAAGAGACCCTCCGCCCAGGCATCCTTAGCTCCATCGCTGCTTCCTCCGCCGTCAGCTGCGCTCTCCCCCCCCGGCTCTCTCCCTCCCTCTGATCGGTGGAAGCAGCCTCGCTGTTGAAAGGAGAGAAGGTATCGATTCTCTCCTCCCTCTCCCCACCTCTCTCTCTCCCTCCTCTGTTTCCTCCTCCACGAGCCGGCCCCGCCTCCTCGGGAGAGAGGAAGCTCTGTTACCATGGAGACGCATGAGGCTGAAGCCTGATTTGTGGAGTTTGTTGTGATGCAGCGGGTCGGAGGCGCAGCCCACCACACTGATGCCTTTTCTGTGTTTCTGTCGTTTCTACCTGTTACGGCAACGCATCTCATTCTTCATATCAGAGGAAGGAAATCAATGAAATTTATTTTCTGAATCATCAAAGTGTCCAACAAATGAGCTCAGGTTAACCCTCAGATTCTTCAAATTCAACTAGGGTTTTAACAACCGGCTATTCATTGTGTTGTTGATTCTCAATTCATCTAAATACAATTATAGAAAACAGAAAAAAACATGCAATCCTCACATTTGAGAAGATGGACTCAGAGAATTATTTAATAATTCATTTTATGTTGTTTGACTAATGGATTAATGGATTGAATATTGCAGCTGTGGTTTCATTTTTCACCAAATATCTGGGGGATAAAGAAAGATAAATATCATGAAAGCTTTTAAAGTGCTCAAACTGAACCTCAGATGGACACATTCAACCACAACCGAAACAGTATTGATGAATTTGCAGATTAGTCTCTTCTCTCTATAAAATGATAGAAGACAAGTCCAAGGTGATGTTTTTAAATGTTTTTTTTAGTCAGAGTAATTATTGCACACCGCATAGGATTCATGTCAGTATTGATTAATCTACAGATTAATGTCTGCTTTTGTCTGACCAATAGTACAAAATCTAAAAACCCTAAGCAAATCATCAAAATAGAAAAGTCGGGCTCTTAAAAAAACATTTAAAAAGTGACTAAAACGCTCAATCGATTACTGACATATTTGCAGATTCATTTTCTGTTGATTGAGTTATCGATTAATCGCGAGGCTTTGCAATACAACGATACTTCCGCATCACTTCTTCAACTGAAGTCAATGTGCTACAACCTGAACTCTTCCACTGTGAAGCTTTTAAAACTGTGAAACTAGAGACACAGCTTGAGAGTGACACATAATGAAGCCGGAACACGCGCGTGCATCCCTTTTATCTGAGCTCCCACAGGCAGATCACCTGCTCCGATGATTATTATGCGTCTGTTTGCAGGGCGTCGTGACCGTCCTGCCGCTCCCGCCGCGTGCTGCCTCCTCACCTGCATTGTCCGCAGAATTTGAATGAGCCAGCTGAGCAGGCGCGAGCACAGTCAAATGAGCAAAATTGTGCCCTTTACGAATGCCGTATTGTTGCTGTGATGCCACTTTAATAGCTCAGAGGCTCCGAACGCATTTACATATGAATACGGCAGCAGATTCCCCGGACTTACATTACTTCAAGTCAAACGTTCTATCAAATATGAGCGCGTGTGCATATTAAAATGAATTAAAGTTTTATGCTAATGTGACCAGAAATTATCATTTGCCTCGATAATGATAGAAAACAGCCCCAGTCACAGAGTAAAAGTGAGCAGTTTCTAGAAAAAGATCATAGAAGAGAAAATGTTGCTTTTCTGTAATTTCTTTAGTGTTGTTTTGTATTTTTGCGTTGATTTATAGTGTTCTGTAGCATTTTTTAAAACAATTGTTAAGAAACGAGTCATTTTATGTTCATGGATTCCTTCATTATTTCTTGATTGTTTTTAAAGGAAACCATCCAGGAGGAATAAAAACAAAGAAATAACTAAAAACCGGTTTCCTGCTGCAGCAGACAGAAATACTGCTGAATTTTCCTGAGCTCTGCAGCTCGAGTAACCCTTCAAACATTAGCCTGAAAACTCCTTGTTTGAATGAGAGCTGCCGTGCACTGAGTGAGGATAAACTCCCTGACTCACATTTCTCTGCTTTATAAACGGCTCTTTAATTACATCCAGCCGGAGCGTCTCAGTGGGTTTCAGGTTAAAAATATCCACCTGCAGCCAGACGTGTTGTGGAGTTGCACTTTCATCTCCGAGGACTTTCCAGACCCTGATATCCTGCACAGGATGAGGATGAAGATGAAGATCACAAAAAGCTTTAATAAAGATTCTGTAATATATATATGTATGTATGTATCGGGGACGAGGAAGCGGGGCTCTGAATGAGAATGAGCTTCGGGATTTGTGCAGCAGCAGCGCGGTACAGCACTTTCCTCGCTCCCAGCCTCTGGTTTTATCTGCGCGCTGCAGGGATGTACATCCTCCGAATGAAATGACTTGTTGATGGGTTCTCCGCCCAGCTCACAGATACGCACACGCGCGCGCGCGCGCACATGCATGCACTTTATCTGAGCATCAGCAGAGCACACGCTAACCGAATCAACCTGCCGCTCTCTGAACACCACAGTCCCTCTACAGGCAGCTCAACATCTGCTGCTATTATGGCTGTTAATTTGAGAACTTGTCAAACACGTCGTTCCTCGGCAGACGCTCCTGTTCCTCATCCCGAACATATCAAACAGGGCCCGAGCTGCAGGTTACAGCTGCGCTGCTGTGATGTTTCTGACGGTATCTGTCGGCACGTTACGCCGGCTGCAGCAGCACGCGCGCATAGAAGGGTCCTCTATTTAAATTTCAGTTTCATTTTACCCCGATTGGATTAATCTCAGCTGTACTGTACTTTTCAGCCCTGAAACCTGCTGGTGGGTTTGAAATGTATTCTTTACAACATAAAAATAACCAGGCACCATGCGTCCATCAAGGAAAGTCTGCAAATGTGGTCTCAGAATGGTGACATTTCTTTAAAATCACTTTATTCTACGTGTCTCATTTAAAGGTTTCTCAAAAATGTACGTATGTATGATTGCACGATCAAGACTTAATTCACTCAAAGAAGAGACACAGATACACACACGGTTTGTAGGTGTGTAAACGTGAATAGTTCAAGATGTAAAGCTCTTATTTTTTGTTCCTGTGTAACTTTGCGAACATTTGGTCTATAGATTGCACATCTTGCATATAGATTCTATTCTATTTCAATTTTTGAAAAGTAAATTCATCAAAGAGATTCACTATTTGTGTGATTTATCACTGTGTAATAGTTGCACAAAAGACGCAGATATTTATCCTTCTAACCATGATGTTTCCACAAAGGAGCAGACCTTGTAGGTGCAGTGAAAAAACGAGCCCATGGTGAGTAAAAATGTGACCAGAGCAAAAAAAAAAAGCCCATAAACAATATTTTTTTTTATTTATTTGTAATTATTTTTTACTAGGTTCCAAGATTTATTTTTTATTATATTATACTATTGAAGGATTTTAGTTTAGTTATCAGTCATCTGGAACTGTTTGTTCCATGTTTTAACTGAACCCAGCTACACGGAGCCATGCAGAAGGCACCATGTGACGTGTGTGACTAAGCTCAGCTGCTAGGGAGCATCAGGTGTTTCAGAAAGCATCCTGTGAAAACCTGTGAGGCATCAACCCCCTTCAGACCAGCACCAGAGGAGGAGACATCAACCCGAGCATTAAAGGGATGTTAACAAAGAGCAATAGAGCCAAAACAAGTGGTTTCAATGAGAAAAGACAATCCTGGACACAAGCTTCCATTCATCATTCTTCAGCTATGAGCATGTTAACATTTATCATTATTATTTTATTCTGAAATGCGGCCCTACTTTTTAATTAATGAGAGAACATTATCTGTACTCACACATGTTCAGCTCTATGTTACATGACGATTAATGTTAAATCTTTTAGAATCATACTGCATTTATTTTTTTGTCAGATAAGGATTTTAAGCTGGTTTTGATGAATTTAATGTGCTAATTGAATAAATTCACACTGAAATGACACAATGTGATCTTACGGACCTTTGCTTCCAGACATTTTCTATAGCTGGGTCTATAGTTGAATTCTATAGCCTCGGTTGCTAAGGCTGTTGCTAAGGCTGTTGCTAAGGTGTTTCCATGTGATGTTCAGATTTGGGCTCAAACGTGTAGTTGACATTTTTAGTGAAGAAGGAAAAAAGAAGTGAAATCCTGCTGCTAGTTTGTTGATGTACCCTCCAGAACAGGAGGAAGCTTCCTAAAGCCGACCAATCAGAACAGAGTGAGCTGATCAGGAGGCGGGGCTTCAAGAGACAGGAGCTAAAACAGCCTGTTTCACGCAGAGGCTGAACTGAGCGACCAGTGTGAGATCAATGGGGATTTTTAAACTGTGAATCATATGAAGATTTTCAAGTAGAGCCCCAGAATATAAACACTGACCCAGAAATACATCACATGTCTTCTCTTTTGAACTTAAAGAATTTTTACTTTTGATTTTTTATGTATGTACATTTTGCAGATAGGTTTTTATGTGTAATGCAGTATTTTTACATCGTTACACTGATCCTTTCTCTTAAGGAAACAGGAAAATGTTCTTCTCCTGCTCAGCTGACAAAACAAAAGTACAGATATGAGATGTGGTCACTGACCTGCAGTCCATCTCCAGCGTCGCTCTCCGCCCTTCTTCCTGTGAATGAAAAACAGTCCAGATGAGATCTAAGGAGCAGCTGATCCTGCTGATGCTTTTCCAACAATACAACACAACAAGCACAACACACACACAGCTCCGTGAGAGAGTGTGTGGTCATGCCCGTCTGTAATTACTCAGCTTGCAGAGCAGAAGTCATGTCCTACATGTTGAAACTATTTCCTTCCTCATTTTAAGCAAAAAAAGAAAAACTGTTGTATACACTAATGCAATATAACAATATAAAACTTAACCTCCACTTATTTTGTGTTTTTTTTTTTTTTTGTCTGAAATTAGTCCTTGCCTTGATGGATGCCAAGCGTGTGCAACCTCAGCTAATGTGATCATCTGACACTGTCAAAACATCACAACATAAAAAGAGGCGTGGGCAGCAAATGAGAGTGAACGTGGCCCTGACGTGATACTGGCTGATGAGAGAGGATGATCTATTTTTAGCTCAGGGCGGTGGGAGGTGGAGGGGCTGCTAGCAGGGGTTAGCGGTGATGCTTCTCAAATTGCTCTGCTTCCCTGCGCTCGGGTAAATGACGGCGATGCATCACTGTCTGAGGAGGGAGGGGGATCTGCTAATCACCCCTTGCGCTGTTCATCTGGAAAACTTTGTGCCTCTTTCCTTTTTGTGAACTTGAAAAAACATGAAAACATAGGGAAGATTCTTTTTGCTCATTTGGTTGGGAGATTTTCTTTGAAGAGACTCAAATTTTCTTGAAGCTTTGTGTGATGGCGAAGAAAAAAAATATTAGGAATATTCCACTCTTGCATATAAATCTGTCAAATATTTAGTTGTATTGTTGTATTTACAGTGTACACCTGCTCAAATATGAATGAAAACAGATTTCTTATTTTGGTTAAATTATATACTAATAGAAACATACCTATAAATATTATATTCCATTTCTGACAAGTTTGTTCTCCTAGATGTTGTAAATCATACACACTGAACCTTTAAAATGGCACAATCATATATGTATATGTGCATATCTACCTTGTTTTATTGTTTTTTTTTAATAATTGTACATATTGTCAATGAATATCTTTGATTTTTAGAACAAAAACTAAATTTATTTATTAATTCATTTATTAAATAAATAAATAAAGGCCCTTCTCCTTATTAAAAATCCAGAATCTATGAACATGCTTTTTTTTTTTTATTTCTAAAGTGTTCCATGCTTGTAACTACACATGCTGAACTCAAATTGAAGGTGAAACAGAAAATCCTTTGAGATAATAAGAATAAATTTTCTTTCAATTAATCAAATTGGATTTTAGTGATAATTGTCAAAATGTAATTTTTATGTTATTGTTTTTTGAATCCTTTAATGTAGCTTTGTGTTCTTGTCACATGTGCTAATAAATAAATAAACTAATGGATCCATCAGATTACTCTTAACTAACAGAGTGACGCTGTAAGTATCAAGTAAGCAGGTGCTTTGTCTCATCCGTGTGTGTGTGCATGTTTGTGCGAGTGTGTGTGTGTGTGTGTGTGTGTGTGTGTGTGTGTGTGTGTGTGTGTGTGTGTGTGTGTGTGTGTGTGTGTGTGTGTGTGTGAATATTTGATGAGGATGTGACGCTTCGCTGGACTCGAACAAAGCTCCAGGATTGTTAATTAGAGTAAGTGCTCAACCCAACCACACAAACATGAAGGCTTCAGAATCTCTGAACCGCCCAACCCAGTCTCACACATTCACATGTTTTTATTTCTAAGTAATTCAACACTAGAAATGATTATCAAGATAAGATGATGCAGCTTTAATTAGTCATGTTAAAGCATCTTTGCGGACATTTTGTAGTTTGAATTTGAATAAAAAAATATAAAGTTTGAAGTCTTATCACAGAAATTACAGCAGAGACTAATGCTTTATAATATAGTAAATATGCTGCAATTTGGTTTGGTTTGTTGTATTGGAAGATATACAATCTCATAGTAGCAAGAATCAGTCCGGAAAATACAGAACAAATTATTTTGTTATTTATTAAAGGGACCTCATTATGAAAAAAACACCTTTACAGAGCTTGTGTGTAAATATTTAGGTCTCTGTTGTTCCTGCTAAAACACAAACTGTGAATAACACCACACTCATTCTGTTGTAGTGTTGCTGAAACCTGGCTGAAGTCATTTAGAAATGACTCCTTTTGTGATGTCACAACAGGAATTCAAGTTAATAGGCTGAAAACAATGACTATTTTGATTAATCAAAACAATTAATCAAAAAATTATTGAAATTATTAATCTATTATTAGCTGTTTGGTTCATAAAATGGTGTAAAATGTCAATCACAGTTTCCCAAAGCTGAAGATTCAACCTAAAATGTCCTTTTTTTGTCCAGACCAACAGTCCACAACCCAAAGATCATCAGTTTACAATTATAGAAGACTAAAGAAACCAGAAAATAATCAGAGGAGAGAAGCTGGAAGCAGAGAATTTGGACATTTTCTACTTAAAATAATAACTGAAATCCATTAATTAAATATCAAAAATATTCAACGATTAATATAATAGTTGACAACTAATTGACTAATCGTTACAGCTCTAACAGTAACCGACCCTGGATGCATGTCCCCGCCTCCTTCAACAAAGCTTATACTTGACCCCAGCTCTCTGAGGGGCGGCGTTTCTGACAGCGCTGACCACTCACAACAGAGAGGGCGTGTCAGTAGGGAGGGGATGTGGGGATTTTCAGTGTGAGTGTGTGAGAAGGCAGACTTTATTGCTGCTACAGGTCTAGGTAGCTGCTTTTAGATCATAAAAGCTGTTATTTTTTCTTTTTTATAAATAGACCTGAAACTGTGTCCACTCAGGTATGGGTCTATATTTAAATCAGAGGGCATCATCTGAGTGACTGTCCCCTGTAAACCCGGGCAATGTGAGTCTATTTAAAGCTTGTTCTGTATGCGTGCTATTCCCTACAAAAGAGAGAGAGCGACTCGTGCATTTGTGCTCACATGTGAAACAGAGTGAGGAGGAAAAAGCGGCAGACAGAGAGCTGGAGCTCGTCGGTCTATTTGTGGCGCAGTGTTTGGCCCTGACAGGCTGAGGCTGAGGCGGCGGCGACGGAGGCAGACGGATGAGGCTTTAATAGAAGTGTCATTCATTCAGCCTCCCACCACAGTCCTGAACGTGAAGCCATGATCAGTGGGCTGGAATCCCTCTGTTTACCCTGCTAAATATAGATTCCACACGCTGTGATGACGTGGCATCTCATGACAAGCGCCCCCTCCCCATTCCCCACCACCACCCATCCTCCATCCTCCCTCCTCCTTCCCTCTCATACAGACTGGAGAGACGAACAAGTCACGCCGTTATTGGTATGCAACGCCCGGCCCAGCCGCTCAGGTCTTGGAGGAAGAGAAGGAGGAGGAGGAGGAGAAATCTGTCCTGTGAGAAAACAGGATAAGGGAGGAGAAGGAGCTACACTTTAAAAGATAAAGGAAAAGGGAGGAGGAAGCGTGGATGGACAGACAGGGTGAAGGGGGAGGGTAGAGAGAAGGCCGGTGAAGGAGGGGGCAGCAATCAATACTATGACTCATTCTTTCTGCGGCGGCTACTTCCTAACAGCATTCATTAAAGCAAACCTAATCATTTTGGCCCGATAATCAGATCCTGTGAGGCTCCATCTTCTTTCGCTTCTCCTCCACCACACACATTAAAATCATGCACAATGAAGCCGAGAGGAGGAGGAAATAGGTGCAGTGCATTATGCCACAGAGCTGATGGTTGCGCTGATACAGTAGCTACATGACACGATTTCAATAAGCTCGCGAAATCCTTTGATAAGCAACAGATGTGTAGCCATATGCTAGCAGCAGTGGAGCTCAATGGAGGGTGGAAGGAAGTGTCTGTGTTGGTCCAACACTGTGCTCCATTCGAAATATCCTCAAAATTGATGCATTGAAATTTAGTAAAAACATTCATGATCCCAAAGGAGGATGATCCCCTGACTTTACGTCTAGACATAAAATATTTCTTGAATTCCACAAAATATAGAAACATCTTCTTGATTTAACGGTTCAACGGTGTGAAAAACCTTCATGCTCCCCACAGGATGAATTTATGTTTATAGTGAAATGTCTCATTAATAACTGGATGTAATTTGCTACAGTCACACATTCATGTTCCACAAGATGAATTAAACTCACCCTCTGCTGGAGCCAATCCCAGCGCATTGCAGGCGAGAGGCAGGGATACACCCTAGACTGGTCGCCTATCGTCTACCATGGGGCACACACACCATTCACTCACACATTCTCAGCTATGGGCATTTTAGAGTGTCAAATCAACCTCAGCAGCAGAAAACCCACAGACACTGGTCCACACAAAAAGGTCCCAGACCAAGGTCTTGAACCTGTGACCTTTTTGCTGTGAGGCAACAGCGCTATGTCACGATGCGTTAAGGGCCCATATTCACATATATTGTTTTTTTTTCGTGAAGTTGTGACATCACTAACAAGATATATTAGTGGTTTTAAGAACCAAGAATCATCTCGATATAGTTTTGAATCTCTCAAGCTTCTCTCTGCAACTCTAGAATGAACAGGGCCTAATTAACTAATTAATAATATAATTTTAATGGTGTGATTTGAACAGCTGTGAACAGGACTGGAGTTTACTCCTGATTTGAAAGTGATGACCTGGACTATTTATAATAAAAGATAAAATAAAATGGCCTATATAATATAGAATATAACTTCAAAGAATAGTACATTACAGATGATTTATTTAGTGTATCGTCTATCAGGTCAGTTTGGATGTCGAAGGTTATATAATATTTATATTCATAATATGTCCCTGTACTGCACAAACATCAGGTGCAATGATTATTTAAAGCCCAGGGGGAGGGGGACAGGAAGGCTGGGAAAGGCTTTGCAGGTGTAAAGTGTTCTTCCTAGAAAGTTCTGGCTCCGCTGCAGCATCTGTCTAAATAAGTTAAAGGGGGCATGAGGATCACAGACCCTGCCGCTGTTTTACATTCAGTGTGTAAGAGCAGCTGCAGGTCTGTATGCGTGCCCTCTGTTAGCAGGATGGTTTGTGGCAAGGACAGGTAAACATTTCAAAAAAAGAAGCTCAAATTCTCTGGGTCCAGCTTTTCTGAACATTCCTGGAACAATTTTAATAACAGATAAATTGTCAAATTTCTGTGGTTTTAGTTGCTCAAATGTGAATATTTTCTGCGTTACGCAGTTTTTTGAACATATTTGGTTGTTTTTCATCATGTTCTGAGACCAAGAAGACAAATAGATTATTTAAATGCAAGTTTAAAATGCACTTTACCAAATGGAAAACAGGTATATTTTTGTATATATTTTTTATATATTTGGTTCATTGTCTTACTTGGTGACCATTGAATTGTTACAAAATGATCATTATCAGTTTGTATGCTTTTGGTCCTAAGTTAAGAAGCAGCAAATTAAAGTGCAATTTAAGGGAAAGCCATGTTCCCCTTAAATGATTTTTGTTTAGTTTTTCCCTGTAAAGAACTACTTAATACCTCCTTAAGTTACAGTGGTTTTACTTTTTTTAATTTAATGAAGCAATCAGAGGTTTTTAATGATCGAACACTGCAAGGTTTGATATGTTTAGGGATGAAATAGGAGTTGTGTGATTTTGAGATTAAATTACAGACCTTAAGGGTTTTGTTTGTGTGTTTGTTTTTTAAAACAAGGGCAAAACCCCTTAAAGTAGACCAGAAACAGTGAAAACCACCTCTTTGATCCATATCTTAAGGCTTCAATGTCTTAATGCTGGGACAATTCAGGGTATTTTCATGGATTTAGTATTAGAAGCAGGAAAATGTATGTTTTGATCAAACCAAAGACTTGTTCCTCCTAAAAGCTTCTTAATTTAATTGGGTGTTTTTAAGGGGTTCAGTTTGTAACTTCCTTTAATTGGAATATCAAAGAGGTATTTAAATAGATCAATTAAGATCATTTCAAATTACTAGTAACACATGAATGTGTAAATTAGGGTAAAGACGTTGGTTCAACCCATTAACTGTGCAAATAATCCAAGAAATACACCTTAAATTATTTCAATTCATTAATTATCTTCGTAAAAACCCATGAAGAACACTTTAATTACATCGTTAATAATTGGTAAATTATCAAACCACTTGATCAGACACATAACTGATCAGCGTGGTGAAAAGCTGATGGGAGTCAGCTGACCGCTGCAGCCCATCGAACACCGACACCTACTATAATGCACGTTTGCCTAATTGATTAATTAAATATTTAATGAATTAATGAGCGATCAGAGAGTTAATTGGCGGAGACAACAGACGCTTCGCGACTCACCTGCAGGTCTGGAGCTTATTCAGGTGGATTTCTTCTGTGCAACATCTGTGTCGTTGCGTTTTCACAGCTGAGGCGGTGAAGCAGGAGAGAAAACTGCTGCTGCTGCTGCTCGGATTCCGCAGAGAAAGAGGAGCGATGTCCGTCCTGCTGTCAACCCGACCAGAGCGTTCATCTCCCGGCTTGTCCCGCCTGTCAGTCCCGCTGCTGCTCCAGCATCATCATCACCATCATTGTCATCATCATCATCATCCGGAGCATGGCTGTCCTGTCCAGTGTCTGAGCTACAGCGGGGCGCCGGTGGCGGCTGATATCCACCGGTAACACTGACATCAGAGGACCGGACACAGCAGAGAGGAGGGAGGGCGACTCCTAGCGGCAGCCACACCAACACCTTCCTGAAAATGACTTCATCATCTCTGGAGCTACAGAGCAGTGGTGTCTTTTTTATGCTGGGAGTGACTCTCTCTCTTACTCTCTCTCTCTCCTTCATTTTAAAACAACATAATACTAACGTTTACACTTAAGCAGAGTTCAGAAATCAATATTTGGTGCAATAACCCTTATTTTTTAATCCCAGCTTTCACAAGTCTTGGCATGCTCTCCACAAGTCTTTGTTCCCAGGTGATTTTATACCTCTTTAAGCAGAATGAGGTGTTCATTTGTTGTAATTCAACAGATGCTGGAATGGAATGGCTGGAATACATGTAGAGATGCTGATTTCAGAAAAAAAATGTCATATATTGGTCAGTCAGTTAATTTCTATACCCACATATTCTTCATTAGGGTCGCGGGGGTCTTCTGGAGTCAATCCCAGCACATTACAGGTGAGAGGCAGGGATACACCCCAGACAGTTGTCAACATATCATGGGGCACACACACCATTCACTCACACACTCACACCTGGCTCCAATTAACCTCAGCATGTTTTCTGACTGTGGGAGGAAGCCGGAGAAAACCCACACAGACCTGGGGAGAACATACCTACTCCAAACAGAAAGGTCCCAGACCAAGGTCTTGAACCTGTGGCCTTCTTGCTGTGAAGCAAACAGCACTACCCACTGTAACACTGTGTCACCCACCAAATATATATACCGGTATGCATACATATAGAGCAGAGGTAAGTACCGGTATGTATTTAGGAGGACACCTATGAGCTACCATTCACCAGTTAACTAATAAGTCCATAAGACATAAATGAGACAGAAATGAAAAAAATGTAAAAAAAAAAAAAATGTTGATCTATACAGTCTGAACAGCATTTTATTGCCTAAGTGTGACCTTAAAGTCTTAACAAACACCAGCACCACTATAATAGAAGATGCAAGCTCGTCAAGACGTGGTCAGACATGGTCTTTCATGATTTTAGGTCTTTTCAGAAGGCCTGGGATCCAGTTGTGAAGCGCAGTTTCTTTTAAAAGAAATTGTACCATAAATTTATAATGATATCAACCGTTTTTTGTATCTATTATTAATTTTTATCCCCATAACTTTGCTTGCACTCTCATTTTGTATCACATAACGATGTCGCTCTTAGGCTTAACCAGGAAGTGGATTTTGAGCCTTTGGTACCATGGATGTATTATAGAACTGGATATCCGTACAGTTTACTCCAAAGTAACTTGGTATGAGGGCACAACCAAAACACACAAGTGTTTCCCTTTGATCCCTGTAAAAGGTGCAGTTTACATTAATATCTTTTTAAACTTCTATAAATAGTGTTTGGTTGGATAAAACCTGTGAATCATCTTAAAAAAAATCATTTAACTTTATTATTAAAAAGAAACGGTTTATGTAGTAGTAACCAAAATGACTAAAATGATAATGAAGATGGTGCAGAGAAGAATTCTTGCTGGAAAAGTTGCTGGATTGCTTTATTAATATTCTGATGGTCTAAAAAACAAAGAGAAGTCTCCAAAACCATGTTTTCTAAATGAATGAAAGAATCTTGTGCTCCACTGTGTCAAAGGCTTTGCAGAAATCTAAGAAAAAAAAAAACTGTCTTCAGAAATTAAGTGATAGTAATCCATAAGATCTAGAACCAGCCTAATATTGTCAGAAATATGCCTGTTGGCATATTTCTGACAATCACAAATGACTTTCTCTGACTTGAGGGATATATCCCATAAAGAAAATTTGTGAAATTTGTCTTGTAGTTTCTTGTAAAAAGTAGAGCAAAAAAATTTAAATATTATTGTCATCAGTTACAGCATCATTAATTTTAACCTCAATTATGGTGTTTATTTTGGCTCTATAAATTTTCCAATTTAAAGAAATAGGCAGAGTTTTTCTCGCCTTCTTGCAGCCACCACCTCCACGATCTAATAAAATCTTCAGCTCTCTTTCTATAAACTACTTCAAGCTCTCTCAAGTTAGCAATTATACTTTATTATCTTTTCTTAAGGTGTCTGGAGACATCTGAGAGTAATAATGCTCTGCTCCTCAGCAGGACTTACTTCCTAACTTTATAAGATACTTAGATGAGATATATTAAAATAATTCTCAAGTTTAAACAAAATAAATTCTCATCTTTGGTTTCAGTAAAGAAATGTTCAATTAACTGTAAACTATTGGATTTTACTTCTTCATATCCAAGAAGACAGTTGTTAAATTTCCAGTAATTGGCATTGATACAGCCACTATTTGAGAAGAATAAATTGATAGAAATTGATATGACCACTATTTAGTGGTTAGTGGAGTGATAGGATGGAATTTAATAATAATTTAATAATGATATTTTTTTTTTGGTTTGAGTGTTTGATTTGTGTTTATTTATTGCTTTCTGTCTTCCTATTCCCTTTTATTTATATATTTGTTTCTTTATTTTATTTTTATTTAGTTTCTTTGTAAATTGTAATGAAATGTTCAGTGCTCACAAACATGCCATACTTGAGTCTACTCTCACAGTTGTAATAAATAATATTTTAAGTGCTATAAGAACATATAATACATACATATAATATAGGACCCCATGCAGCTAAATTAGAAGTTAGAATTAGAGTTATAAATTATAACCGTTGCTCTGTGGTCACACAAGTGTGAGGACATATTTTTGAAGTTTTTTTTTCCTTTTTTAATAACTATGAAATAGTTGTCAGAATTTGTCAAAATAAGTCCTTGCCTCATTTTTATTCTTCATTCTGTTAAATAATTCATGAATTAAAACATTCAATACCAAATAAACCAGAGCCTATAAATAATAAAAAACAAAAAACACCCGTTTGTTCATCTATCTCATGTTCATTTAACACTGTCCTGTGTATGTGTGTGTATTATGTAGAGATTAAAGTAGACACATGTAACTTCTGAAGGTAACTGTTTGCACCTGGTCTTAGTTTTGCAGTAAAGGACTTAAATACAGATGCACTCAAAACTTTTCAGGTTTTTACTAGTAAATTATGTTGAAAACCATGTAATATTTATTAATGAATTAGTTGATTTTATTTTCTCAAGAGTCTTGACATGTCTCAATGCTGTTGTTGCCGTGTAGTTTGTTATAACGAAGAAGCAATACTTTTATTTATCAAAAAAAGCTTAATTTATTGTGCAACAAGAATATTATAGTTCCAGTGAAATCCATGTCAGGTGGGAAAACTACATGGCAAAAAAGAAGCAGTGCAAGAATTTCCATGCACAGGCATCGCTCAAAGAGAAACAAGCAGCTGAAGATTTGACACTGAGCGAGAGGGGTGAGTGAGTGGAAAAAGTGTGCTGGTTTGGATTTTACAAGTGGCTCTAATCTGAAATCGCTTCAATTTAAAAGAACGCAAGAAAAGTGACAAATAGGAATGAAACGTAAACAAAGAAAAAAGGCAATTTGATTCAAGTAAACACATATTTCCTTCAAGTTTGACAATTTGGCCCAAAAACAAGCGGCAACCATCAATTAAAATCTCAAGTATAAAATCATTAAATAAATACATTTTGAGTCATGTCAAATGAAAAAAAACACAATACAAATAGCAGTGATTTTTCCCAAGTGGATGAATGACCACATTTAAAAATGTTACACCTGAAATATGGCAAGTAAAACATATCATATTAATATTTGTGACTAAAAAAGTAAAGGACTTTACAAATCTGTCTCTTACTAAAAATATATTCCATAAAATTGCAATATCTTTCAGACAATATAAAAAGTATCCCCGAGTAATAACAGGTATAAAAGAGATGCCGTGGAGTCGCTGTACATACGGTTCATGGCACAGGGAGAGACTGAGACAATCAGTGCTGTAGAAAACTAAACGCTGGAAAGAGACGGACGCTGCTATATGTTGGCAGAGGAACGCAGGACGTGGAATCTCTTCAGAGTCATGCGGATAGATCCCAGCTCACGATTCAGTCTCTCCAGACGATTCTCTAAGGCCACCTGAGGGGAGCAGAGTCAATAGAGTCATCAATAGAGCTAATCAATGATTCCATCAGTGGAAAATTAGTTCAAAATGATAACCTTCAAATATTAATCCAATGAACGCAGGTCTTTTTTAAACCAAACTTAAAATGCCCCTGGTTAAAAAAAAAAAAAATTCCCACCCACACCACCGGTGTTATAAAAAATATCTCCAACCACATGAAGCCTCAAAATCTGTCTCAAGCAAAGTCATGCACGTGACGGAGCACAGGGTAGCACTTCTAACAGGAAGGCCGTTTTAGCCAATCACAAAGCTAGAGCGCTGCACACGTCTCCATGGATACAACTTCCGGTTTACCGTCGCAGTGTGATGTCAAACAATGTTGACAAGAAATTGCGGTGCATGTTTTACTTTTTTGTGAAAGTGATGGCTAACAAAGTCAAGAGATTACAAGACAGCTGCAAGAGACTGGCTTGGAAGAGGAATCTGAAAAGTATTTTAGAAATAGGGTCAAGTGGGAGGGGAAGATGATATTTCTTCTGGATTAAATAGTAGGATATAGTATAACAGTAGTAGTCCTGCAGATGGCCGCAATGTGACTTTTTGGATGCCGGCTGCCTTAAAAGCCCAAAGAAGACGAAAAAACGGCAGGTTTTCCCATCCTCACATGACTGCAGAAACCGGACTTGGAAAGAGTTCACACTGGATTCTGGTTACAAAAAACTCTGGTTTCAGGAGTCCACAACTGCTGTTATTTGTGGATGAAAGGTCGAATGGTACAGACAAACACACAGTCTTTGAAAATGCCCGTATTGGTGTGGACAGTCCATTAATGTGTGATATTAAAGCTAAACATCTGAGGAAAACGTTACTTAAATTATTGACTTTCAGCTCCGATTTAAAACAAACATCAACATCATCTGTATAGAGTTCATGCACAAGTTTTTCAGGACTTTTTTTTTTTTTTTTTTACCTTTGAGGCAAATTTTCTTGACCACACAATACAATTCTGACATGGGTTTTTATTCTTATTTTCTGCATATAATGTTAACAAATATAGTATAATATAAACATTTGGTGTATAAGATGACAAAAAAAATCTTAAATATCCATCACTGTTTTCCAAAGTGACGTCTTCAAATGTTGTATTTCATCCTGAGCAACAATCCATGAGCAAAAGGTTATGTTTACTACAAAGAAAACTAAAGAAACCAGGAAATATTATGATACTGGGGGATATTATGATACAATCTCCTAAGCCTTTTATTTGTGAAAGTGAATTCCAACATTATTAAATCAGCAGTTTGCTGGCATTGGACAAATTACGTGACTGATCTTTACTTGATTATATGGGTATTTTTGAAGGAAATTTCTATTTCAAAACTTTGAGGGTGGATTTATATTTTTGAAAACCTCTCCAGGCCCGGAAATCCCTATTTTCAAATTCCATGATGTTTCTAGGTTTTTCATGATTGTAGGAATCTTGTCTGTATCTGAGTGTCTTACCTCATCTAACCGGGTCTGTTGGCTTATTCGACCGCCTGCTCCAGGCATCCGGCTCAAAGCTGCCTCAATCTGCACACACGCATGCACATGCACACACACACGCGCGCACACACACATACACACGTTAATAATTTATTGAAAAAAATTATTATACTGATGAATCAACAGGCTACTGACTGAAACAATTTTCCAGGACTCATTAGATTAGTCAGCTGTGTGTGTGAATGTGAGTGTGAATGTGAGTGTAAGAGAGTGTATGTATATGTGTGTGTGTGTGTGTGTGTGTGTGTGTGTGTGTGTGTGTGTGTGTGTGTGTGTGTGTGTGTGTCCCAATATGACCAGGACAGATGAAGGGGAGGAGGTGGAAAGGAGGGGTTTGTGGATATGAACGTCCTAAAAATAGAAGTCATTTAAGAGTGGAATAAAAACAATGAAGCCTGTGTTGCGTAAGAGGTCAGCAGAGGATTACAGTCGTACAGTTAATGCTTGTGTGTGTCAGAGATACATGTTTTTTTAAACTGAACACCAGTGAGACACTTTAAAAGGTCCCATAGTTACACTTCCCTTTGAGATCAAGTTGTGATGTGACTAACAAGATATATAGTTATTAGAGGCAAAAATCATCTCAGTATAGTTTTACATCTCATCTGTCAGCTTCCCTCTGCAGCTCTGAAAAGAACAGGTCGTTCTGTCTTATTAATATTAATGAGCCTCTCCTCTGATAGGCTGATTCTAATGTGGTGGCTGAGAAATTTGAGAGTTTTTATAGAACATCTAGACCTTATTATTATAATCAAAAATATATTAACATCCACCTTTCTACCATAGCGGACCTTTAAGAGACCCGATTTGCTGATTCAGACTGAGCTCAGCTTACCTGCAGTTTCTCCTGTGTCAGCTCATCAAACAGTTTCTCGGCCTCGGCCAGCGAATGTAGCCTCTCTGAGAAAAGCGGAGTGGCGTCCTCATATGAGTCCTGCGGGTCGGCTCCAACGCAGCCTCGCTGCTCCTCCCAGCCCAGCTGGGAGTTTCCGTCAGGAGGCTTCAGGCCGCCTGACGAGTCCGGCTGCTGAACATCTGAGGGAGAGAAAAAGATCAGATCATGGTTTTCTTCTTCTGAGCAAACATCCTGCTGGAGTTTATTATACAGGAGGAGATTTAATAAACTGCCTGCAAGTTACTGTCAGAGCCACAAACATGTTTTCTACTTAGTTTTTACTAAGATTAATAAATGAATCTGGCTGTAGTTCATCTGATTTGTGATATGATGGTAGGCAAGCACTCATTTACCCAACTAGAAGAAAGCTGAGGAAATATCAAATAAAAATCTCTGCTCAGTGAGTTATGATATGAATTTTCATAATGAAGAATTTTGACACACTCAGGAGTTTTTGTTTTGTTGACATTACTTTCAGGACTCTTCTCTGCTTGTGCTAATGTCGTATTTTTATCAGACGTCACCGGTTCCTCCATTTGGACCTGACCGTGTCCGATAAAACAGCAAAGCAGATTTTACACCTGCTGACGTAATTAAACTGCAGTCGACAGTTTGCTGTGATAAATCAGCTAAAAACAGCTATTTATACATTTTCCTTTCCTTCCTCCTGTATTTTGTGCCTCTAACACCCTGAAATACATGATGTGTAAGCCCAAAAACACAATTTTCAGCTGTACTAGTTTCTTCTATTTTAACGATGAAAAAAATGTTTGTGGAGCGTTTTTTAGCACCTAAGAAGCTTAGTAAATATTCCGACGTGTGTCCCATGGCAACCGAATCTTATTAGACATATAACATCAAAAATTGCTCAACAACGTTGTTCTGTAATTTTAAATTATATTAAAGCATAAAACTGAATATCAGAACCAAATCTTGATTACGATCAAATCAGTTTTGATTCACAAGTTTTCTTAGGTATTATTACCATCGTTTCTGTCTGTAAACTGGAGTCTCTTCCTGGGGCTGTTGTGGAATGAATGACGCCTCCGGTCCACTTCTTCATCGAACCTGTAGACCAAATTTATTTTAACCAAACTAACAAAGAATATTCTACATCAAATCACTCTTCTGCTCCTTATCTTTGGTGTTTACTGGGTAGAAGTGCAGCGGAAGAAGCTGTGTGCCTCTAACACTGACTCATCCAGCTTTTTATAGTTCAGACTGAATTTGAACAAATTCTGTACGACTCAGTTGAGATTATTGGATCTGCTGAGTAAACAGAAGCTTTGGTAAATTTCAATAAGCAGCGTTTTAATAAAAATGCACCACAACTGTGGTGGTGTCTTAAAAAGCTGTAATAATCCCTTCTACAGACGTTTATAGTCTCATTTTTTTATATTTGGATATTATTCAGCTGTTTCTAAAGCTTCTTATTGTCAGTGTCATCTCATGTCATATTTATTTCTCCACATATGGTCCTGATGCTACTGAATGTGATGTGTCATTAGTGGTAAACCGTGTGTTTCTCACCTCCTGTGTTCTTCTCTTGGCATCAAGTGACCAAAAGCAGTAGAGTAGTTCTCAGATGGGCAGCGTTTGGGGCTGGATTTAGCAGAGCGAGGAATGAGTAAAGTTTCTCTCTTTGCTGAAGGGAAGAGAAGAGAATCATTAATTAAAACTTTAATTCACCAATACAATATTAATTAAAATCCCCCTTCTCCAGAGAGGTTTTAGAAAGACATAACTATAATGCTTTTGTGAGAGGGAGAATTTAATAGTTTAATTTTGGTATAACAGAAATCTTATTTACAATCTTAGTGTCAACATATTGATGTACATTGAGTACATACTATTAACAGCTCTGGCTTAAGCAAATATACATAAATTCTCCTCAATCAATCCCAACTTAAACTTGTCTAATTGGTTGAGATAAACTTTTTTTAATATATTAAAAAAAAAAATAACTAAGAGTTTATATTATCAGTCCATCCTGTCATTATTCATTGTTTCATTTCTTACTTTGATTTGGGGGATTGTCATGTTTGTCATGCATGATTGTCATCTCTGATTTGTAACTACAGTTCCCACAATGCTTTGAGGGATATTTTGATCATGACTGTTTTGTGATAGCAGCTCATGTTGATGCTTGTTTTACACTGCTTGAATGTTAAATGTGGCTCCATCTGTTCCGGGAAAACAAATAGTAAGCTCTACTGTGTACTTGTGTATGAATAGGTTGACGATAGATTTCTCTGGAGTCTTTTTCCACAGGAAGTATAAGGTTGCATTAGATTCCATGAGTCAGCTGCGAGCTGAGAACCTGAGCCCTGTTTTTCCCCCTAAGCCTATATTTGTTCACATTTGGATTAAGTGTCTCTATTAACAGTATCCAGAATGAGCTATTAGCACTTTTTGTTTGCAATGTACCCAAAGGATGTACAGACAAACATCAGTGGATTAGCGTGATGATTCTCACACGAGCTGGTAAAGCATCATATTTCTTTTACTTTTAAGCTGATTTATGGAGGCTTATTTATACTTAAGTGTCACGCTGAATATAAAAAGATGTTTCATGTCTGCGTGTTCAGTTATTTTTGTCTAACAAAAAAAGAGGATTACATTCAAATTTTCTTAATTAGCAAAGCTCAAGACTTTTCCAAAGTACTTAAGATGAGTCATTACCCCATCGCATCTATCCACAGAGGAGTTAAAGCATGGTTCAATGTGAGAAGACTGGGAGTACTGGGTGTAGTAGGTGTAGTATTAGAGTATGTACTGGGTGTAGTTGATGTAGTATTAGAGTATGTACTGGGTGTATTTGCTGTAGTATTGGAGCATGTACTGGCTGTAGTAGCTGTAGTAATGGAGTTCGTACTGGGTGCAGTAGCTGTAGTATTAGAGTACGTACTGGGTGCAGTAGCTGTAGTATTAGAGTACGTACTGGGTGTAGTAGCTGTATTAGAGTACATACTGGGTATAGTAGCTGTAGTATTGGAGTATGTACTGGGTGTAGTAGCTGTAGTATTAGAGTACGTACTGGGTGTAGTAGCTGTAGTATTGGGAGTATGTACTGGGTGTAGCAGCTGTAGTATTGGAGTACTTACTGGGTGCAGTAGTTGTAGTAATGGAGTACATACTGGGTGTAGTAGGTGTAGTATTAGAGTATGTACTGGGTGTATTTGCTGTAGTATTGGAGCATGTACTGGCTGTAGTAGCTGTAGTAATGGAGTTCGTACTGGGTGCAGTAGCTGTAGTATTAGAGTACGTACTGGGTGTAGTAGCTGTAGTATTAGAGTATGTACTGGGTGTAGTAGTTGTATTAGAGTACGTACTGGGTATAGTAGCTGTAGTATTGGAGTATGTACTGGGTGTAGTAGCTGTAGTATTGGAGTACGTACTGGGTGTAGTAGCTGTAGTATTGGGAGTATGTACTGGGTGTAGTAGCTGTAGTATTGGAGTACTTACTGGGTGCAGTAGTTGTAGTAATGGAGTACATACTGGGTGTAGTAGCTGTAGTATTGGAGTACGTACTGGGTGTAGTAGCTGTAGCATTGGAGTACGTACTGGGTGTAGTAGTTGTAGTATTAGAGTACGTACTGGGTGTAGTAGTTGTAGTATTAGAGTACGTACTGGGTGTAGTAGTTGTAGTATTAGAGTACGTACTGGGTGTAGTAGTTGTAGTATTAGAGTACGTACTGGGTGTAGTAGCTGTAGCATTAGAGTACGTACTGGGTGTAGTAGCTGTGGGGAGGTTTCTATGTGCTGAAGGAGGCAGTGAGGAGGATCTGTGGCCCTCTGGAGACAGACTCCTCTGAGCTCTCAGCAGAGCTGCTGCTTTTTCTCCTCCAGTGCAACTTTTTGTTCCTCCTCCTCCCCCTTCCACTTCTCCTCGTCCTTCTCCTCCTCCACCTCCTCCTCCTCGCCCTCCTCCTCGCTTAGCTTCGACCACAATTCCTCCAGGTTTAGCCCCGTCGTTGTCTCCCTGAAGCCCGACTCGCTCCTGGATTGGTTCTTTGTGTTTCCGTTCTACAAAGCCCACTGTGGCCCTCTGTGGTCCGACCCCTGCAGACACAGACGGACTGTGTGAGACCGTGTACCAATCAACGGCACCAACATTAACACAGAGACAGAAGAAACCTGGCAATAATTATTCAACAAGAATCAGCGAGTCATGTTAAAACAAAAGCAAAGCTCACTGAAATTTAAAAAACATACGGGAGGAGAAATCCAATCACTGCACAGATAGAAGAGCTGATGTGAGCTGTTAGGCACCACTAATTTCTGATAATTCAGTCAATTTTTTAGAGCTTAAAAAAGTTGTTGATTGGTTGATTATTTGAATTAAACATGGCAAATATTTTTGTAATCGATTTATCATTATCAAGCAAAAAAAAGTAACAATTCTCTGTTTCCAGTGTCTCAAATTCCAGAAACACAAGCACAAGGATGCACACATGCACACTGGAGTTCTTCAGTCTGGTTAAAATGTCCAATAAATAAATGAACATGACATTTTTAAATAAGTAGGAAGGTCTGAGAAAAACTACATGATTATTTGATAATAATAGTAATAAAAATAATGTTATAGCCCTAAAATGTTAAAAAACTATTTTTCATTGCATAATTATAAAGCATCACTCTTGAAAAATGACTGTGAAGTATTTATCTTTATGGACATCTATGTACAATTTTTAAATATCTTTTTAAAAGAAAATGAGTTTCTGCTTCGTCTGTGATAGCAGACTAGAGTAGAGATTATGAGAGAGTAGAATAATGTCCTGAGAGGCTGTCACTTTACAACACGCTATAAATCTGATTACAGCCACTGTTCCTTTTTTCTACTCGCATTGGTTTTATAGGGAACAGTGACTCACTCATTCTTGCTCTTCACTTCTTAGAACAACATCTGTGACACAGACTGTACTTTAAAAAGCCAATTTATCTAAATTCTTAAAAGCGTTATTGCAATTACTGCCCCCTCAAAAATGTTTTTCTACTCTGTTTAAACATGCGGATACTTTTTGTTTAATTCGTCTTAAATCCTTGTGATCTCAAAGTCCTGAAAAACTAAACCGAAACCAGAGAAGATACAAAAATAGCAGTGTTTCACAAACTAAACAGAATTTGCAGTAGGAAATAAATACATATATTTTTTTTAACCAATAATAAGGCCTTAATGTGAGCAAATACCAATAACGTTTTGACAGAAGAGAGGTGTATTGTTTTTAGTGTTATGTGATCTTAATAGGAGGTGTAAAGAGGTGTAAAGTGTAAAGTTAGAGGACAGAGTAAAACAGGCTTGGTGGTGTTTCATGAGTGGGTCATACTGTGGGTGGTGGAGCTGCTCTTACAGGGGGCCCGGCTCTCTGTGGCTCTGGTCTCCTCCAGCTCTATCAGTGCCCTCATCATCGGTGTCAGAGTGCAGGACCCCTCTCTCCGCCCGGGCTCCCCGCTCAGCTCCTGGTGTCTGGGCTGCAGCAGAGACTGTTCACACTCTGGAGGAGACGCAGACCTGCACAACAGCATCTCAGTGAAACCCACAAAACCTGAACCAGTTGAGGACATATTGATGGCAATAAAAAAACAAAACAAACAACAAACAACTTACCTCCAGTTCCCACCGGCTGATGCGGTGTCACCAGAGCTTCCGACTCTTGATGACTGATCGTTTAAAGCATACGACGACTTCTTGTGAATATTTGAATGGTTGCTCGGAGAGAACGGAGATTTTCTGCCGCCGTGGAGCTGCTCGGGGAGCGAGCACGGAGACTTCCTGCGGGTGACGTCTGGCTCTGCTTTGCATTTGCTGGGCGACAGCAGCAGGTCAGGATGGTGGAAAAGACTGAAGAGAGAAGAGGTTTAAGATCTGGCAGTAATATCTTTATATAAACAGCCACTAAACTATGAGCCTGTTTTTATCCACCAGGTTTTATATGTGAGTGGGTTCGATTGTCTCTTTTAATTACATCATCTTTTTCTGCAGTTTTCATCGTGATGAAACAGCTCAACTCAAATCAGTGTTCACAAATTAGTAGTGAATGAAACAGTGTGTTGATTTTATTTGTGTGATTTTCTGGAAACTTTGGATGGATACTTGGCTCATGATACGGATTTGTAAAAAATACAGATTAACACAACATTTAATAGAAGATTATATTTTAATTTCCCTTTGGGATCAATAAAACACTATCCATTCATCCATCCATCCACTCACCCAGCCCCAGACGGTTGTGTGTTACTGTGGGAAGAATACCGGGCCCTGGCCTGGTTCTCATGCTCCAGCTGCTTGACCTGAGACTCCAGTTTGGAGATAACTCTGAGGGGACAGATAGAAGCACACTTCATCACAAGATGACCAGATACAGGGAGACAGGTCGTTAAAATCACTGTCTGTTATCATTTAAAGGAGACATATCAGGCTTTTTGTGAGTTGCTGTTATTTTTATACTGTTATGATGTTGGATGTTAAAACAGGGTTTTAAAAAAGGTTCAAAAACTTAAGTTTAACATAACATTTATTAAATGTTTTTCATGCCCTGGTGTCTCTAAGTGTGGGTTATTTTTGTTAAATCTATTGCTAATAAAGATATTTGCAGTTTAAAAAAAATAAAAATTTAAAAACTTGCTACAAATCAGAAGTCAGGTCTTCAACCTGCTTGGAACATTTCATTTGAAAAGTTACTTCTACTTCCTTCTCCTCATAACGTCAGATTGTTCAAACGGCTACAAACAGCCATCTGTTCTGTATCATTTGTTGCTAAGGTGGTTGCTAGCATTTTCCTATGGGCTGTTTGCATTGTCCACTAACATTTCAGATCAGATTTTGACTCAGACTACGTAAATTCTCAAATACATACGTATAGATGTATTTGAGAATTTTATATTTCAAATAAAGAATGAGGAAAAAAATGTGATTGGGTAGCCTTTTGAGCCAGACCAATCAGAACAGAGCTTGTTCATAGAGAGGCAGGCCTTAAAAGTGACAGGAGCTAAAACTACCCCAGACAGAACTGAGGAGCTGCATAAAGGACCAGTAGAATATAAATAAGTAGTTTTAAACTATACATCTTAAGATATGAAAGATATTCCAGTAGAGTAAATATAGACCTGGAAATGTATAAGATATGTCCCCTGTGAGGAAACAAAACATACAGATCTAACAATGTTTAAGAATTGCAGACAATGAAAAAGATGTTTGTCTGACTGCTCCTCAGCTACAAAGATAAAATATAAATAGTGTAGTAAAAGCTCAAAATGCTGAACTATAAGAATCCCGAGTGGTTTCTTCTGTGTGATGTCAATTAACTTTACTGAAAATCAGATAAGGAATATGAACAATCCAAAACCATCTCTTGCAGATTTGTGCGCTCACAACGTGACATTAGGCCCTGGAGCTGGCAATGTTCTTGCATATCTTAATGCATTTTACAACCTTTTCCATTCTAACTCTGTAATAAAAGCTGATGTTCTGTCTCTTTAGACTGATAGAATTTCTGGAAGGATCCTCATGTCACTACGCTTGTCACAATTTATGTGTCTTTTCTGGGCAATTTTCCTTTCGCTTTTTGTACTGTTCTGCTACTCAACACAAGGGAATCGACTAAATCAAAGAAATTTGTCCTAAAATACTGTCCTAAATCCACCAGTCATGCTCTAGTGATTGTCTGACATGCTCGATGCATTTGATAAATCAATAATTTTTGCTTCAGTTGCGGCGCTGAAACCCTCCCATGATATAGATAATGTTTTATCAGCCGTAGTTGATGGTCTGTCCATGAATTCACTGAATTAACTTGACAGACTTCATCGATAGTCCATGTGCTGTTTTTATTAACAGCTGAAACTCCAGAGGGAAGTCGCTGCATAGTGACAGTGCTAGTATCTGGTGTCATCATTACGCTCTATTAATTAATCCTCCCTTCTCCATCTCCCTCCAGTCAGTAACAACGTGGTGCTGTTCGACAGATGCAGACCTGAAACCAACATCCAGGCTACAAATAAACAAGATCTCACATGGATCAAAACCTGTGGTTGTTGCTTTGTGTCTGAAGGTTTTATTAATTATTCAAAATCTAAACCTGCGAATAGATGTTTAACTGAAACAAACTAGTTCACCACCAGCCCGAGAAGAAATATCAATCTACATCTACAGAATCTAAACAACACACACATGCTCTACAACTAATCCACTCACCTCTTCAGGTCAGATATCTGATCATTGGCATTGAAGAGTTTATTCTCTGTTGACACCAGGTTGCTCTGTAGAGACACACACAATGAGGATGAAAAACACTAGTCAAAATGAAGGCTGAGCGCTATGATAATATACAAACTGTTTATACCATGAAACCTATATACCTTCATAACTTTGGATGGGTGATCTGCAATGTATTTAATTAGCTAAAACAGGTCATTTCTCAATTGATTTTTCATACTTTATTTTCATCACCAAACATTACAATACAATAACATAAACCTTGTAAAAATCATTTAAAAAGGATGCTAAAATGATCAAACATTGAAGGTAAAATGTAAAACCTCAATCCAGTGGATTTATTTACCTTCAGTCCCTCGTGCTCCTTCACCAGAGAGTCGTATTCTCCAAGCAGCTGAGAAACAAAACAACAGAATCACGACCCAACCCACTGTTGTCTAGAGGGAGAGAATCACATTATAACTCATTGATACAATACTATTATTATATATATTCTTTTAAATCTATATTTGGCATTAATGTATCAATATTATATAGTGAGAGAAAGTACCATGACACAAAATCACCTGTACCTATCGCCTGAGAATTATGAAAAATGGAAGATAGAAACAATGGGTCACACCTCTGCTTGCAGGTAAAAGGTGTCTTTTTAAGGGACTCTGTAATTCCCAATTAAGTTTTTTTTCCATCAGAAACTTTCCTCTTTTGATTCACTCTCTTTAGCATCTTTATGGGCTGCAACAGGCAGCCTTTAATAGAGAAAACCTGTAAAAACCACTGTACACTACCTGCTCACCACTAAACAGCAGAGACAGAGTGAGCTGCAGACATTTACCATATTTAAACAGTGCTGTGCTGACAACTTGTTTCTACTGCCCACCATTGGACAAAAGTGTCAGTTACTGCACTTTTAACTGTCCTGTGACTACATCTAGACGACTCTTTTGTAGGAAAAGTGAAAAGTTCCTGCAAACTCTGGAGTAGTGAAAAAAGTGACAACATATAAAAAAGGTGATAACATGCAAAATCCAATTCACTTCAACAAAAGGCGACAGGTTTGTAGATATGCAAGCGAAATGCAGCTGTACCAAATATTAGTACATAAGCAATGTTGACTACTACTTGGGAAAAAGATGTAATATAAAGAAAAAATAATAAAATGAACACATGACTCTAAATGTATTTTTTACTATGTATGTCTTCTCCCATTTACATTTATTGGTTTAATATTATATCTTATTTGACTGATTGTATGGCACTGTATTCTTCTTTGATAGTAAATGTTTGGTTAATCTATAAAGTTTGCTTTTCACTGTATTACTGTATTACTGTTAAAACTACAAGCTTCCAGTAAAAAGGGGAGCTTTAGAGGTGAGAGAATTTATGATTTTCCTTTGCTGTTATTATATATTCTTGATACTCACATCCTGCAGCATCTTGTACTCTCTCTCCCTCCTGGTCTCCTTCTCATCTTCTTCTCTGCAGGCTTTCTGCGCCGCCTCCTCCAGCTGTCGTACGCGGGTCTTCAACCGTGCTGTCAGGGCATCCTTCTCTTTGCCCGAGCGTTTGCTTTCTTCAAGTCGCTGCTGTAATGACTTCACAGTGGCGGCCGCTACAGCATACCGCTCAGGCCATTCTGCCTGTCAACAAAAACACGGAAAAATCTTTTAAAAAAAAAACACCCTTGACACACTCTCAATAGTACTACACCAACTCTGTTTTATTTTTTAGAAGTGAAGCTTTCAGACACAACATGTGAGTTTGTTGATGACCAGCTTCTAGTAATATTAGTAGTAGTGTTCATAATACATAAACACAAATCTCAAAAATCTGTGTGTTAAAGTCATCAAAGGTTTATACCAGTTTTTTCTCCAGTGAGCTGTTTGTTGCCTCTAGTTCCTGAATACAATTGGTGGCTTCAGACAGAGCTTTTTCTAGATGGCTGCACCTGTAGATTATAAAACACGAAAACACAATAGTACAGGATTACAAATCAATATAAAATGGAGATCATTTGTGTCACTTTCTTTGTGACATTCTTCAACTCTGAATATGATCAATCATTTGTATCTTCAAAATGCAGTTAAAACAACGTTCTGTCTTCACCTTTTTTGTTTAATTTCAACAAAATTCAAATATTTATTAAATAGTTTACATTAATGCATCACATAAAATTTTCTGTTGCTATTAAACCTACAGTATGTTTCATATCTTCATCCACTGATAAAATCTCAAATATGCTGTTTACTCAAATAAGGACACACACACACACACACACCTCTCTGTGAGTGCCTGATTGCTCTTCTCTAAATCCCGGGGCAGATCTCGGAGTTTGAGTTTTTCTCTGAGGACTTGTATCTCAGACTCGTAATATGCTTTTAGATCAGCCACATGTCGAGAGTGTTTCTCTCTCAGGTTCTGCCTCAGACTGACCGGAGGAAGAAAAGGAGAAGATGATGAATGAGGAGGAGGACGTGACACTCAGATCTGAAGTGTAAAGCATGAATAAAGTTGATATTAGGTTTGTATGTGACACTCACAGAGAAAGGACGACAGGATCCTCTAGTGATGCTGCTCTCTCTGTGTGTGGACTGACTGCAGGGCCCAGAGTTACACCAGAGGCTGCACCAGGCTTCAGAGTGCTGGTGTGGGTGTGACTGCCCTCCTCCTCACTGGCTAAGGGAGGCTGGGTCTCATCCTGGGAGGTAGACAGGGCTGCCTGGGACAGTTTCCCCCATGAGCTTTGAATCTTGTAGGGCGGGGGTCCGGCAGCTGAAACACTGGAAGCATCGGAGTTGCAGTCTGTATCTCCGGGGTTGGGACTGCACTCCACCATGCTGTCAGGGGATACGGGAGTTCCGATTCTGGGGCAGAGGTGCGGCTGGTTGGCGAATGAGGGGGAGCTGAAGTGAGAAGGAGAAGTGAAGCCCGAGGTACGGTCCGACTGCCGTGTGTTCGCTGCGGGGTCCAAAGTCAACACCTGAAGCGGAAAGAGGAAGACTAATGAGTTAGAGGCTTAACCAGGGATCAAACTAATCGCTGCTGTGTCACGTACCTGCAACGATGAAGGACTGGAAGTGACAGAACGTTCCCAGTCTGAACGTTTACAGTCTGTCCTTTGCTTGTTTTGGTAGATCTCTTTGAGAGACAGCCGAGGCTCCTGAGACGGAGTCTACAACACAAGGAGAGAACACGTCTAATAGGGTCAAAAGTCTCACTCAAGTAGATTCCTTAATATAATCAGTTCCTCTCCAACCAGAAACACAGGTCGTTTCTCATTTGTCTATATATCTCTATAGTTATTTGATATAGCTATGGCTTGGTCATTTGAAATAGAAAAATCTAAATAGAATCTTGACTATTTTCAAAATAATATACATTTTTTAATTTAAACAGATTTTTTCAGTTTTTCTAAACTATTAAAAAGACAAACTATTTTTTTCTTTGTTAAGAAAAAAGTAGGCTAGGCCTTTGTGAACAAATCATTTGTTCAAAAACAAAAACTAAAATAAAATGTAAAAAAAAACATCTCATTATTGTTCAAAGTGTTTTATATTTTCATTTATGTATTCATTTTTTCCAATTTAGTTTTTTTCCCAAGGTTGTGATATCTTGGCATTATTGTATGGTGTTTTTTTTGCTTGTACTAGATTTTAAAAAATTAAATATTTATTGTTATTATTGCACATGTTTCAAATTGCGATTTTGTGGTTCAGTTATTTAAAATCTCAGGAAAGTAAAAGTCAAGTAAGTCGAAAAAAAGACGCCCCCCCAGCCCTAATTATATGTATTAGGTCTACAATTAACCCTAATAAGATTAAAAAAAAGGATTTGTTAATAGATTTATCTTCTCTATCTCAAACCAGTTGCAGATTCTGAACTGTTGTACAGTAACTCACAGGACTGATGGAGGATTCTTGAAGAAGGAGGTAAGCGCCACTGTCCAAGCTGTCCGGCAGAGGGTGATACATATCATTCTCATTCAGACGCCAGTAAGTCAGGCCTACGACAAGGAGAACAATGTGATTTAAGCTTTGTTCTTCTTGACATGACAAGATATGTGATTTATATATGTGTGTGAAGTAGTTTGGAATAACACAGTTCTTGTATATTTCTGGCAAAGATGATAACACAGATTGTCCTTATAAAAGGAATCAGTCATAACTACAAAACACGTACATTATATTCATGAAACTTTTGAGGTAAAATAACTGATATTATTCAGTCATTTTCTATATCCGTTTATTATTATTGGGGTCACAAGGGTCTGCTGGAGCCACTCCCAGTGTACTTGGGGCCAGAGGCAGGGTTACACCCCAGATGGTTGCCAGCCTATCATGGGTGATATTATTTAATGTCCCCATAATAAAAGGCCTTTTTGGTACAACAGTGCCATCTTACTGTCACTTTTGGTAACTGCAATAATGCTTCATCATTCATAAAAACCTAATAGTATTCCGAACTGCTGTTATTTTATATTGTTAGCCTTGTTGTGCTGCGTCTTGTCTGAAACAGTGAATTCGTACCTGATGCCTCAGACATCAGGCTGTCGCTCCTCCTCAGGGGAAACGAGCTGGATGACGGCCCGGCTGCTCGGGACTAAAACCAATAGGGATGAGTGGATTTGACTCAGCAGCAGGAATGTAATGAGAACGCATGCACTGTGATATAAACCTGCGCAGATACAGGGCGGTGGAAAGGTGTACCTGTTCCTGGGAGTCTGCGCTGTCAGGGAGGTTTTGTTTGTGTGATTCTCTGGGGCTGCGCGGCAGCTCCTGGTACTCAACCACCTGGGATGAAGCTTGTCCTGTCTTACACTTCTTGGGTCTGAGTTTCTGCCTCTGGGCCCAGGAGGTCAACAGCTGGCTGGTGCTGCTAACAGAACATGCTAGGCTCAGAAGAAATATAATTTCAGGGTTCCTACACATTTCTTCAAGTTAAATTCAAGACGATTTATATACAATGTAATACCCATTTCACAGACACTATTGGCAAAAAAATATATTATTTTTTTTGTTAATTTATTTCTCTAACAATCCTGAACAATAAACACCAATAGCAGTGAAAATCAACAACAATAAATATAATTGAGAGAGACAAACCAACAATTAATTAAAAACACGAAGGAATATGTCACCCAATGCAGTGCTGTGACTCACTGACACGTCTTTTTATAGTTTCTAGGGCAATTGAAGAAGATACTAAAGCTTTGATAAACAAATAATATTTGTTTGTTGATCAGTTCTTTGTTGGTTTGGCTCCAAACCTGAGATTTGTGGAGAGTAAGAAAACTGAAGAAAACCACCACAAATATCCTCTAAGGAGTTGTACTCATGAACGACTCCGTAAACATACCCAGATGTTTTCTGCTGGTAGACTGAAGGGTCATGTTCCTCCACATCAAGAGTCCTCTTGTTGAAGAAATCCTGCTGGCACCCGACCATAGTTGTCTCTGTGTCTTCCTGGTACGTAGAGGACCAGTGATGCTTCTCCCTCCCTCGACTACCATCCTCGTCTTCCTCCGGGGACCCGGCAGGCTCCAGGCCTGTGTCCCACGCAGACAGAGTCCCGTAGCCACTGCTCAGTACCGTGGTGGCCCGCTCCTCTCCTTGGTTGGCGGTCTCCGATCTCTGAAGTGGAGGTGAAGGGGAGCTGAACGGAGTATGTGCAGGTGCTGCTAGGCTGTCATGGTCACTGGGCATGTTTTTGGGGACTGTGCAGTCACTGGAGAGGAGGGGGAAGATATAGTCCTTTGTGTTGGTGGAGGTTTTGGTCACCGGAGTTGGAGAGAAGTCTGTGTGTGGCTGGACGCTGCCTTGGCGGTTCTGGAGCTGAACCAGGGCCTTAATTTCATCCTGAATCAACTGAAAACAAACAAACATTTTTTTCACTGCATAAACAATACTTCAACATTTGATGAGACTAAAAGCAAACTTACCTGTATTTGGCACTGGTATTGTTCTTGTTGAGCGAGTATTTGCTCTTGATATTGCTTCTCAACCAGCTGAAACAGATGCAACCATCGGCCCTAGTGCAGAAAAAAAACACTAGAGTGACATGGGCCATCATTACTCATAGCAAGACGATAACCTGCAGTGGAACAGCTGGGGCAGAGCCAAGTTAATATTAATCACTGCCAACACACACACACACTGACATTTCGTATCTACCTTCAATTTACTGCTTCCTCTCCTGCTGCAGAGGCAAAGCAGAAACATGATTTCCAACATACCATCTCCCTGCTGTACAGGGCAGCTCAACATATTTACATGCACAAGGAGCCAGGTTATTTGCTGTGAGACATCTGGTTACCTAACTCATCAGACGACCGTGCACTGTAGAAATCTGGTTAGTTTAAAGCCGTACGTGTCTGCTGGAGGGCTGACGCAGTGAGAAGACATGGGCTGTAGTAAGCAAATAGCTTTTCTCTTACAGCATGAATGTGTCTAGACTACTTTCAGCATCCCATGGGCTGCAAGAGTCAACATAATCTGTAATCAGCTGTTAATATCGACGAGGATCCATCCGTGCCTGTGCTGACACTGAAGTTACCGCAGTAATGCACAGAAGTAATATAAAAATGTAAAAAAAAAAAAAACTCCTTGGGCTTACAGAATAATTGACTTATTCTTAAAAATGTTCCATCTTATTCTATCATCATCCATCAGACTCCTCTCTTTTGTGTTTTTGCATCTTTTATCTTCTTGTTGTAACTGAGTATCCTGCTTTTATGCTTTCTGTTAAAGGCTGTTTTTTAAAAGATACTATGTAAATAAAGTTATTATTATAATTATTATGAATATACATGGTGAAGAATACAAAGATAAATATAAATGGGGAAATCGTGTTTCTCTAATCACCTCTGACTGCAGAAAAGAGGTTTCATGACGTTTAAGAGGTCATGTCGGAGAGGTGCACATATGCATATATGTATGAAGGGGGGAGTAAAGCAGCTGTGCACCACTGCAATTGGATACCAACTCCCAGTGGAGAGGAAGTGATGTACAGAAGAACAGTAATTATCTAGGCCTTAAGCCTTATGAAGAGTGCAGTGGTACGGTAAAGTAAAGTAAAGGAGACTTTACTGTCCCACGGGGGACATTTGTTACCAAGCTGCTGCATCATGGAACAAACATGTCATGACAACAACATAAAACATCACAAAACCATGTACAAAAACCATCATATTCAGTGAGGTGCCTTTGTGCTTTAGACCATCACACTTGTCTGTTCACTGCAAATCACATTCCCAGTCTGAAAAGATCAGCTGCAGTGTGGCATGTCGGGGGTCTGGGTCTGGGTCTGTGTTTGTCTGTGTTTGTGTGTGTGTGTGTGTGTGTGTGTGTGTGTGTGTGTGCATTGATGCATGCATGCGTGTGTGCGTGTCTGACTTACTGTCAGGTGTGATCTGTACAAAAAAAAATAAAAGTGACAGCTCAGAAACAAGGCTGCCAGCTGCAGTGAACAAAAACAAGAACTGCCACAGCAGCTTAACCCCAACTTCACTCTCAGTTTCATCAGTGTGCACTCACTTTACAATCTCATTTATTCCACATTAACTATTATATTTCTGACCCTGCAATGGTTTCCTACCTCACAATCCTTCCAGATTTCAGGGTCTGTCTCTCCACTGCTCTGGATCTCCTGCACCAGGGCCCTGAGGGTCTCCAGGGAGCTTGGGTTGATGAATGGGAGGTTCTTTCCCTGCTCGAATGCTTCATCTGTGCTCAGACACAGACTCCTGCAGTAAAATCATAGAATATTCAAGTACATGCAGTACCCAAGTATTGTGATAAACTGTATACTTGTATGCTAGATGGTTCAGTAAATCATGGCCAATTAGAAAACATGTCTTATTTTCTGCCTGACAAATAGTCTAAAACTACAACAATACTCAATAAGATCCTGGATAACCTGGATCCATCGATGTTTGGAAGTTTTGCTTGAACAATTAATCTATTATCAGAATTGTTGACAGTTAATTTCCTGTTGCTTGACTAATTGATTCACTAATTGATTGACTAATTGATTAGCTCAATTTTCGCCAAGATTGAACAGTAGAAAAGGATATTGCTGAATAACATTCTGTATGATAAAATAACATCAAACAATATGACCATATTAATATGTAAAACAATAAGATATTTTAAAGGCACAGAAAAATATGGCTCTTGATACTCTAATGATGGGATTGACAGTGACATGTTTTATTCATTTCAAAAATATAGCAATTTTCGCCACTGAAAACAAAACTGGACAGTCAGTCAGTCAGTCATTTTCTATACCTGCTTATTCCTCATTAGGGTCGCAGGGGTCTGCTGGAGCCTATCCCAGCGCGTTACGGCGAGAGGCAGGGATACACCCCAGATGGTCGCCAGCCAATCGTGGGGCACACACACCATTCACTCACACACTCACACCTACGGGCAATTTAGAGTTGCCAATTAACCTGAGCATGTTTTTGGACTGTGGGAGGAAGCCGGAGTACCCGGTGAAAACCCACGCAGACACGGGGAGAACATGCAAACTCCACACAGAAAGGTCCCAGACCCAGGACCAAGGAGGTCTTGAACCTGCAACCTTCTTGCTGTGAGGCAACAGCGCTAACCCCTGCGCCACCGTGTCACCCCCAAAACTGGACAGTCACCTATAATTACTTCTATATTGCAACGTAATCTCCCACAAAGTTCAAGGAAATTCTGAAAACTACAAAAATGGTCCTTCACAGGAAATAGATCCAAATGTATAAGATTAAATTGTACGTCTTTATGTAGGAGAACATTTCAAGACCCTCCTAAGAACAAAGTGTTGTCTTTGATTTAGAGCCACTGCACCTGATCGTGTTGCATGCTGGTGTGATGTCCATGGGCCGGTTCTCCACAGTGCCTCCTGTTGTTTGGGAGGTCATGTGTCTGCCCTCTGAGACAGCCAGCCCCGAGGCCGACGTCCCCTCAGAGGATACCAAGGAGGTCTCGCTCTCCTTACCCCCATCCCCGTCAGCACTGGCATGGCAATGGCTCAAAGCTCCCGAGCTGGACACATCCTCAGAGATACTGTCATCTGTGGACATGTTTATGGGCCCATGAAGAGGGGGTCAGGCTGACAGCTGGAGACCAAGAGACAGGAAAACAAGCAGCAGTTAGACAGACAGAGACCTGTGATGCCTTTAAATTACATTTATTGTTGTTCAGACTGATATGGAATTATGTTCTTCCAAGCTAAACATTAACAGGCCAGCTACTACCATTACTACTAAAAAAATAATAATAATTTTATTCATATAGCACTTGTCAAAAATAGAAGCAAAATGCTTTCGAGAATAACAAATAAGAAACTTGTGTAAGTCATTATTCTGTCTCCTTTTATTTAAGAAATTCACATATAATCGTTCTTCATTTATCAGTGTCTGTAACTTATTGTACTTTTTAGTATAGTGTTTATTATTTGTACAATGTGTCATAATAATGTTATTTGGTAACTACAGCACAGCACAGCATTGTCCAGAAAATGTCCCTTTGGGACAGTAAAGTCTTAATTGATCATATTTCTGATCTTATATAAGCAATCAATCAATATTTATTGATCACATGCAATCACAAATGTGAAATGTAATTGTGTCAGCTGCTTCAATTTGTGCAACAAGCAGCCTGAAAAAAACAATAATCAATAAATTAGGAACCATATATGTGGATGATTCAAGAGTTACGAAAACATCACTAATACACGACATAAATGCCCAAGGAATAAGAATCCTCAATAAATAACACACAGATGCACCTTATTGCTTTTACCCTTGAATACATGCACCATTACCTTCACCAAGGAGGGATTGTTTTTGATGCCTTGTGTTTATTTGTGAACAGGATCACAGATAAACTACTGTTACTACTTGGTCAAAGACAAACCTATTCATTTTTTGGTACTGATCCTACTTATAAAATTTTGCACAATAGTTTTAGTGGTTCCTGTTCTACTGCACCAGTTTTCATAGCAACAGCACCAACTGAAAGTCCAGTCAGAATGTAGACAATGTCTCTCTACACTGATGCTACTCCCCCCAAAATAGGATTTTTTTAAAATAAATAGTTCATCGGAGCAGAAAGTGCTAACTAACTGTCCCATTGACTGACATGTTAACTCGGCTCTGAAGCTGGTTGCCACAATTTATAATCTTTGGGTTTATAAAATGATCGCAGCTCCCTTATTTTAAGTCATATAGTCACATTACACATAATTGTCATCTGTGAATTCTCAGGACACTAGTTTTAGGATGTCACTTTTACTTTTAAAGATATTTGGACTTGTTCAGACTTAATTTCACCTTAATGTACCAGAGAAATATTCTGTTCAAAGTTCTTACCTCCTTTATCCATAGCAAATCTCTGACCTTCTAGTTGCTTCTTTTTTCCAACTGCTTTACTTTGCTTGTTTATAGTCTATATTGTTTTACATTTATATGCATTTCCATTACAGGTATTTATACATATGTATATGCCTTATTTTTGTATTTACTACATATATTAGTTTGTACTGTAATGGAGCCCAAGAATATAACACGTCTCCTTGCAACATTACAAACCGTGTGACAATAAAAGTCTTGAATCATATAATCAACTTAAAATATGAATAATTTTAAAGCTTCGCGTCAGTATTAAGCATTAATATATGCATGATTAGCACCACTTCCTTTCGCCTGTTTGTGATAACCTGTATGTGAGTGAGTGTGTGTGTGTGTGTGTGTGTGTGTGTGTGTGTGTGTGTGTGTGTGTGTGTGTGTGTGTGTGTGTGTGTGTCTGACAGAGAGAGGAAGAGAGAGCGAGAGAGAGAAGAGAGAGGGAAAGAGAGAAGGGAGGGAGAGAATGTCTGAACTGGCTCGGATTGATTGAATCGCTAATTAACGACAGCAATAGCATACTGATACTGGAGGCTAAGTTATCGAGCTAACACGTCAGTTAGCTGACAAACAGGTTAGCGAGCTAGCTGAGTTAGGCTAAGTTGGAATATTATAGCTTTATAACAAAGCGCCGCCGGGTGAAAAAAGAACATACACGGCCGAGGAACTAATACACATTTTCACAGGGCACAAAGTGTCGCAGATGAAATGACAGTGATCCTACCAGTTGACTCGTAACAACGTCTCCTCCATATTTCTGAGTGAGTAGCGGTTGGCTAGCTGGCTGCTGGTTGGCTGCTGTACTGCACTGCAGTGATACGGGTCCGCTGTAACCGTCACACAGCCGCCTTGCTATTGGTCGAAGCGAGATCAAAAATACAGCGCTCTGATTGGTTGTTAGTCTCAATCTGTGTTTCTATTGGCTGCTACGGGAAAGAGGTGTGTACTGCACTTCTGTTGGGACAAAACCATAGATCGTACAAAACAGGCTGGTAAAACGTGTTTTCAGAGCAAAATTAAAAATATAATATTATCGTTATAATTTTATCATAACATTTTAATAATAAACTAATTGATCAACTCGTATTTTATAATTAGCATTTAAGTGCATTACATTGAAGGGGATTCAAATAATACAATTTAAACACGATTAACATACAAATAAATGTCACCCTATTAGTTTAGACCCCCCTCCCACACACAAATTCCTTATTGTTAGTCTAATAAAATGGAAATACTTAAATAATGTACAGTAAGTACCCAGTGGTGGAAAGTAACGAAGTATATTATTTCCATGTGATGCTACTTTATACTTCACTGCACTGTATTTTAACGGGAAATATTGTACTTTATACTTCACTCTATGTACTATATTATGATGCAGTACTTTTACTATTAAACTACTTAAAAGTATCTCAAATTGGATCCATGTTGATAAACTAAAATTGTAATATGTTTTTACGTGACATGTCCTGATTAAAAATAAGTAGCACATGTTACAATACAATATTAAATAAATATATTATAGTATAAATATAGAGTACTTCATCCACCACTGCAAGTACGTCAATATTGTGCTTAATTACAGTATTTAAAAACATGTACTCATTTATGATGAATATCAAACACAATGAATCACAATGACAACTATATTGAAAATACAATTTATTACACTGTGTAATAAATACATACAAAGATGCAAGTAACAGCATTTTCCTTTTTTTTAATACCAAAACCGACCTCAACACGAATGAACCGATGCAGGCACATCTCTGTCCCTCACTCATTCACTCACTCATGTGTGTTATTAGGAGTCTGAAAAACAGACCAAATACTATCAAAAAACAATTCTTCTCCATCTACCCCCCTCCCTCCTCCCCTTGACAAGCCATGCAGTGTCTACACTTAACCCACGGGCCCGTTTGCATGCAGAAATCAACATTTTAAATATGAAGTCAAAACTAAGATCCCAAAAAGTGGGGCATTAAAAACACATGATAACCTCTCATTTAAATTCCAATAATCCATGAATGATTTAATTGATCCTCCAGAACCCACAGGAGTCATGAATTGTGTTATTGTTTTTGTTTTTCCCTAGAGCTTGCTTTTCCATCCTTTGTTCATTTACTTCCTCCTCTCAAAGGAATGCCATGCAGGTTTTTTTTTTTTCATGAGGCGCACACCGTTGGTTCTTCTTGGAGGGAGGAATGTGTGTTCGTAGCTAGGACCTTGCGTTTCTCTCAGTCTCAGCCAAACATTCACGCACCAGCCCTCTGGCATGAATTATTCCTGTGAACAAACACCAACAGTTTGAATCACCTACAATCACACCACAGACTGTCCTCTTGAATTGTTGTCCTTCAAGTGCTGAAAGTATGAAGGTTGACGGTACCTCTTTTCAGTCTCTCCATTGCACTCTTACTTCCAGCATATGTGGGCCTGATCTCCTTCCCGAGCTCTTCGATGATGGCCAGCAGCTCTGCGTATTTGTTCTGAGGCACTTGGCTGCCAGTGGAGCCCTGAAAAAAAAGAGCAGACAGAGCAAGATAAGCTGGGTTCTGCACATTTATATTATACAGAAGAGAAGCTGGACTCTAATCCAGAGAACTGAGTACAGTAGAAGATTATTCCAATTATTTTGTAGAAATAACAAACATCTCGATATTTGTGAGATGAAATAATTACAAAGCACAAAGAAAAAGCACTTTCCATTAATTTTCCAAGTAATCTATAATTCAAAGGTCCCACATTTTAGACTTTCCTTGGTTTTATACAACCATGGATTAAAGTGGAAAAAAAAATCTTTCGACTGATTGTATGAGGAGTTTTTTTATTCTTTATTTGGGCTATTTAAGCAACATGTTTTAGCATTGTTTTGCAATTTTTTATTATTTATTATTATGATTAGGCCTCATGGTATTTGGCCTACAGCCAAATGGTTTCATCAGGCCTGGCTGCTGTGTTGGTACACTGAAGTACCACAGCATATAAAAAGCCTATTATTTTAATAGAGGCTAAAACAAAAAAACAAAAAATCACAAGAAGGGGTTCAACAGGTGTCTCTACAGCAGCGGTGACTATTCTCAAACTGCAGCAATAAAAGCTCAGCTTCCCTTAAAATGTCAAATAAGTGGTCAAATATGTACTAGTGTGTTTACATTGACTAAATAATGTGCTGGAACGCGTTCAACTTTAGTTCAGAATCAGATACTTTTCACGCGACTTTCTTCTTTATTTATTCAGCGTCAGTGCATTAATCTCAGGGTCAATAGATTTGAATGGAGGAGAGAGTGGGTTGTTCCACTAGTGAAACTAGACGCTCATTGGACAAATTCTGGGTTTTGTCCCGCCCATCGGGAGTGAGCGTCTCTGAAGGTCTATGGGGAGGGCGATGATTGGATGAACTGTCTTAGGGCTACGTCTCATTCTGATTGAAAGCGAAATGAGCGAATCTGCGATCTCTAAATATAAACCAACAAAACCGGAGCGTTTTTCAAGTTTCATTCCGTTGTTCCGAGACGAGTTAATCTGATGACTTTACAGATATTCTTACTGACTTGTTCTTTGTCAAAAATCACTTTATCAGCATCTTTTCCCGGTGTTAGAGACTGTTCTGGTGTCTGGTAACACGGTCTTCTGTAACTCTGCTCTTACTCTCCCCAACGAGCAGCGGGTGACGCCTCGCACACCAACCACAGCAAGCTAGCAAGCTAAGCATTGATGTATTATAAACCGTCCATGTAATGTAGACAAAAATGAGCTCCCTCTCCTTGAAAGACCAGCAGCCCCACTGCTCTACAGCTTGCATAAATCGGATGTCTGTGTCACCCCCCCCACCCCCCCTCTTTGTCTCCCCGGATCTGCATCAATCTCATGATCGACCTGAAACGCTTTCGGTTGACGAAAATGGGTCATAGAGAAGGAAAACTTCAATCTAAGTATTTTTGTTGTGATGCCACAAACTTGTCGTTTTAAGAACCAAAAATCATCTCAGTATAGTTCTACATCTCTTCTTTGCAGCTCTCATTAATATTAACGAGCCTCACCTCTGATTTGCTGATTTGAATGAGCGTAAATGGGGGGGGGGGGGGGGGGGGGTACAGTTGTGACGTCACACCTTAACAGTCCTGACGTGGCTGTGTGTACTTATAGAACACAGAAGATATTAACAGCTACCTTTCTACCACCTGGGACCTTTAATTTTGTCCATACTTTTAAAAAACCCAAGCATGAGAAAATGGATGAATGACTTAAATCTATGCATACTAGAGTGACCGTTACATTGGAATGGTTTTTACATGATGCCTGTTAGAATGCGTCATTTATGTAGATTACAGCTCATATTTTGCATACAATTTTGCATTGTAATTCAAAACCTAAGATAACCTATTCAAATAAATAAATAAGGGAAACCTAAGTTATAAATTGGGGACATAGAATTTGAAAGATATGGGTAATTTATAGGAAGTATATGCACTTTATTTAGGAAGCAGTTTACCTGTGAGAATCCCAGTGACGGAGGTCCATAATCGCTCAGAAGGGGCCTGTAGGACTGCAACGTGGACAGGTTTGCTGCTGAGGGAGACTGGAGGTTTCCAACTGTGCACACGTTCAAAAAAAAAAAAAAAAAAAAAAAAATCACATATCAGTAAAGACTCAGAGCTTCAAAAACATACACATTTATAGTATGTCGCCGCTTTTTTAATAACATTTTTGACCTTGACCTAGAACATTTAATCTCCTTTCCACAGCAAAACAAATGCATATTTTGGCTCAATTTGAAATCAATTTTAACAATATTATTGGGAATATTCTTGTATCTCCATATAGCAACTATAATGTAAAAGCATATAAATTCATGGCAAATTACAAGAGATAAAAAACTATTAAATAAAGCATTTTTCATATTTTTGTACAGTTGACTGTATTTTTTCACAACCAGGCATCATACCAGGTACCATATATTTTGAAAATTGATTTGGGTAATTTTTAAGAAGAACATGTCCAAATTCTCTGGTTCCATCTTTTCTGGTTTCTTTAGTCTTTTATAATAGTAAACTGATGATTTTTGGGTTGTAGACTGTTGGTCTGTATGACAAAAACAACATTTTAGGTTCAATCTTCAGTGATCGACATTTTGCACAATTTTATGAAACAAATAACTAATTAATTAATCGACTATTAAAACTATTACTAAACTAACTACTATTGCAGCCCTATAGATTATCATACACATAACCTTGTATCCTGTGCTAAAAACAGACCTACCAGCCGATTACTTATGACTTCATTTTTTTGTAAAAACTATACTTATTTCTGGTTAAATAAGTGAAACAATGCTCTACAAAACTACTAAGAAAATAACGTATAAATATGAATAAAGAAAGATTATTTGCAGCCTTTGATATGTTCTTTGTTTAAGACACCCATCAACCCTCCTGTTGTTGTTACTGTCTTACTGTACATCACTCAACACACCAGCCAGGCTTTATAACACAAAAATTAAAAGTAAACAAAAGATATAAAAAAAAAGCTAAATCTATTTTAAAAAATAAAATAAAAATAAATAAAAATAAGAATGAAAGCAGCAGTTGAGTGAGCTGTAATGATCCGCCTCCAACGCGAGATGTCCTCGAAGAGTCATAAAAGCCCTCAGCGGCAGATCAATCAGCAGCTCCGACCGAGGAGCATCATGGAGGAAACGGAACAAGGCTCAAGAAGACACAAGTGATACATTTTTGTCACCGTGTAACGGCTCCCAACCGGCGGGACCGGGACCCGGGACGGCGGAAACCCGCACTCACGGAACCGTCTCCTCCTCGTTTCACATCCTAAACCGTGTTTCCCCGGCGGCTCGCGGCGCGGATGGCGCTCTTTTTTACATTAGTAATAATGGCGGATATGAATTAGCTTAGCTCCCAGGATCTGACCCTATATATATAACTGGACAAAAACTACAGACACGGTCTTTCTCCAGGTATTCTCCGAGACCCCGAATTTAACACTCGATTTAACGGTCGGATACTTTGATTTTCTCCGCCGTTTTCTGCTTACCCTGGTTCCCTGAAGTTCCCGGAATGTGCTGATGGACGTTGGGTTTGTAAGACATTCCCAAAGACATTGTAAATTAAAGAAATAAAAATGACCCGAAATTCAGTGAAGCGTCTGTCTCTCACTTTTTGTTTACAACAGCGGCACCGGCAAATATGGCCGTCACTTTATATTGACACCCACTATGCTTTCTAACACTGCAACTATCCATTGCGGGTTATATCGAGAAAAAAAACAGTTAAAAAAACGGGATTTCCACCACAAAGCGACGGAATTCACACGCGGTTTCGCTCACTTTAACACCACTTTACACGCGTCTTAATGACATTTTAGCCGACATCTATTTTGAAGTGGAAGCTGCACTTTTAACAGAATTAAGATTTAAGTGAACATGTGGTTCTGTGTTTATACTTTTCACTCATTTTTGGACGTTTTTCGCCACATTCAACTTTTAAAATAAAAAAGCCAAAAAACGTCAGTTTTGAAGTAGGATGATAAACTAAGTGCAGGTATATTTAATTGAAGGAAAGACTTCACATTTGCTTTAGTGAGGTTAGTACAGTGAAATGCTTTGTTTCGGTGCTTTCCACAGAAAACTAGAGTTTTGCAGATACCTGTCTTTGTCTGTGGGGGCGCATCCATTGCTTTATCCACTGATATATGAGTCTGTAGAGCTTTTTGTATGAACTAAAAGAAACAATAAACATAGATTTAAAGTTAAAGCACGTGAAAAGGAAACTTGTTGATGGGGATCCGCGCTCCTTCCATTCCAAATGAGATGAGGATGAGTCTGCCGGACGCTCTTTATATCCCTTCAGCCCCTCTTGGCCACATGGTTGGACAACAGCACGAGCTTTGACCCAATCCTGGCTTCCAGTGTCATGACCTGGACCCCAGTGATGCAGCAGGGTGGTAGCTGGGAGGCCGAATAGAGAAAAATAAGAATGAAGTGTATAAAATAGATTACAAGGCAAATGTGAAGGTTCATTTTAAAGAGATTACAGTCAAATAATACCACAACACGTCAAGTACCAAACAATGCAATACAAACATATACTGCTGTAAAAAGAATATAGAAAAATGTGTAAGTGTAAGTATTGAAGTAAAATAAATTAATGAAGCCAAAGGCAAAAAGTATAAAAAATAGGTTACAAAGTAAATTTAAAGGGTAGAATTTAAAATGTGTCAGTGTTTATAAAGTATACATCTGATACTAAAAAATAAATATATTATAAAATGTATGTCTAAATTTAAGCATAAAAGTAAAATAATTCAATGCAGGAGAAAAGTATATCACAAAACACTAATAAAAAATAACTAGAAAATAAAAGGAGTTAAAAGGTAAAGTGAAAAAATACTGCATTTGCTGTTCTTTTTTTATTAATTTAATTCTTAGGTTTTGGAGTAGTTAGATATTAATTTGATTCCCTTTTATAATTCTATTCTGCCAACCACTTGTTTGGGATTATTTGTTCCTTTTTTTAAAAAAATGTTTTTATTCTATTACAATAATCTCAAGATCCTACATTTGTCACTGGGATCATGTAAATGAGCAGTTAATAATCCCCTATGGAACATGAGAACAGGACAGAATGGTTTTCTGAAAGGGGAGTTGTGAACCAGTTCTGTATTATAATAAACAGCACACACGAGTTAGAAGTATACCAAGCTTTATTGAGCATTGCACTCATTCATGTACAGGTAATGTAATGAATTTTTTGTACAACTCTGTCAGTAGTGCAACTCGTGCAATGATTAAAGGAAAAAAAAAAGTCCTTTCAAGTGTTTTCAACTTCAGAAAGAGACGATCTGTCGTGACATTTTAAAGTCAGCAGCACATGTACATAAACATCTCAGAAAACAAAAACATGAGTCGTTGGCTTATGTATGGTGGACAGTCAGGTTAACAATCCCAATTAGAGAGCAGACCGTATAAATATTCTTAATAAGGTCTCTCCAGATGTTGTCCAAAAGATGAGATGTGCTCCATTGAAGAATTCCAGAGTGAATCCTTTTACAAAGTGTACAAAAATGCACATGGGTATGATACAGAGACTTACTTATTCCCATTTCACGTGTTTTTAAATGCATCAATCAAGAACAGGAGAGAATACACACTTAATAACAACTAATCCACAGGTTAAAGATGTGTCTGAGCATACAGTCACACTAAACACACCCTATCTTTTTATTATCCGCGACCAGGACAGCTCATGTATCCAGACTTTGGTCTGTCCCTTCCAGTGCAGATCTATAATGAAAGACGGGACAGAGGAAGGCAAAGGCGTTCGACGTTTGCCTCGACAGAGAGGTACGCTATTTAACAGAAGCAAATAGTCTATTTTTAATTACAACTCGGCTCAAGAAAGCAGAGGAATTAAAGAGAAGAGATGTTTGTAGCATGTGCTGTGAAGCCAAACACAGAACACTACTGAGGTGTAGGAGCGTTTTGAATTATGGTCATGCATTTCAGATACTCTGGAAAAAAAAACAAAAGAGATTTTCTTTGTTTTGTTTTTCAAAGAGGGTCTTTGTATGAGTTTAACCCCTGAGCTGAATTCATTTTTTTTTTTTTTTTTTTTTTAAAGGCGACAAAAAACAAACATCTAAACAGAGCAGTGTTGAGACTGTGTCTTGCCCTGAAACCGGTGTGCAGATCAAAAAGCAGCCGTCTACATCGACGACAGGTTTCACATTTCTCAGAGTTCCTTGGCTGCTTTATCTTACTGCTAACATATCTCCTTCTCTTTTCAATGACAAACGTATAGTCCGGCCCAGTCTGGTGGCGTCAAGATAAAATAAATACCAAAAGGTTGTTTTAATAACCCCGATGTCCGTTTCACAAAGTTTGCATCATGTAAGCTGCAACTTGCGACATAAGTTGACAAATGCAAAAGGAACGCCATCATGCTCATGATGCATGCTAGTTCGCAGTAGTACTTTAAGATTTGCAAACTTTTCTGGCATTTATGAATAAAAATACATTTGTGGAACTGCACACTGGCACTTTTAGGAGAAGTATGAAATGATACCCTGCAACTACATGTAAAGAAAAAAAATATTTTTATAGACTGGAAAAAGGGTAGCACAAATTGAATTGGATGCAGGGCAAGTGAACTTAAACAGATTTTACTTGCCAGAAGTACAGTTATCTTCCTTTTCAGATCAGTCAGTGACAATCTTACTGCTTCAATATTATATTTGTGAAAGAATTCTTACGTTCATGCACTTATAAATACAAAATTTACTACGTTGAACGGGTGCCTGACTGATATGGACAATGAGGAGCAAAATGATGAAATAAAACCACCAAGGAACTTTGACAAACATGAGGCCTGTGTGCAAAACTAATTGGTCTGTGATTACAATGTGGAAAATTCTGATGATAATGACGATATTTTGGTCTTTGTCTCATGAATAACAAACACAGACCAACAGAAAGAAAAGCACACATCAGGTTGTCTGCATCACATCCTACGTCAAAGAACTAATTGTTTCACTGCACATATACTGAATGTCTAAGGAAAGAGGTCTTCATTGTATATTAATATTGGATTGTATTTAGCATTCAAAAAAGGTGGCGTCAGCGATTCCGGAAGAAGATTGTTGATATTTGGAACTCGACAGTCAATAAAATGAACACACTTCCTCCCTTCAGTGCTCCTCCAACATGTGTAGTGGATTAGAATCGCTGATGGCACCTTTAAATGCACGTTTTTTTTAATGAATCAAAGTTCTCTGAAAGACATTTGTGGTCTTTGCTTTTATCCACTTTTGGTTTGGACCAAAAAAAAAAAAAAAAAAGTCTTTCTTTATACTGCCAAGGAACTTTGTAGATAGTCCGGACTAAATAAAATTTGGGGCACTAAGTATAAACAGCTTAAAGCGTGGGTGAGGAGTGGATAACTGAACCCGCCACAGGCCAACATGCCCTCTACGCTTCATTTGTCTTAATCAATATATCACTAATCTTTCGCTCTGAATGTCAGAGGACAATACATCACCCATCAAATCTCTTGAGGTGATAACATGAGTCTCCCGAAGGTTAAAAGAAAAAAAAAAAAACAAAAAAAAAAAACAACAACAACCCTGAAATCTTTTCTCTGTACAACCACTGCTTTACATGTGAGAATGGTCACAGCCTGGTGTGACCTCTGACCCTCAGAGGCGATGGGGGAGCGTGAGGGTGCAGAACGAGGGACAGTGGTCCTGGAGTCTGCAGGTGCAGAGAGATAGAGGTGGAGCCAGATCCCTGTAGTGTGGGGATGTGAACTCGTGGGATCGAAGCCCATGGAACAGAGTGGTCCACCTCGGACTATGTGTTGGGTGCGTGACTGAGACTTTGCGGGTGCAGCTGCTGCCTCTTCTGCTGCTCCTGCACAGCCAGCTGCTGACACTGGTCCGACGTCGACAGCTTGTTAATTAACGGTGACACACAGTTTGCAGGAATGATCAATCCTGTAAAATAAAGAAAAAGGTTCAGAATTGGGGGTGGGGGGCAAATATTAGAATATAAAATATTTCTAGAATGTAATAACGATATTTTAGGAAACATTTATTTCCTTTTTTTTTTTGAGATGAAGATTTTTGAGATGTCAAGATTTTCCTGTCTAGCAACCTTGTGGTACCAAGACTCAAAGTCATAATCTGCACGTATGGATTAAGTAATCAAGATATAACTATGGGGTGAGATCTGAGACTTGTGTATTGAGAGAAAGAAATATTGTATGTTAAAATCATTTTGTAATTGAAATTATAGAAACCGGTCATAAAAACATGAATTGTTTCAAGTATCTCTGATTTAGCTGCCGCTAAAACCGCAAAGAATCGGTTGAAAGAAAGAACAAAATTATCTCAATGAAACTTAGACAATTCATGTTTTTTGTACAACCAGTTTAATTTAAATTATAAGACAGCAGAACAGAAAGATTAGTGTAATCAGTCTACTGATACTAAGTCTATTAAATAGTGAACTATTCGAGTTTAGGGAGTGACGATCAAGTTCAACTACAGTTCAACCAAAGTTCACTTATTTAGGCAGTGAACAGCAAAAACAAAAAGGGTAAACCCTTGGTCGTTTTTAGCGAAATAAGATCCCAACCTTGAAATTAGACCAACAAGAACATCACTAAAATAAGACAGATGCTTGTCTTTGTGTGGTTTAGGTTAAGGCAGATAACATTACATCTCAAATGTTGTGCTGAGAGACTCCTGCAGATGAAAGAAACCTGAGAAAACCAGAAATGACCTGGCAGAACAGTCAATGACGAGCTGGTTAAGGTTAAACCAACTTGTGGCCCAAAGTGTTGCCAAGGACAAGAAATGAAACGCATATTCTCCAGAATACCTTTAAAACAATAGTCCTTCCAACTTACCAACTATCCTCTGTCCATCTTCTGTGCGGAGACGGACAATCTGCACCTTTACATTGGTTCCACTGACCGGAGTGAGCACCTCCTCCAGCTCGTTCCACACACTGAGCACCGAGCCGCAAAGGACGTAGTACGTCCGACACCGGAGCCCGATCTCACACGGTAGACCCACCGAGGCTTTTTTACAGTTCCCCCGCCTGTGGGCAGAAACACATCAGCTCACAAACCAAGGTTTACACTTTTACAAAAACAAGACAACGTTAGCAGTGAGGCTTCAGGAAGACGAAGCTGGAGATTTTTTTTTTCATATTATCGTCACAAACCCCAAAGCTTGTTTGTTACTTTTGAACAAAAGATCACAGATCCAGTGAATTTTCCTTTTTCCACTTGAATTTCCTGCTCCTGACTTTAGCTGAAACACAGTGGAAGCTCCTTGCTGCTAAATGGTACATTTGTTCAGAACTACTTTGTAGTGTGGATTATTGATTGATAATATACACTCACCGGCCACTTTATTAGGTACACCTGTCCTACTGCTCGTTAACACTTAATTTCTAATCAGCCAATCACATGGCGGCAACTCAGTGCATTTAGGCATGTAGACATGGTCAAGACAATCTCCTGCAGTTCAAACCAAGCATCAGTATGGGGAAGAAAGGTGATTTGAGTGACTTTGAACGTGGCATGGTTGTTGCTGCCAGAAGGGCTGGTCTGAGTATTTCAGAAACTGCTGATCTACTGGGATTTTCACACACAACCATCTCTAGGGTTTACAGAGAATGGTCCGAAAAAGAAAAAATATCCAGTGAGCGGCAGTTCTGTGGGCGGAAATGCCTTGTTGATGCCAGAGGTCAGAGGAGAATGGCCAGACTGGTTCGAGCTGATAGAAAGGCAACAGTGACTCAAATAACCACCCGGTGGTTCAGGCTGCTGGTGGTGGTGTAATGGTGTGGGGAATATTTTCTTGGCACTCTTTGGGCCCCTTGGTACCAATTGAGTATCATTGCAACGCCACAGCCTACCTGAGTATTGTTGCTGACCATGTCCATCCTTTTATGACCACAATGTACCCAATTTCTGATGGATAATTTCAGCAGGATAATGCGCCATGTCATAAAGCTGGAATCATCTCAGACTGGTTTCTTGAACATGACAATGAGTTCACTGTACTCAAATGGCCTCCACAGTCACCAGATTTCAATCCAATAGAGCATCTTTGGGATGTGGTGGAACGGGAGATTCGCATCATGGATGTGCAGCCGACAAATCTGCACCAACTGTGTGATGCCATCATGTCAATATGGACCAAACTCTCTGAGGAATGCTTCCAGCACCTTGTTGAATCTATGCCACGAAGAATTGAGGCAGTTCTGAAGGCAAAAGGGGGTCCAACCCATTACTAGCATGGTGTACCTAATAAAGTGGCCAGTGAATGTATATCACACACAATATAAATTCAGCTCATTGTTGGTTTTTGATCTTGTCAAGGATTATTTGGCAGTTAAAAATAGAATCATCTGACTTATTTAACATATTTACTTTTGTCAGAAATACATACCAAAATGCATGCGAGCAGATTTTAGCTGACAGTTTGTACTGGTCCATCCAGTGCTGCTTGGCATCTTCTGACAAGACCTAACAAATAAAATAACACAATAAGTCACGACAGGAATACTTCAGTCTCCATCTCATAACATTTTTTATTTTAAAAAAGTTTCACCTTTTTGAACTTCTTCTTGATGTCTGCATATGTCTCCAGTTTGAGCTGCCTGCCGGTGTTGGGCCTGTACACCAGGAACAGCCTCTTCTTGGTGTTCACCTCTTTGACCAGAATCGCAGTTTTCTTGTTGTTTCTCATCTGAAAATTAAATCAGTGTTTTAGTAAAACAGACATGAAGAGAAGACGGATACTACTGCATTAAAAAAATGACAATCTGAGGCTTTAGGGATGAGCATGGCTCATGAGCTTAGATTGAACATGTTTCATGTGGCAGTTCATACTATATATCAAATTAGATAAAAAAAAAAAAAAGATTACTACTGCTGTCAGTCGATTAAAAACAATCGAATTACAGGATTTTGTAATTAATTAATCGAATTACATTTTAATGTCATATCTGCTAAAGGTCTCCTGATAAAGAATTTGAATTCTAGGATATTAAAAAATTGTAGTGCATGACTAATCAATTGAATACAGTAATACAGTTTAAAATACAGTTTATTGGTGAACTGTGCTTCATGAATTGAATCCAAAAGTAAAGGTCCAGCACATTAAACCAGGTGCATTATTCAGAAATGTAAAACAAATACAGCGATTCATTTAAATAAATACAATTCTGAAATAAAATAAGGCTGTCTCAAATAGGCACTTAAGCTCAATATAGCAATTAAAAAATGAATAATAGAAGTCGTATATTTTGCGCTGCATTGTGCCAACATAATTTTGCTCGGTGAGAGAAAACGCATGTGGTTTGAACCAATCAGAATTAGCGATGCTGATAACGTGACCACGTGTCCATCGGCCAACCAGAAACGTATTTGTTCAGCTCAGCTCGCCTCACGTTGCATAGCAACCAGACGCGCTTAGACTTGTCGCTCCGTGCCAAACGGCACAGAGACACCGAAACCGTGTAGATTACACTGAAACGAGTACACTGGAATTGTTCCAGCACTCGGATAATGTAACTAATGTGACTTTAGTACATTGTTTTCTTTATTTAACATGGGATTTTGACAGGGAGCTTCTTCTCCTTTTTTAACGGAACGCCATTCCGGTCGTGAATCTTTTAACGGAATGTAGTTCCAGACAGTTCCGGTTCACTTTCACCCCTGAGCTTGCCACCATTGATACTCATAATTAATTGTGTTAATTTTTTTAACGCGTTAAATTGCGGCGTAATTAATTAATCGAATTAACGCGTTAAAATGACAGCTCTAATTATTACACAAGTAAATAATCAGAGTTTAGCTTTGTTCCTGCTGGATCAAGTTTTTGGATTAAACATTTGATTTGTTTCATCAATATCTGATAACTAGCGGTCATTGTCCATTAAAGGGATTTTTGACATGAATCTGATGAATCAAAGCACAAAGTTATTCATGCTTAATAAATGCATTGTATAACTAAAAAATGATTGATTGAATAATCTCATCTCATATACTCGCTTATTCCTCATTACACATTACGGTGAGAGGCAGGGATACACCCCAGATGGTTGCCAGCCTATCATGGGGCACACACACCATTCACTCACACAATCACACCTACGGGCAAGCATGTCCTCAGCATGTTTTTGGACTGTAGGAGGAGCCGGAGAACCCGGTTGATTGAATAATCATGATTCCAATATTGACTAAATCATCATGAAAATGATTTACATGATCAAGCAGCCCTAATGTACACTGTGTACAGCATGCAAGCATTTTTGTATTACAAATATGAATCATGACAATGCATTTTTTGCTATAAAGAGTTTGAGATAAAACTCTAAGCGTTATGCCGTTTTTATAAAACTATACAGACTCAATCTAATAAATGTCAAATTCATATAGGCTTACAAATCAATGGAAACGTTGCTAAGCCAATGTTTTGTGATATGTGAAATGATGAAACAATGAAGACAACTGGTGCCTCTGGTTTGTGGATATCTGAGTAAGAACCTTCTCATACCTGTACATAAAAGCCATCATCTGATCCGCTCTGATCTGCCCAAGCATGTGTGGCTTCTTCCCAGGACATCCCCCTCTCCACACTGACCTGAGAGGGGAGTCACACAGATAGTCGGGTAACGTTACCGCCATCAGACACATTCAGATGTGGCAAATGTTGATATGAACATACTGTGAAGAGTTCAACATGTCCAGATGTGGTGTAGCCAGGTGTTAGGAATTTCCTGCAGTCCACTTTCTTCACTTTTTCATCACCAGAACCCAGATCTGACAAAACGGGGACATTTTTTCACAACTCAGGAAATGAAAATGAAGCACTGAAATCCAGCCCCGCCCCACGTCAGAATAAAAATTACTAAATCGACAGCCTAATTTAGTTGAATGATGAAATAATGACTCTTACCAAGAATGCCCATGTCATATCTGCCATTCTTCTTGGCTTCCTGAATGACTGCTGCCAGTGTGTCAGAAAAGTACTGGAACAAAGCGTTCTGCTGTTGGACTTCCATGCCTAAAATACGGTTCAGGAACTTCCCTATGTTGTTGTAGTCTGCAGCAGTAACAGATTGTATATGCGATTTATTAGAACAAGTTCCACCTCACAGTAGATTACTGTACAAAAATAGCAACAATGTTACTCTGTTTTCATCCACAATTATAAATAGATAAATCAATAAATACCTTTGTCCAGTGACAATGTGCCTGATCTTTCCTCCACATTTATAAGGCCCACACCTATTAGTCCACTTTGAATTTCTACAGAAAAAAAAGGACCGTTATCACTCAAGACACAGAAATCAATACAGTTTGCAATAATTACCTCTACTCCAAAATAATATGTGATTCGTACCTTTGAAGAAATCCCCTTTAAAGTTGGAGGCTGGAGCCACTAACGGAGCGTCAAGCTTCACAATCGACTTCATCACGATCTCCAGAGCATTTCTGCCATACTGTGAACAAGATAAACACGGGTGAGTCCCTGGCAGAGAGAGGATAATAGTAAAACAAAAAAACACAAAACACTTTGTGCTTACTTTGTTGTCAAAATTAAACCTGCTGAGATCTCGAGTTTCTGTTGCTCTTCTGTCTCCATGAGTGAGAGCACCCTGTAACACAGTATTAACATGAATGCAAGTTAATGTTTGGTATAGTCTTTAAACTTCCCTTAAAAACATTTCACCACAGCTTAAAATAAAACAATTAAATTAGCCCATACCAAACTTTCTAGTCTTTTGGCGACAATAGATGCAAATCTTTGCTCTCCTGCGAGTTCCGAGATGAGGAAGACGTATTCTGGAGCTGTGACCTGGTTTGACCTGTGAGTTCTCCCTGTGTACAAAGAAATGGGAAGAAGAGTTTAGTCATTTTGAACCATGTCATTATTACTTCACTCTTTTTAAATGAAAAACGTTGCACTCGGTTTGGTTCTGGCTGCATATAGAGGTTCATATCTACTGACCAAACTGCTGTATAGCTCTGTCTGCGCTCCACGGCAGCTCCAGTGTCATATGGACTCTCCGCCGCTGGTTCTTCACTCTGCGATCGGCCTGCAGGGATATACCCGAGCTGGCAGCTTCAGAGATGATGGCTATGTGCTAGTTGAAAAAAAAGACAATGGCTATTAATTTTTCACATAAAAAACAGCTGTTATTTGTTTATTAAACGTCTGTCGGGCATGCCTACGTTTTTTAGGCCAACACAAGGAATCGCTGCATCACTGAATTTAGGTCAGTTGGTAAAACAAAAAGGTTTTTCACATCTAGGGGTGTTTTCTAACCTCAGTTCATACCAATACATTTACATTTCCATGATTTCTCCTTTCCAGGCCTCTAACCATACATTCTCTGAAATGTCTGTGTATACATGAACATTTGACATGGATTCTTAGCTTTCATATATACTTTAGGTCTATAAAATGTCCTAAGATATGAAAAATGTCTATAATTCTTTAAAAATCTTCACGTTGGTCTTTTGCATCAACTGGTTGTCCATAAGCCACAGATATCCAGTACAAGAAAACTAAATGAAGCAGAAAATATGTTAATATGACCAAAATGTTGGCAAGTCTCACAAATTCACACCTCGTTTCTATCCACTTAGCCATTTTCTCATGCAGTGAAAAACAAATTCATGAATGATAATGATGCTGAATGAAATGAGAAAAATGAAAGCATGGAGGCTTCGGTGGTGTTGAAATGTGGGACATTTTATATTACAGGTGAATGAACAAAAAATTATAGATGTTATCAAAATGCTCAAAAATGAAAGTCAAATGTTTTTACTTTCTCTCCATCCATGAATCTTTGCTTCTCTGTGAGATTGAGGATTTCCACCGGGACGTCGAGCTCAGAACGCGACTCATAGGTGATGCTGCCATCGTCATTACTGACCACACGACCTTTGCGGCCTGTCATCTGAGGAGCAACAGAAAGATTAGTTGAAAAATAAATAAAATATATAGCACAATAAAAAAAGAAGCGGGTACGAATGTTTATACCTCAGCTACATTGTCAGGTCCTCCCAGTTCATCTATGAGCTCATCCAGAGTGTTGGGAGGTAGATCCTCGGCAAGCTGCTCCAGTTGTTCCAGCAGATCTTTCTTCATTTTCTGAGCAAGTTCCACTGCGTCCTGACTTGTCAGGCAGCTGTCCTGACTCTCTGCCTTGACTTATGAACAAGCAAAATAAACAAGATCATTCATCAAACTCTCAAAAGGCTAAATCAAAGTGCTATTATTACATTTTCTCATGTGGTAACATTTACCGGTGGCGGATGCGTTGGTAGGATTAACAGGGGCAGTGAAAGTCGGCCTGGTGGAGCCCAGCCCAGAGGCTAACAAGGCACTTTGAATGGAGTCTGGATCAATACCCTTTCTTCTCTTTTTCTTCTTCTTCTTCTCTTTCCCTTTCTTTGGTTCCTTTCTGATGAGCCATGGATCTAAACAAAGGAATGTTTAAAGGTTTACTGCAAGCACAGAATCAGTACTTATTAAACATAATCATTTAACATCCTGAAATATGGATTCTCACCATCTTCATCGTCGTCATCAGACTCATCTCTGAACGGGTTGAAGTCGTCATCCTCGTCCGCTGAGCTCACGGATTTGAAGCTGTCGTCACTGTCTCTACCGGACTCTCTATCCGAATCGTCTGATTGGCTTTCCTCTGAGCTGGTACCCGAAAGACCGCCATGCTTGCGAGGCTTCTTTTTAGGCTTCTTTTTTACCTCTGATCCTGGAGCAATGAGTAGAGAGAATAATAATTTTAAAAAAAGTTATAAAAGACTAAACCATGTTTGAACAGCACATATCTGTTCACTACAAAAGTTTTGTTTGTTTTGGTCAACTTTTTCTTTTGTGAAACCATCTAAGAAAATAATCAGCTACAGCAATTTGACGTTCATTACCTTTCCTTTTCTTGCCCTTCTGTTCATGTTCCGCTGCCGTCTCGCTGGGAGAAGGCGTCTTCTTTGCTGTGAGGTCGATACCAAGCAGGCTGTAAAGCTTTTGTCGATCAGGAGCTGGAAAGTGCTTCTCAATCAGGGACTGCAGCACCCCTCTATAACAGAAACCGCTTATTACATTGTGCACATACGTTGTTCGGTTTCGATTATGTGAAAAGAAGTATCTTTATTTATATTTTTCAGCAAGTCCGTACTTTGCAGTTGACACAAAGTCATTGAGTTCTCCTCCTCCTTCCTCCAAGGCCTCGAGTGTTCTTGCTTCACCGGTGGACTGAAGACCGATCACCACACACTGCAGAGGAAACCGCTTGTCAGTATTTTATACACCAAGGGTTTTACTGAGAAAATGCAGGTACAAAGCACAACATGAAGAAGTTGTAGGAAGGCATCGAGTAGAATTTGTTTAGAACGGAAAAACATGATTTTTTTTGTTTTAAAAACTTGTATCTTTGTCTAATTTTGAGGATCAGTCAAAGCCTCTGTAGTCTGTCTTTCATTAAAATTCTGGCTGATTTATAGATGTAAAGATGGGATGCATCTGAATGAAAGTAACATGCTCTTAAATCTCCATAAAGTAGAGGCAAAACTTTTTTTCAAAAAGGGGTAAAAGCACTTTTGTCAGAACTCTGTTTTCCATATTCAATTGCTATTCCTCAACATCTCTGGGTTTCTGACTCATTGCCATGTGTTAATGAGAGCAAGAATCTATTTTCTGGGAAACCTGCACTGAAAATTTCCCACCTCAAGACCTAGTAACATTACAGGGAATATGCCAGGAAAGGCTGTGTTGTGAAGTCAAGCAGTGACATTACTGGGAAAGACAATGTAAAGAGTTGTGTCTCTATCAAGAAAGATGGCGTTGAGGACGAGATCGACCGAGTTGGAGTAGCATTGAAGCTTGAATCTGAATACAATTGATCAACTTGCAAGTCATATTTCCAGAGTAGCCTTACCTTCCCATTCTGGACCTCCTCTCTGGCCAGCTGGACTACTCTGCGGACTTTCGATGCGATGCAAAGGTATTTGAAGAACCTCTGGTGAGCAGACCAGAACTGGCCCCACATGGACTTCTTCATACGTTGCTCTGCATCCATCAGGTTTGCAGCCTGCTGGAACTTCTCACGTGCACTCACCCACTGAAAAAAGCATGGGTAATAGTGATAACAGTTAGTACATAGGAATGCAGCTGTGTGCTTAAAAGAACATCTTTGTTTTAGGTCCTTACCAGCCTCACTGATTTGTTGTACATGTTGATGTATTTCTGAGCCAGTGGAACCTCTTCAATCTTAAACGTCACACCTGTAAAACTCAACTGCCTTGCAATGTACATCCCCCTCAGTTTCATGTCCATAGCTACTATCTCCATGGCACCAACACCTCTAAAATTGGGGAGAAAAGAACAGTTATATCTTTAAGAGTCACTGGACATGGAGATGCTCCTCTGGAAGATCTTTCCATCTGAGAAACGTACCTGCGCTCAACCGCTTGGATGAAGTTGCCAAATTCTCTGAAAGGTGTTTTATGTCCCCAGATGCCCAACCGGTTCATATAGGCCATGTTTCGGGGTTCAGAGGCACCTAGACAGGAAAAAAGTATGTTTTGAGAACGTATAGCTCTTCTGCACATATTCACCGATCTTTACAAGAAGCCAAAAGAATTTAGTTTCGTCTACTTACCTGTAGCACTGGCGTAAACAACTCGGGCCTTGGGGAGTTTGTTCTGCAGTTCCAACACCGCAAGCCCGGTTTTTGTAGGTTTGGATGATCCAATTGGACAAACATTTTTAGCTTTATGACACTCGTCGTAGACAATCTGAAGTCATCTTGGTAAAGGAATTCATATTTTTAAAAGAATCTCATTAAATGATATTTATTGGACTTAAATGGTAATATTTTTATTAGAACATGAGTTGAACTTTAATAACACCCAACAGCCAATCACAGCGACTCTGTACAACTCTGGAATGATATGAGGCAGCAGACAGAGACAGAAGGTTTGTAAATGGTTATTTTCATTATTTTCTTCAAGCTTACTTCATCCTGCTAACTTGTGGCTTACAGCTCTAAGTTACTTAAAAAATAATTGACCTTCTGAGTGCGTCTATTTGACTGACTCATCGTCTGTATGAAAAGGATACGGCTCCATCAAAGTCCTCTCCGCACCAGTGAAGAAGCTGTTGGAATCTGGTCTTGTATTTCCCTCCTGATTGACTCTCTCCTATCAAGGAGGAGTAGGTGGCGAAGATCACACCTTTCTTCACACTCCCGTTATGTTTTGAGGAGATTTTGCCATATTTGAACTGAAAATATCAAAGTGTAATTGAGTCACATTAAGCTGACTAAGCACTTGTTTAATTTTTATGCATCATAGAAGTAATCTTACCTTGTTCAGTGAGTGAACCTGGATGTTCTTGGCGCCAATGTCCCTTAAATCCCTTTCAGCGTCATATTTCAAGTCATTTGAGACACTAAACCTGAAGAAAACAGCAGAATATATAAAGGAAGAGGTTATTATATTACTTGCACAATTAAAAAATAATTCATATTTTTTAACCCCCGTGTTAAATACAATTGAAGAGGTTTGGGGTATTTACCATAGGGATCTTTTACGGCCCAAAAGATAATTCTCATAGATGATCCCTGCAATCGTCCGGCCTTTCCCCACACCAGCTCCATCACCAATCAGATATGCAGCTCGATCACCATTAGGGAGGAATGTCTCATGTTGCTGTGATACAATGAGATACGAAACGCATCATGAAAAACGGCACAACATTGCCTTTGGAAAGTAATGAAGACTCATTGAGTGGTTACCTGAGCAGCATATGTGATGGCTTCCAGCTGCAGAGCAGACAGGCAACCACGATCAATGACTTCTTCTGGGATGGACAGTCTGTACCACACCTCGGGTGGGTTCACACTGGACAGGGAACTGGTCTCCACTACTGGATCAGGATGCCGCAGGCCGACCTTCACTGTAACCCACCAACATCACAGATGCACTTAAGTTTGATTTATATATGATTATTCAATCCATTTCTATTAGGCTTGAATATAAAAATACAAATAGTCAAGGAAATTCAAATAAAAAATCCTGTACAAAATATATTCTTTTAACTCTTAACTGTTTGTGAGATTTACTGATATTGAAAAATTGACTCTTTTGCAAGAAAGAAAAAACATTAACATGTTTATTTCATACGTGTGAATTTTCTTTAAAGTTTTGGAAAAATTTTGAAGAATATCAACCTCCTAGGACCTGGTGTCCACATATGTGTAATCCCTGCATGCATGCTATGCAAGTTCGGGTCTTAGGAGGTTAAGGAGACAGACATCACAGTATACAGCAAAAGAATGAAGATGTGGTTTAAAACATTTTTAAAAGATACGTTAATACTTAGAAAAGTCTGAAAGGTCAAGAAACAGGGTTCTGCTTTAAAAAGAAAACCTTGATGGTCACACCACCATGGCAACTGATGCGCAACAACTGAGCTGCTCCAGGGCAAGTTACATTTGAGATAAGATGTGCATAACAGCACCCATCACTGACCAATAAATTCACTGGAGACAAAAAACAAAAACTCATTCCTACAGTATCCCATCATGAACTAAAGTTCTGAGACTGCAATAAACTGACAAGTAAAACAGATTGATATAAATTACATTTTATAGATCAGTAGAAGCATTTCATTGTTCCATCTTTTCCATTTCCACTCAGGCATTAAAACAGAGATTCTGACATACAGACCATTTACGACACTAAAGACATGATGATGGTTTTAGTTTATTTTGTTCATCACTGCAGCTCAGAATGAAAGGAGACGATTTTGTGGGGACAACATAAAAGGAAAGCCGTGTTTTATTTTTTAGTAAACCAAACTTGTTCGAAAGAAAAAGAAATTGTAGAATAACAGAATTATTGCCCATAGTACCCTAATTTTTATTTATTTATTTGCAAGCTATGATGTCTTTAGTTTTTGCATTTTAGTTTGTTATTTTACCAAACACTAAAAGGTGCCGTTATGTATAACCAATATTAACCTGGCGAGCAGTTTCCCTGCATGTTTAAATTTCAGAACCAAAAAAAGGTGCCTTTTATCAAACTAATGAGATTTTCTTCAGACATTTGTCGTCATAAAATCTAGCTTCATGACATTAGGGGAGAATTCTGCACTATAATATAATTGTAAACTAATAAAGATTCATACTCCACTAACAACACTTACATTTCATTGGCATGTACTCTGCATAAGTCTCTGCGTGACCCAATTCTTCTTCCTCTTCCTCCTCTGGCTCCTCCTCTTCCTTCATCCCTGGGAGTTTCTGTACACAGAGGGTGAGATAAAACAGTTCACCAGATACGTGTATGCATTTTCTAAACATAACATAAAAGCTAATATTCCAACACAATCTGCATCTTTCTTAATATAATACTTACCAGAGAGTGTGAAAAGTTTTGCATTTTAGTGTCATCATGAATCCAGATTCTTGCAGCATCTTTCCCAGAAACCTCCTTTTTGGTCCCATTGTTCACGTCACCTGCAACACAAAAAGACACCAGATGTGTTACTGATTTAACTAGGGGAGTCAGTCTGTGGAATAACTGCAGCAATGATCTGAAAATATGTGGTCAATGACCAAATAGTATAAGGGGGTATGACTAAAAACACGCTTGACATGTTTGCTCATATGAGGATAATTTTGTTGGCTTGTTTTATTTTTGCTTAATATTTTTTATAGATATGTTCAATAAACTGATTAAGTACAGACAAAGTCTGCTTCAATTTTTGCTTTATTTTGCAGAAGCTTTTTCCTGTTCTTCAGCCTTGTTTATTGAGGGATACCTAGATAAATTGATAAGCTGTGACTGAATACGGAAATACCGTAACACCCTCTGATTTAAACATACATTACACAATATTTAAAGGATTCCCAGAAATACTTAACCTACTGAGAAGTAAAAATCACTTTTAGGCAATTATTTGCATTCTCCATACCTCAATATGGTATAGCTTCTTTAAAACATCCTATAAGTCTCTTGATGGAGTTTATCTAAAGCATCACAACATGTCAAATTATTTATATCACTTAGTCGTGAGGAGTATAGCACATACAAAATTGTTGACACATGCCAATCTCCCTGCTGTAAATAACTTACCCTGGCCTGTCGCTGTTGCCGTGGCTACTGGTGTGGCGATGTCAGGTGGAGGCTTAAGCTTCATGAGCTCCATCAGACTGTTTCCCTTCACGCCTGTGCTCTTCACATTGCCAGTCTTAAGGAGGTCTTTCAACTGTATCTGTGAAGTAAAAGAATACACATATATAAATATATATAGGTTTCCTCTGTAACATCATGCATATGAAGAAACAAAAGTTGGTTTCTACAAGCATGTTTCCTGCATTCTAGCATTTTGGTCAACTGCGTGATAAATAAAAATGAAATACTTAACTACTGAGATTCTGATGTAATGCTTGAGAGGCACAACACAAACTCACCTCTCTGTTAGAAGGCACTACTGTGGGCATTGAAGTAGGGATACTTGTAGAGGAGGGGGTGGATGAACCTCGCAGGGCTGTATTCGCAACGTGGACCACCTTGGTGACAGTTATGGTGTGTTTGATCGGGTTTGTAACTGACTGTTTGGTCACAGTCGTTCCGAGTGACGGCAACTGATTCAGCTGATTTAAGACAAACGTGGTGGTTGATGGCTGAGGTTTGTGCTGTGAGAGACATTAAGGAGAGGGAATGGATTAATAGATACCAGAAAACAAACCTCTGCTGCATCATAGCATTGTGTCTTCAATAATTAATTTAGGGAACTGAATGTTCTGTAATCTCACCCTGATAGTCACAACAGGGCTTGGAAGTGGAGGCTCGGCTCGGACAACGTCCGCTGACTCTGTCCCCAAACCAACGTCCAGGGCACTGATGGAGATAGACTGGAGGGCGAACAAGAATGAGAATATAAACAGTAATGAAAATAACTTAACTCCAATTTAAGGGGAAAAAATACACATACTTGCTGGGTTGTAGAGGGCTGCGCAACATCCTGAGTATCAACATCAAATAGGCCAAAATCATTTGGGCAAATGCCACTTTCACTAAGGGCAGCAAGAAGCAAATCCTGTCCAGGATCCATCTGCAAGACAAATGTATACAACATTAACATATTTTACAATGACACTGACAGTAATAGTTCACAAATATTATCTCAAAAATGAAACTACAAATATTCAGTGGCAAAACGATTTGGTAATGCATTTTCAAAGATTTTCTGCCTTATTTTGTCTGATGCAATAGTAAATTGAATCTTTAAACTTACTGTCATATTGAGCTAACAGGAAGCCAATTTGCTGAGATTGTTTAGACAAAAATCTGATTTGGCAGATTAGCACAAAAATATAATAATTCTCTATTATATTCTGAATTCCCTTAGATGTAAGTGAAAGGACGCAACAGTTTTTCTTACAATAGAGAAATGATCACAGTACAATGACAAATCACTGACAGGATACTGTATTAGAAATACAATGCACTCATCACATTGAACAACAATACAATATTAATACTTTTTAATTTTGCATTTGCACATTAAATGTACTAATTATACTGCAGACACACAGAATATATTGTACACTTCCATAGATCTTAGATCACACTATAATTTAACTATATTTACAATATTGCACATTTTGATTTATATAGATATATCACCTAACCTATGTGGTATTTTTCTTTCACTTATGCACCACAACAAGGAAAATTCTTGAATGTATGAACCTATTTGACAATTACTTTGTGATTGTTAATGGACCCACATGCATAGCACATGTGTTGGATAAAACAAGCATAAGTCAATTAAACAGTCTATATTTCAGACAAATCCCTAACGCATCTTAGATTTAATATTAAAAAGAACACGCGTTGTTTTAAACGATTAGTAATTTTATACAAATACAATTTTCGGTCTATTTGTTCAACTGGCCGCATCTGCTCCAAAAAGCGCCGAGAAGAATAAAACTAAACAATAAAATCAGTAACAGTCAACGCTGACTCCAGATTCGCGAATTCAATCCGAAATGACATTATTAACAGACATTCGTTGATTACAGGAGCCGGTTTACACACCAGGAGGGATCCGAGACTGGTTCCAAAGTGACCCAAAACAAGACACGTGTTTAGCAATGCCCTACTTTGGTAGGTCCAACTTCCTGGTTGTCTGCGGCTCAACGTAGCTTCCCTCACCGAGTCGTCGTTAGCATAACGTTAGCACCGATCATTATTCGTAACATTCAGCAAAAACGGAGAACAGAGAAACCATTTACTCTACAGAATACATGTTAAATGTCCAACCTGGCTAATTTACAGCTACTGTTCCTTCATTGACACTATCAGAGCAGCTAAACCGGCCTATTTAGACCAGGGTGACACAGCTTAACAGCGTTAGCTTAGTAACCGAAAGCTCCACTCAAAGACACTTTCACATTAAAAGGACATTCTCACGGCAGTCAAGATGATGATCACAATGCCAATTAAAACAAATTATACCATGATTATAGACATTCAATAAACAGATACGCACATTTCAGAAAGAAACCTCACATCCGTTAATACAGCAAGGTTCTCATAAATGTCTTGTTTTGACATTCGCACATGGTAAAATGTAGCCTCACAGGAGACGCTCCAGGCTAAACGCTGAGAGAGTCTCATCGTTACCCCCCTAAAATAAGATAACAGATCCTTTCATTAACTCCCTACTTTTTCCTACTTGCACAAATCATAAAAAAAGGATTTCCTCCTTAAAGCCACGATTGTTATCCGTCCCGCCGGGGTGATTGATTTTGTCAATATTACTTATTTTCCAAATAAAAAGGGTGTTTTATCTCGCGCGTGACTCTTAATTTCTCTCTGATTCAGATGTGTAATACCGTGTTTCATCTGTTCAGCAGTGAATCGGATGCGGAGGGCGCTGTGGAGCACAAACACACATCCGAATCGGGTTTTTGAGAGAAATCAGACTGCGTTTTTTATTGAATAAATACGCAGTATTGAAAAAAATAAACACCCCGTCGGGAAGGACAAAAAGATTGGCTTTGAGGAAAGCGTGACTTTATGTTTGATACATGTAGGAAAAAGTAGGGGTGTAATTAAAGCGAAATTTTTTAGAGGGTTATGGTTTAGACTCATATAGGTAGTACTATTCATTTATTACCTGGCCTTCGGATGTGTCTAATAACTTTGGGCGTCGGCAAACAGCACGTTGATATAAAAATCTCCGTTTTCGCCCCTTATGGTTAGTAGGTCTCTCTGTTTTGATAAGAACAGAGAGGCAACTAAGGGAAAAAACAGTTACAAGTCTTTCTTATGATTCAGCAGACAAAATATTTTCTGGGCCAGACAGTTAAAAGGGTCTTTTAAGATTCTTCAGTCAGAACAACAGTAACTTGTTTTTAAACTACATTCCTTAGAAATACTTATAAAACTGATGTACTTAAAAATATAGACATTTAAAAGTCTCAATGACAAGTAAAAGTCCTGAATTAAAACAGTTTCTCAAGTATAGCCAAGTGTACCTAATGAACTTAACGTGCAGATTGTGTTATATATTTATTACACAGTGTAATAAATAATATTTTCAATATAGTTGTCATTGTGATTTGTGTTTCAGATATTCATTAGTGGTGAAAAGTAAATAAGTACCTTTACTCAGTGTAATTAAACACAATTTTTAGGTACTTGCATTAGTGGATGAAGTACTCAGATCCTTTACTTGAGTAAAAGGAGAAATGATTATCAAAATAATCAAGTATGAATTAAATGCTACTCAGGTAAAAGTAGATCACAATCTTCACAAGATCACAAAAATGTACATAAAGTAGGAAAAAAGTATATAAATACTAAAACTAAATACTAAATAATATACTAAACTAAATAAATACTATACTAAATACTAAATACTTGAATATAAATATTAAAAGTACGCAGTATGCAGACTGCATTATACCATAGTATATTATACTACTTGTGTTTAAGCACCAAATACAGGTGGGAGGATTTTAATATCTTTATCAATGTGGAGCCAATTTGAGATACGTAGGATAGATCTATATTAATAGCACTACATATTATCTGTTACACTAAGTGCATAGAAAAATGGAATATATAGAATATAGATATTAGGATATCGAAGTACTTTACGTAAAATTATAAAATCTGCATCTGAAAAATAAGCTGTCAGATGCATGTAGTGGAGTATAAAGTACAACATGTCCATCCGAAATGTAGTAGAATTAAAGTATAAATTAGCATCAAATGGGTGTACTCAAGTAAAGTAGAAGTACCCAAACTGTACTTACGTACATTATTTGAGTAAATGTTTAGTTACTTTTCAACACTGATGAGAACACGAGACACAAACTGAGGTGAAATGGTGTTTTTATCACGTTACCTGATGTTCGGTTGTTCTCGTTAACTTTGACGTTAGCCGGCGGTGCGTTGACGGTAAATCGCGTGAGTTTCTGGGGTTAGCTGCGTGAAATCGATAACAAGTTACCAGTAAATGAAGCTCTGTTTCTGGCACTAACACCCGGTAAATAAAGGCCACCTCGGAGACTCACAGCGTGTCCCCCGGCAGCTCACTTAGCGGATTACCGCCTCGCATTGTTGTTGTGTTGTTGTTGTCGGTGCCGTCGCGCACTGTGTCATTGCCGTCGCTAGCTTAGCAACGAGGAGCGTTAAAACGGAAGCCGAAAACTTCATATTTGCGTCAAGTGGCAGCGCGCGACGACAGCTGTGTGTTTTTTAAACGACTCCAGGCGTTAAGACACCGTTAAAACACCCGGTTCTGAGGCGGGAGGTGAACTTACTTGACAGTTTCACGGTGGCTCCGGATCCAGCTCCGGTTCTGCAGCTCGAGGGGTTTGTTGTCCTCTCTGCTCCGCCGCGCTCACGCCATCTTTTTATCAAACGCTCCGCCGCATGCTGGTCACGTGACGCGCGGCCCAACAGCAGCGGCCGTTTTAACGGTCAAACTCCGCGCGCAGCGTCCGTTAAATCGAGCCTTTTGTCGGCCGCAACGCAACACGCACCGACAACACACCGACCAGAGCGAGAAATGTAACATTTCTAAACCGTTAACACAAACATCAAACAAACAAGCACAGTCCGCGAGCTAATGCAGCGTCACGTGACCCCCCCGCGAGGTTCTGGGTAGGAAGTGACGACGACGAGATTTTCTTCTTCTGCATCCTCTTCCTCTGTTTTCTTCCTTCAAGTTTGCCTCTGTCATAATATATGTGCATGTAACGTTGCACCAGTGACGGAAACTACATTTACTCAAATACTCTAAACATCAAGATGCAAAACATGGTCTAAATTACTATCTAAAAAGACCGTAAAGCATGTAATATAGCTCATAAATGTCACTGTGACAAGTAAATAATACAAAGAAATGATAGTTGCACCACTAAAAAAGTAGTGTATACAATGACTGAGAATAAAGGTACTTTACTGTATATTTCTGTCATGCTACTTGCTGCTTCACTCCACTTCCTTTTAAGAGGGACTTGCTGTACGTTCTACTTCATTGCATTTATATGACAGCTTTAGTAGGTTATCAGGTGCAGATTTGGCCAAATGAATAATATAAAAAGGTTTAAAAATGAAACAAATGATGAAGATGAAACCAATCGTTTCAACTTTTTATTCTTTGATGCTCCATCAGATAGAGATGTTTCCCTCTAAACTTCTCACATGGTTTCATTTAAATAAAAAATCAAACGATCCAATATTTTACCAAAAATCAAAGATAAAAGTTCTTCTTTTCTCTACTATTAATCAGGTATTGGTGACCTTTAATATAATACCACATAAAATATATATATGTAGAGATATATATAGATATAACACAACTCTGTACTAGACTATTTTATGAACTCATGGTAGCAAGCAGTTTGTTAATCAGTTTATTAAAATCTTTAATTAAGAGAAGATAATATTGTATATGAAATTCCTTAAACATTCTTAAAATGAGATGATATTTCTGTTTGGTATTTATGATAATCTATAAGTTGCAGGATTGATGGCAAAAGTGGCGAAAGCATGTTGTGAATAAAGCCTTGTGTACTGGAGAAGAATTGTGTGACATATTTTAACTGTGGGTTCATTCTGAAGGTCATAAATTATACTTGAATTCCATAGAATAAAGGAAAAAAAAGTCTTTGTAATTGTAGATGTAATTAAGATTATTTATTAAATGGTCAGAAAACATAGGGAAAAACTTACAAAACACAAATCATTGTATAACTGGCACCTTTACTTACTGAAGTCACAAAGTAACAGTGATCTGACAGCAGTTTTCTGCCAATGATTCTGGATTTCAAAGTTATTCTTGTGTAACTTTGGCTTTCATTTTAGGGGTTTTATGTCTTGTTGGAAATGAAGTCTCCCAAGTTTTGCTTATCTTGCAGATTGCAGCAAATTTTTCTCCAGGATTTAACTATATTTTGCTGCATGTCAGCCCCTTTACCTTTGCAAACGTTCCAAATACTCATGCTGACATGAGGTGCCATACCGTTGTACTGTAGTACAATACAAGCGCTTATACTTTGCTTCCTATATTCTCTCTGGTAAATTCTCACCCAGAAGTCATGTGAGTAATGTATAGAACCAAAGCAACAGTTATATGCACAGTGATTGTTTCCCTTATTAACCAAGGAACAGGATGTTTAGTTGAAAGTCACTTACAAAGTAATAGTGTGTGAGAGAGTATCTTTAGGTTCATTACATTTAAAGCTGAGGATGTAACTTTTAACTGGAGCATGGTTTCTGCTAAACACTGGAAGCTCAAATTTCTCTGAGTCATTTTGTTTTCAGTTCTCTGGAACTCTCCTCCTGCTCAGTTTGTAAAGAAAAGAAATTACCGGTCCATCCACAAAAAAAAAAAAAAAAAAAATCTGCAGATGCAAAAATAAGAAAGGTATTAACCAAGGAGAATTATTTTCACAATTAATCATTGACATTTTTTTTATTTTTTTTTTTAAGTTATTATCCTTATAAAATATTGTTTTGAGACATACATGAAGCATGTTAACAGGAGGTGAAATGAAAAGTGAAACTTGTTTTTCTTTCTGTAATAATTACTCTTGTTCATACTGACCATTATAAGATGTATCATAGCATTTACAATGTAAGTGATGGAGGACAAAATTCCCCCATCTGTGCGGAAATGTTTTATTGTATTTGATCTGACACTAATATGAAGCTTCAATCATCCAAATGAGTCAAATCAAGTTGATATGATTGAATATTACAGTTTTTAGAGCCATAGTTCCTCTTTTGTTATTATACATTCACCACAGCTCAACGTGGAACTGCTGCCAAAGAAGGAACTTGATGCTGAAAAGACTGAAAATATGTCAGATATGCACTTGATATGACAAATTCAACTGCTGAAGCTTTATATAATCTACTTTTAAATGTGGATTTTGTTATCCATTGAAATCACATTTATAGGGCGTCTTTTAATAACCAGTAATAGTAGTAGTCATTTATTTTGTCCTTAACAATTTTACATAACGAATGCACATATAAATAAATAACAATAGGGTTTAGGCTGAAACTTTAGCTTCTAATTACCCCTCTATAGACAACCCGATCATTATTAGGTTTAGGCTATTATAAAAAACAAAAGTGAAACAAAAACATTTCCATACATAGCTTAGCAAAGCAAAACAAGAGAAACAAAAACAAATCCAAACTTGTCATACACGATAATTATCATACCTCAGTTTTATATTTACCATCTTACTTCTAAACATTTTTTCTATCTACAAAGTGAACTACATTCATTGTCACGACTGTTACAAAGGTTACAGATATACCTATACTTTTTATATCTATACTTGCGCTTTTTTTATTTAATAACTCAAACATACCTATTATAATCAGGAAGGAAACTACAGAACAGTCTCTTTCACTGTTCATTTATTTATAGTCTGACGCTGTCTTTTGAGAAGGTAGTGCCGCGGCCGGCCTGCAGGGGGCGATATTATTCCGCGTCTCTTTCATCGTTACGCGTTAAAAAATGGCGGAGCGGAGCCGCATCGGTTGAGCTGCTGGCGGTTTAAATAAAACAGACGGTTTCACATCACCCGCCGTGGAAGGAGCCGCCGTGTCGGCAGGGCAGGGCAGGACAGGGTTTTACCTCTGAACCGGCTGGATACTTCATTTACATTTTTATCCCCGCAACGAAAGCGAAGAGCCCCGAAAACAAGTCGGACATGAACGGGGTAAGTTTGCCTGTCAGAGCATCAATCACAGGCAGCTAAAGTGGTGAAAAGACACCTTAAAGTAGAGTATTACGTCCTCTTTAAGCAGAAATGGAGACGCTTATGTGATTAAATATGCGGCAGACATATGCATGTTTCAGTTTACTTTTATTTTTAACTGTAGTTTATTTACAGTAGCTTCAAATGAGAGCCTTCGTGTTGAAGAGTGCTCAGCTAGCAGTTAGCATTAGCATGTGCAGCCAGAGAAGAACGGGACTATTTTCTCACAATAAACGGAGCCAATAGATTGATCGATTTGTTCCAATGCAATGATTTGACGCGTGAAACCAGTTAAAGTTAAAGTTTTGATTCATACTGAGTGGGTTCTGGGGCACTGGGCCTGTGGGTGTTGTGTTAAAGGGACTAATGTGGGTGTGGAGGAGCCAGCATGGTCTCCTCCCCATAGCCCCACCCACACCGGCGATGACTGGCATCAAAGCTGCTGTGATCAATACATTTGATCAGCTATTATGAAACTAAGTGTAATTATGGACACCTTTTATTAGTATTAGTGTTTTTTGTTCACACACTCTGATCCACGATGAGGTCCGCAGTGTCTCTTTTCTTTTGTTAATTTCAGTAAATCAAAATTGCCAACCACTAAATATATATAACTTAACTTTTATTTTTTTTCATGGCTGTTTCATTGAGAGTAGCAAAGCCCACTGAACAAAAGACTGAAGCTGAAATAGTCTAAACAGCAGTTTAATGGTTATTTTGATTAGAAGTGTTTATCTGAAAACACCAACGTTGCAGCAGAAGCAATCCACATTCATCACACTACAGCCGTGATCAATTTCATGACATAAAAAAGTGTGATAGGCATATAAAATTCTGAACATCACAGCAAAAAGACCTAATCTTTACCTAAATGTCAGGGATGAAGTTATAAGTTCTAAAATTCCTGTGACACAAGCAGCATGAAATATTATATTAGGTCTGAGTATCATATTTGATTTAGAACACTTGGGTAGATGTTGGTTGTACAGTAAGCATTAATCAATAAACATCACTTAACATGTCACATACAAACCAGGATCCAGGTCAACTGATGGAAAACCAAAACATATATATATATATATATATATATACACTGTGAATTAAATTATTCTGTATCAACAGAAACTATTTTATTAATCGATTCATCATCTAACCCTAACCCTAAGTAAGAAGGTAAAATATCCTCTGCTTTTATAGTCGCCAAAATTAGGATTTGCATTTTTTTTAATATAGTGTTTTTTTCAGAAACTAATAAACTCTGTATTTTCTAGAAGCTTTAACACTTTTCGCTGTTTTTCATGTATGTGTTTTGTCATCATGGTTGTTGCTTTGACTTTATTTAATTTAGAATTCAAGCTAACGGCTCTACCCATGTTGTTAACTTTGGCTTCAGTACTTGACTCAAAAAATTCTTTTCTCTGCATCCACAGGAAATTGTATGCAACAGCCATTCAGTCACTGCCTTAAGCTGCACCACATCCATATCACCAGCTCACGATGAAAAGACGATCAAACTGACACAGGAGGACAGGTGCTCTCCAGTGTTCTCAGAGAGAAATGACACTCAGAGACCAGGAGAAGGTAAGTGCATCTGCTGCAGCTCGACTGACTGGTGAGGAGCACCCTCAGGTCTCACTGTGGTCACTACCTTCCTGTTGACTGACTCTCTGGCTACTCCTAAAGTCCAGATAGTCTTCGTTTTAACCTGAACCTCAAACTAAAATCTGCCTGAAGAGAAACTGTGGTTTCCTAAAACATTAATATATATTGTAAACCTCTCTGGGTTGTCTGGGAGATTGTTCGTCACACATCACATCCACTGCAAACTGCTGGACCCTCTTCAGCTCAGCCTCAAACAGCATTTTCATCTGTTTACTGGGTGTCTCCTTCACCACAGTCCCCTCATATGATGGTGGACCAATGCTGACCTCTGTCCAGTCTTTGGTGGGTGGAGGAGCTTTCAGGGACAGGAAAGTTTGGAGGAGATGGGGGTGGTCTTCAGACAGCTTTTCTACCTCAGATCTTCTCCAGCTCTGCGATTTCCTGTTCCAGCTCTTTGATAAAGTCTTCAGCCTGTTCCTCTTTGCTTCTCTTCAATTGTCTCAATGAGCTCATTCAGACTTTTCTCCACAGACTCTCAGGGCGGTGAACACCTGAACACTTTCTACTATTTCTCGGTCTGCTTCTTCCTTATTGAGGTGACCTGAATATTTGATCTCTTGAGTCTTCAGTCGTCTCTTCTGGATCATCTGCTGAGTTTCAGCCTCCGTCTTCCCCAGCTCTTCCTTCTTCCCTTCATATTTTTCTCTCAGAGGAACAAACTCATGTGTCTTGTGGTCTACAACAGAGCAGAACATGCAGACACATGTCTGGTTGGTCTTACAGAACAGCTCCAGTGGTTTATTGGGCTCCAAACACTTCCCGTCTTCCAGGTTCTCCACAGGGTCCGATGTCTTTTCAGACTTGAGGCTGTCAGACGAGGCTCCAGGTGAGTCTCACAGTAGGACATCAGACACACCAGACAGGAGTTCAGGGCCTTCAGTTTGGTTCCAGTGCAGGAGTCACTGGGAACTTCCCCTGGTTTGGCAGCTTGTTGCTCTGAGCTGCTGCTGCTGGCTTCCTGTTAAGTTTCCTGTCTGAACTGAGAAACCAGCTCCTTGATTGTGTTGATGTGCAGCTCAGGTCTTGTGTAGAAGTCATTTTTACAATTAGGACACTGGTACCAGACGTTACTGTCACAGTTTTGAGTGATGCAGTTCATGCAGAAGTTGTGTCCACATGGCCTGGTGAGTGGATCAGTGAATGAACACATCCAGACAGGTGGAGCACCGACACTGATGTTCAGATTGCAGACAGCTGGCAGCAGATACATGTCAAGTGAAAGAAGAGAAACATATCTTTTTGTTCAAAAGAAAGATGATATCAAGTATAGCATGTGATATTAGGTAGAGTAATTACAATTATTTTGGCTTTTTTAAGGGTGAGATACTTGCATTGAGCTGTGAGCAAGTTCGTCCATTTAATCAGACCCGGCAGATAACATTTAATCCATCCATATTTTCTTGTGTAGACCAATTACTATTGGAGAATAGCACTATTAACAAAGTCCTGCTACCTCTGTGACAAGTTAGCAGGACTTAAATCAGGGTTGATTTTTTCCAGCTGCTTCACAATAAATAAATACTTTTATTGTGAAACAACTAGAGGAAATATAATGCTGTCGGACGTGATTGGTAGAAAGTAATAAGACTCACAATTACAGAGATTCAGAGATTGTTTAAAAGTAAAATGCCCTTTACTTTAGCCTTCCTGTCTCTTACATTAAAACTGGTTGTTGAAACCTGAATGTGATCAGCTCTGTTCAATATTTATTTGGAAAGAAGAGTCGACCGCAGCTCTGCTGTTGTTCTCACAAACTTATAGTTTCATTTCTGCAGTATGTCACTGAACCTTGTTCCTCGTGTCTTTTGGGCATTGTTTGTTATATTTTGTTTCCTCCTTCTGATTTACAGGTTTGTTTTGAACTATCACGGAACAAACATGGCCAAACCTACTCACAACACTGCACACAACACAACATTAATGTAGAAACATTTCTACTTGATTTGACTCATTTGGACACTACAGCTTCATATTAGCTTCAGTGTGAGGATTTTGTGCGTATTCACTTACACTGAGCTTTATGAATGATTTTATAATGGTTCATATGAAGAGGAGAAATGATTACTGCAAGAAAAACCTGCTTATATGTTAATTTGGGAAATCCTTTGTGAAATCCTTTAAGTCACATGTTTTATATATGTCATGATTTCTATGTACTGTGTTGCTTTTTCTTTTTATGAACACACTTATGTACTCTAACTTGTACAATTTTGACACTGGGAAGAATAGTTGCTGCTGAGCAGTTATCTGCTATAACAAAGTGACTAACTCTTATACCTAAACTCAGCATGAATTCCTCTTCATTTTTGCAATATTCATTTTTTTCTTTCTCATTCTTTCTTTCTCCCAGGCAGGAGAACAAACACCGTCAGCACCACAGCAAAAGACTGTGATTTCACAGAAATGGAGAACAGCTTCATCAAGTGTTCACCCTGCTGGTCAGATGAACAGCCGTCACCTCTACAGCTCCACCGCAGCTCGAAGACCTTCGTCGGCTCCGCTCCTGAACTCTCCCAGCCGCTCGGGAACAGCTTGTCTCACAGCTCGTACCAGACCAACAACAGAAGAGCTCCTCAGCAGAGGAGTAGAGTCCGCAACAGGGTCAAAGACAAGAAATCCACGCCCAGATTGTATGCATGTCCTGATTATTGCTGCATTTTTTTACATTATATCAAATGGGAAACCTTATCAAACATGATGGAGTGATAATTCACCTTACAAAAATGCTTCATTTTCTTTTTTTTCTTTTCACAGTCTTGGGAAAACCCTCCAAAACCAAAAAGTGACTGATTTCTTTCCAATAAGACGAAGCTCAAGAAAATGTAAAGCTGAGATAAAGGTAAAATAAAATGATTTATAATGTACAGTTTTACACTTTTATAGAATGTTGTTGTAGCGCTTCAACAATTAATCAATTATTGAGAGAAGATTAATCAAATAACCTTTAGACATTCATTAATTAAGTGTCAAGTGATTTTAGATGTGATTATTTAATGTTTTTATTTGTAATACATAAGAGAGAACTGATTATTTGGGATTTTTAACTGTTAGTTGGACAATGCACGACACATGAAAACATTGTCTTTGACTCTGGAAAATTATAACGGCCTGTGTAAAGTTGACCTGTTTTATTTTCTCCTCTGGATGTTTTAGATGAATATATAGATCTACAGTGAGTGAGAAAGAAAAGAATAAGAAATAAAGAACTCTTATCTGCCGCTTCCTCATGTTCCATTTTGTCCGCAGTGTGAGCAGAAGAAGGCCATAGATGACCTCATCATAAACGGAATAGAGGAAGGAATGGAGGTACACTGCTTATTTTCAGGAAACTGATTATACAATTACACACTTAAACAAGCTTGACCATAGTTGCCATGGAAACATCGCCCTGTGGACTGCCCTGGTCCAGGTCAAAGTATGCTTAAATGGAACAGAATAGAAATAGAAAATACTTGAGCTGTATATTCTATCTATTTCTATCTTTTAACAGCCAGTATAAACAGGAAGAATGATGACAGTGGATGTGGTTGGTTTTTGTTTTTGTTTTATTTACAGGTGCAGTATATAGAAGGAAAGGGGAGAGCAGTGTTTGCCACTCGTTGTTTCCAGAAAGGCGAGTACGTGGTGGAGTACAGCGGAGACCTGCTGCAGATCACAGATGCCAAAATGAGGGAAGCCGAATACGCTCAGAACCCTGCCACTGGCTGCTACATGTACTACTTCCAGTACCTCTGCAAAACATACTGGTACGATGAACACATGCATTTTCCTTTTATTATTACTTCTATATTTAAACACACTGATAATGTATTACTGAAACCAGCTGAAAGCACAGACAGGTTTAATATTTACCAAATATCGAAAGGCAAATAAAGATTTAGGACATAAATAAAGACTTGTTCTTTACCCGTAAGTGCTGACAGTTCATATAAAGAATTTGGTTGTAAAACTCTACTAACAGAGACTGAAACTTTGCACCTGAGAATTTCATCAGTTGAGTTCGGTTTGATGAAGACGCTTTTCAAATATATTTGCTAATACTTGTTAAAAGGTTAAAAAATCCCTCAGAATGTCACAACTTGAGCATGATTAAAAGTATTAAATTATTCTGCTGTGTTTAAAGTTTGCAGCTCTGTTTGAACTTTTCTGACCAGAAGAGCAGCACTAGCTGCTGTTTAAAGTTACAGTCCTTAAGATTTCGTTTCTGGCTGGTTTAGTGACACCCTGTGGTCACAGTGGTAACAGCAAGTGCAGTTTAGTATAACAGCATAGCCTCTTTAAGCTTCTACAGCAGAAGAGCAGCTGGTGTATTGTTAACAGTGCAGTCAACACTTTTCTTTAATAGTCAGTCAGTAAGGATCACAATCAGACAGTTGAGTGTGTTTTCTGATGTAAAGACAAATGTGTTTTTCCGTTTTACAGCGTGGACGCCACCAAAGAGACCGGTCGTATGGGTCGGTTGATAAATCACAGTAAAAACGGAAACTGCCAAACCAAACTTCACGACATCAACGGTGTCCCTCACCTCATCCTCGTCGCCTCTCGAGACGTCGACGAGGGCGAGGAGCTGCTCTATGACTATGGCGACCGCAGCGCAGCCTCCATCGCAGCTCACCCATGGCTCAAACAGTGATCCTGGAAGCAGGAAAGGGAAACGTACAGTAACACTTGTTTCTCATTAGCTAGTGTACAAAATGCCTTAGAAACAGGATGTGTACCAGTTTTGTTCTGAAACTGAGGAAGCTTGGGGGGGTTATGTGTTAAACGGGGGTCAATAGGGTACTTATCACATTTCAAATGAGCTCCATCTGCCTCGTCAGATGACATCTGTACTTTTATTTATATATGTATATGAAACATTCTGGTTGTTTTGCAGCACATTTATTTTGTACATTTTGTATTACCTATAGACCAATGCTTCTAAAGCATGCAGGTAGTAGTTAATGCTCTGCGTTTTTATACAGCTTTTTCTTAAGTAGTAGTTGGGTACTGAGCAATACTTACTTATATTTGTGGCCTCAGAGCCCTTGGGATCAGCAAGAACTATGAAGTTATGATGCAAGTTACAAGCCCTTTTTTTTTTTTTTTTTTTTTTTTTTTTTTTTTTTTAAAAAAAAGGTTCTTTTTTGAAATGAAATTTTTTTCAATCCATCAAATCAATCACAATCTACCGTTGTTCAGTGGGAGTGTAAGGATTTACCAAACTCATGGTACAGTTGGCTTTTTTTTTGGGGGGGGGGGGGGGGTTGATTCCGTTTTAGATTTGACACTGAAGTATTTACTTCTTACTTCTACTTTTTAAAGTGTGAAACAACCTGCTGTTAAGTCATACAGACCAAAATGATAACATAGGAATACAGAAAGTGTTTAGTCTACTTTTTGTTTTCATGCTTTTGGGGGTTTGTTTTTATCATATATATAGTATTTTTTATATTAAGGATCATAATATATTTGTGTTATCCGTACAACTTAACTTTCAGTCCCCAAATTCATCATTTGTGATCAATATACGAACATTTAAGAGCTGCATTATAACACTATAATATAAGTAGATATACGTTTTTATTCATGTTTGTCATAAGTGGAGGCTGCTTTAAAAATAATAACATGGTTGTAATAATATAAGAGATTTTACAATTTATAAATACTGTAGATTAATACAAATTTAAATTGTCCTCAAATCTTCTTAGGACTACATTATAGTTGCGTTTATTACATGTTCATTTACTGCTTATAAATGCTATCTATGGGGACTGTAAATAAAGTTTTACCAATTTATTTAAGTTGCAACAACCTGAGGAGTCATGACATCTCATCCACCCGATTCTTCATGGACATCTTAATATAGACATAAATTTGCTAATATATACAGCTAATAAATGGTAAATAGCTGAACTGTAAAGTGTCAAACTATCATGTAAATGTCAAAGTAATTCAACGGTTTTCTGCAAATACCTTCAGTATATTGTTTGTTTAGATACACATGTATATTAAAGTTTGTTAAGTAAATATCTACAGATCTTCAACTAATATAAATAGACCTTAGAAATAAAAGACAGTTTGAATTTCTCCAAAACCTAATCATGTAGTTTTCAGCTGTCAAGTCTCTTTTTCTCATTTCACTCTTCACATATAAATTATTCAACATACGACAGTACATTACTGCACTATGTAAATATCAGTATACTAGTAATATCCAGGAGTGGTTTAAAGGACGACATTTGACATTTTGGGAAAATCTTTTTCATTTTTTGTCGCGAGTTAGATGAAAAGATTCCACTAAATAATAAATATGAATCTAATCTTATTAAACTTTCCCTGTCGTCATAAAAGTGAAACACAGGTTATTATTGTGTTTACACTATGGAGCTGGGACATTTATTATATAAACACCAGATCGGTATTTGGATTTGTACGTGAAAGCTGAGGGAGAGGAAGTGCTGATTGACTGAAATACAGCAAAGGAAAAATGTTACAAATGGTTCTCGAAGTAAATCGAACCATTATCACACATATCTCCAATCTGACCAACATGTTAGTGTTCAATAGACTTGTGTTTGGTGAACTTTTACACTCCTACTGTTTTTACACATCTGTACTCATTCACAAAGATAACCCTAACCCAAGCAGATGTTCCATGTAAATTTAACACGTTTAACTTCCAGTACGCCATTTTTTAACTTTTAGTAGCTTTTTTTCTCCAAATGAACTTTCCATGAATTAAAGCCACAAGGTCAAATTTACCCCAAAGATTCACATGCTGGCTCTTCATAATAGAGATTCTTTATAATAGAGATTTATTATAAGTTACAATGTTTTTAGCTTGAATAATTAATCACTCAAGAGTTTATGTACCACAGGAGAAAAGCTCACATGGAAAAGTTCTCAGATCAGATCAATGAATCGGTTATAAATGATGAAGCTGTGAATATTCGAAACAAATTCAAAGAAAAGACCAAAAAAAACACAAACGGAAGGAAATCTGTGAATTTGTTGAGGACTATTTTCAGCGGTGGATGAATCCACATTTGGTGCTGTAGTGAGTATTTCTGGCAGCGTGCGTGTGTGTGTGTGTGTGTGTGTGGCAGTGTCAGTATGGCTCATTAACATGTTTTTAATAGTTTCTGGAGAACAGCACAGAGGAAGCAGATATATCAGGATTTGATACACACACAACACTTGTTAGTAGATCAGTTTGTTGGTCTTTTCACAGGATTTCTTAACAATAAATAAAATGTAGACTGTAAGATTTATACATGTTTTAAGACTGAAAATACTCAGTTTTGAATAAGAATTTGTGTGATGAAGCTTTTCTTCTCACAAAAAAAAGTTCCATTCTTGAGGTCTACTCCTTCTCCCTTATTGATGAATCTAGGATCTCTTAATATGCAAATGTAGTTCATCCATTGTTTGGCCACCGGAAGTTTCACTTTTCCACATCACACTTGTGTGTGAGTTGCATCCTGCACCACGGTCGGCTCCTAGTTGTGATGTCACAGATTTGAAATCGTAATTCTGCATCATTCTTGCAGAGGTGTCTTCAAATAACATTTAATATCCATCAGGCTATAAAAAATGTCTACAGATAAAAGTCTCATGTCCCCCATGAAGGTCCAGAAGCCCTAAGCAGCCATGGTTGCAGTTAAAATCATTTCTGTAATCATGGTAATCAACATAATGGAATCTCCCTTTAATGTGTTATCATGAGAAAAAAAACTTTGTTACAAAATGATTTCTGATCTCAAGATATCTGCATTAAATGATAATTCCAACTATGCTGCTTTGGGATTCTGAATGAAATAGCAAATAAACAACAGATAAACAACAGTACTGGTGGTTACATGATTTGTATTATCCCTATTTCTAGCAGGAAAACACGTTTATCTATTTTATAGAACAGCACTTTCTCTACTCCAAAGCAGGGCTGTACAGTGTGGGCATTTTATTCGCATATGCACCTAAAATAGCTCCCTAAAAATTTTGCTCAGTGTGGCCGCGGTTTTCATCCGTTCTTGTTTAGAATACATGTGAACAGATTAGAGCATTCACACTGCATGCTGTGTTCAGCACGGGTAAGCACCGTGCCTCCCCTACACTGCAATTTGAAAAAAAAAGAAATTTTTTAATTTTGTGTGTGGGTGGAAAGCAGGATGAGCGTTTTTTCAGCCAAAATTCTATTTAAAACTAGAGAAAACTTTATTTTCCATGTCTGCTAAAGAGGTGAAATATGCATTTGTTTCGCTCTTTTTTTTTTTTTTCTACCACGAGTGAGTAATTTGACAACAATGACTCTTTGGAACTTTCCAACATCCTTATCAAAGTGATATTTTTTTATTATGTGCCGTTAATCTCTAATCATCCTTTAAAAAAAAAAAAAAAAAAAAATGTGTTTATTAAAGTGATATATAAACGGGGAAACAGGGCTATGCGCACTTAAAAGTGTGCATTTACAGAAGGAGCTGGTAGGTCACACAGGGAACACACAAACCTGCTGTGAATACACACGCTACCACCCCGCACATGCTCAAATTTTTGTCAGGAAGGAATTAATCTTCTGTTATGTGATTGAAACAAATACATGTATTTTACTTTATGTACGCGTGTTACTGTGTACATGAGTGTTAATAATACAATAGTGTTATTTAACAAATTTCATAGTGCTCCTAAATGTTTTCTCTGCTCCTAAACTTTTTCATTTAGGAGCACTTCTGCTCCTATTGAAAAAGCTAAGTGTACAGCCCTGCTTAAAAGTGATGTTTGTATGAGCTAAGGTTTTAGAAGTTTTGAATTTGAATTTGGGTGGATCGTTAAAGAGAAAGTCTGACATTTTGTACACTAAAAATGTGAAGAAACAATTCAGCAGCGTTAGCTAACTTTAGCTTAGAATGAACTGGAAACATCAGCTTTGCTCTGTCAGAAGGCTACAAAACCTTCCTACCATCACCTTTTAAAGCTCGCTCATTAACACGTCTTATCTCATTTGTTTAATCCATACAAAGTCAGAGTTAGGTTGCCAGGATCCCAGCAGAGACTCCAACAAGTTCAGCCATGAAAAAATCAGACACCTAAAAACATGTAGTTTTTACTTTGGTTTCTGTAAAACATGTTAATTAGTGGGGTTTTGGGGACCTTCAAGGAGAACTTTCTACTTTCAGACAGCCAGGCTAGCTATTTCCCCCTATTTCCAGTCTTTATGCTGAGCTAAGCTAACTGCCTGGCTTTAACTTCATATTTATTTAGCAGAAAATGAAACTAATAAAAGTGATATATTGGTCTTCTCATGTAGCTGCAAGGCAATGAACAAGTGTATTTCCAAAAGATGTCTAACTATCCCTCCAAAGTGTATATTTTAATAACATGTAGCAGGTTTATTGAAGAATGACAGTAAATGGACAGACCTGGCAGGTTGTGCTGAATATTTTTCATCCTCATTTCATATATTTCTTTGGCTGCTGAGGTTGTGCAGGAAGTTTTCCATCAGTGTTAAAAAACATCATGAATGGACGGCAAGTCCTTATTTTTTTACTAAAAGTTCAATACATTATTGAATTCCTGGATTCTATTGATCACCTGACGTGATTTCATTCAAATACAACAGAAAAGTGTTAACAGAAAGAGCCCAGTCATGGATGTTAGTTAAAGTATGTTTCAGGAAATAGACTGTCCCTGCCTCCTCTACCAGTAGCATTATGTGACCTGTGTGAAATGTTTTCATACAAACTTTTCTTAAACAAGTGTTGCATTTCCAATTATTCAATTTTTATGTAGAAATAATGCAATAATACCTGAGGGGCAAAACTGACCTGTTGGCCATTTTAGGACATAATAGATCTTTGCTGTTGTAGCGTTGAATAAATCTTAATGCTGGGGTTTAGGCATCGATGAATAAACATGTAATATGCAAGTAACGTGCTTGTGTGTCTGATTTCTTCTTATTCAAAAATATGCTACTTTTTTCTTTTTTTTATGTAGTTTGATACAGTCAGATACAGTTTAGTACAATCCAAGTAAATTAACAATGTTGTTTGGTCTCAACTATAACTATTTTAATATCGGTTGGTTACATTTAATACTGCCGTCACATCAGGAGAAGCATATGGTTTATGGCAATATATGGCTTTGACCTCTGACCCGGGCTGCAAAGGGCACTCCAAATGTATACTATTACTCCAAACAAGTAAAGTTCTTTCATCAATGTAGGTTAAAGCAATTTAATTGCTAAGCTCCAGCAATAACTCTGCACTACTCTTGTCTCGTAAGTGTGCTCTGAGAAAATGTTCAAGTTCAGCTCCAGTTAACCCATCTCTTATCATCACCATATCTTTAAAGGTACCAGGCCTGATTACCTTTAAGACGGAATTAATTGTTTTTGGGAAATTCTAGGAGTCTAAAATCTGTCCACTGTGTATGTTGAATTCTCTCTGAGGCAGCAAGGCAGCAACATCAGTCACCTTAATTACATTGGTTATCTGGTTGACCCGTTAATGTGTTTCTCCTACTGTCTAATACTGAAGGTGCCAGGATGAATTCAGTCTCTTCCGTATGCTCTTGTTGCTCCTCTGATGGTTTTTGCAGATGCTGATAAGGTTTTAAAAGATTAAAAAGCTAGATATTCCTTGGTCTTCTCGACTTTTCCAACTCCTCATTTTTTTTTTAAAATCCAGATATTTAACCGCACATTCTTGTAGAGCAGACATCTTCTCACCAGCAGAGTCGCTGTAGCATGTTGTAGTCCTGTGATGATGTCAGATCATTTTATTACAATATAGTGAAAGGTTATTATTGTTTTTTGTGCAATTACACCAAAAATAAATTTCCTACTTGTTTTAGAAAGAACAGCTAGCGGGTAAAGAAAATGAATGAGTGAAAAAAAAGTAAGAGGAAAAAAACACAGCTCTACAAACCAGCCACTACTTACTGTCATTATTAATCATGTTTTTAGCTAGACGGCAAAGCATTTCCAACATTTTTAAAAGGATTCTTCATAGAATTATAGTAGAACAATTATAAATCATAAAACAATGGCATCTTTAATCGTATCCTGAGGAAAACATGTCTCCCTGAAAGTGAGCCTGTTCACAAAACTTTTTCTCTCTTCAAACTTTACACTAGTTTGTAAAGAATGACATCTTTAATCATAGCCTGATTTATTACCATGAGGAAAATCGATCAGTTCATCATTATTTGGTCTCCGATCCTTCGGTAGACGCAGGACCAACAACCAACACAAAACCTTTTCCCACCAGACCACACCATTCACCACCTGATCCTGACCTTATTAGGCTCAGCATGAGACTGACACTACAGTAGTGTTCAAAATAATAAAACATAAAAACATGGATTAATCTGGGGGGGGACACTGTGGAGCAGTGGTTAGTGTTGTTGCCTCACAGCAAGAAGCTCACAGGTTCACAACCTTGGTCTGGGACCTTTCTGTGTGGAGTTTGCATGTTCTCCCTGTGTCTGCGCGGGTTTTCTCCAGGTTCTCCGGCCTCCTCCCACAGTCCAAAAACATGCTGAGGTTAATTGGTTACTGCCCACAGGTGTGAGTGAATGGTGTGTGTGCGCCCCATGATAGGCTGGCGACCATCTGGGGTGTATCCCTGCCTCTCACCTGTAATGTGCTGGGATTGACTCCTGCAGACCCCTGTGACCCTAATGAGGATTAATCTGGTTAATTATATTGGACTCTTATTACTTTAAACACTACCGTACATAGTGAACCATTGGATCTTTGCTGCAGTTATTATTTCTCCCACAGTTTCTAGTATTTTTCTCTTGATGTTGGACTTTAAAACTCACAGAGAATCAAAGCAAAGATCCCAAAATTGCGGAGCCATCTCAGATGTTCACACACACACACAAACACACACAAACACACGATTATACATGTATGAGCAAGTGCAACAAAAGAAACATGTGAAACATTACAGAAATTTTATTACTACAGAAACATGTCTGAATAAAATCCATCTTATTTAATAAAGCACTTATCCATTATATATTTTAAATATCCATTTTAATTTCATGGGTTCATGGGAGACTCAGGGAAACACATGAGAGATGGTGATCAACACATTTCTGCCCACATCTACAATGATGCTGCACTTGGAACAGGTTGCCTTGTTCGACTATTTAACTTTCCCTTTAAATAATTCACTATTTTATCATTGTGTAAATTGTCCTGATCCCTTTAACCCCGCTGTAGTTTAGGATATGGTTTGAAATGAGTGTCCTTACTTCATCCCAGCTGTGGATATGTAAAACAGGGGGAAGCTGCTCTCACACTCAGACACACACAGCCTCATTATAATGTTCTTGTCATTTTACATTCATTTATTCCATATTGCAGGCTGAGTATGAATGAAGATAAAGTGCCACTACTGTTAAAATACACCTAGTCACACTGCAGCTAATCACTGCCTCTCAGGGCGGAGACGTCAGCCAGTGTTAGTGTGAAGGTGAGCTGGTAAAAGCCGACGCAGCAACCGTCCATTAGCGTTTAAAAAGTAAATCACACGTTGCACTTCAGCTTTATTAACTCTGTTCAAAAACTGGACTGAAGCTTCTCCTGATGCGGCTAATTCTGAATGCCTTCCTATCACAATCTGAGGAATATTTGAATGTTCATTGTGATGCAACTTCTTGATATAACACTGTATTTAAATAAGGTTTAATAGGATGTATTACACACAAGTAAAGTGTGTATGAATCTAGAATCTATGAAAGTTTCACTTTGTTTTGTAAAGTTTGTCTGGGTATATATATATATATATATATATATATATATATATATATATATATATATATATATATATATATAGATGCATAAAAGCACAATTCACTGTGTACATGGGTACCTTCACGTGTAAATTTGTCAATGAGAGCGTTTTACCAAATTGTGTCACCATTTTAAAATGTAAAAGTCATAGAATTTCTATCACTGAATTGTTTGTCATTGAAATGATGTAACTGAAGTTTTAGCCTCTAAATTTAACTTACAAACTTTATTTTACTGTTACTGTGAATAAGTAACTTAATGGAATGGGGCAAAGCAACAATGGTAAACCTATGAATGTGGAACTTAAAATCATTTTTAAAAAAGTAATAATTCATGTAGAAAATCGATTATAATGACATAAATCATAGGAAAATTTTAAATAAAAGTGTCAATAATTTTCTGTTAATGCTTGAAAAGGAATTCTGCTTGATTATAAACATCTGTAAGTGTTTTTCTCTCCTTCTGTACACAGCTTTGAAATCGTGATTCTATGCAACCTGTTAAACACCAGGACTGTAGAGCTGCATAGATTCATTTTGCAAAATGCTGGTGGTAAACCTATGTATATGTAAATGTTTTCTTGTCAGTTTGTCTTTTATTTCTACAGGATTTATAATACAAAACCCTCTTCCAGTGAAAACAAACGCAAACCCTTTCAAACTTATCTTCATCGTCAAATTCAATCATCTGAGAGTTTTTTAGGACTGAAAATGTACAACATTTTTTGTCCCACACCTTCATTTGTCATGCATCGTGAGAACTTTTCACTCAGCATCTCACCGTTTGTCTTTCACCAACGTTTCTTTAACCGCCTGGATTCTACAAGCACCAACTTTCCACTTTCCATCCGACAACTTTGGTTCAACCTTCCGTCCTCTGCGTGTGACATGAATCATGTCTTACACTGTAAAAGTGTAGGCACCAGAATCTCATTTTTAAAGTGGTACAGTCTGTATGTGCTATCGACTCTAGATGATTCCTATATGTTACGAACGGATTTTCTTTACTTAACCTGGAGTCTCATTCAAGCGGATCCGTTCGCTCTCCCCTCGGTCAGTCTTCTCGCTTCAAGCGCGTGGTTTTTCGGTCACGGTGTGAGTCACTAGTGGTGGTTTGCGGTTGCGTTGATGCTTCACAAGCTGGCCTCGAGTGATGGACATGGAGTGTTAAGAGTTCTGGAGTTTTGTGTAACCGCGATGAGTCCTATTGGTCGACTACATGTGCTGTAACGCCTCCTGGGCTTGTTCTGTGTACACGTCGTCTTTCCCCGCCCACGGGCTGAGGCCTTCGTCAAAGTGCACGTTCCGCTGCGAGCCCCGCTGCTTATCACGCGAGAAGAAACTAAATCTGAAAGAGGACAATACAAAGAAGACAGGAAATGTCTTTCAGTATATCATTAAGAGTAACAGTAATGCTTAAAATATGAAAATTAATGTGAGTAAAATGCATGTAGCATGTGCAGTGAATAATATTACAGTGGAATTTTGTGTTAGGATTATAACAAAATATCATTTCATCATCAATATATCAAAACTATCATATGGATGCATTAAGAAGTCTATCCAACACTCACAATTACTGAAAACAGTGAAGTGGTCACAACTATAAATTTGTATGTTCTTTTTTTCTTTACTCATTACAAATTACAAGATATTAAGTCAAAATTATAAGATACTGAGGCAAAATTATTGGATATCGAGTAGAAATTACAAAACACAGTCAAAATGATTACTAAGTCAACTCAAGATATACTAAGTCAAGATTTTATAGTCAAAATTATAAAACACTGAGTCAAAATTATAAAAATGCAGTCAAAATTATAAAAAAAAAATGTATAATCAAATTTAGATAATACTGAGTCAAAATTACAAAATACTGAGTCAAAATTATAAATATTTAGTCTAAATAATATAATACTGAGTCAAAATGATAAGATATTGAATCAAAAACTATAAAATAATGCGTCAAAATGATGATAAATGATCAGATAATAAATCAAAACTTGAGATGAGTTATTCACCGATATATTTTTTGCACAAACACACAAATTGAAAAGTTTATCGGGAGTTAACTTGTTCTATGTGAAGTGATCAGTGACAAAACGTGAGTTAACTCAAGTATCCATCGTAAGAGCTTTGATCGCTGACTGTTACAAAACAGATGAGAAACTTTCAGTTGATAAATTCCTCAGACTTCTTGTTTTACTGTGAGTTTGCAGAGGTGAGCGAGTTGTTACGGTGACGTGACGACAAACACACTAGATCTATTCTGACTGGCTGATTTTAATGATCCACAATCATGATGACGACAGCCCCACAATCAGCCAATCAGAATACTACAAAGGAGGGGGACACAGAAGGTTAGAGGAAGTGACCCCGCCACATGCTCGGGGGGGATGATGGAGGCTGTTAGCTGACGAATGACACACGGAAGCCAACCGAATATAGGGTCATACAAGCGATATGAGACGTCTGATTGGCTGTAAAGTGGGGTCATCTGGGATCATACCAGCCGCAACCATCGGCATAATGGCTGTGAAGATCCTGTCACACAGTGGTAAAGACACACACACACAAAGAAACATGAAGAGAGGAGGGAGGGAGACAAACAGGGGGAGACAGGGACCACATCAACCTTTGACCTCTTTGACCCAAACCTCAAGTTCCTCAAACCAAATGAAGAATGAAGAAATCATGCTGCCGTTACTTTTAGTGTAGGTAGAAATGTGCATGCATACCCTCTGCTGTGTGTGTGTGAGAACATGAAAGGAAAAGAAGTGATGCCTTTAAATATGAACTATTACAAGTATTCAGACCCGGCATAAAAAATATGAAAGGAAGATTTTATTTTTATTTTGAATAATTTTGCATTTCTGGAATAAAACCAAAGTCGAAATGTTTGTATGTATTTCCTGTTTCATATAATGACTCCTATGTTGTAAAAGTTGTATATGATGGATGGTTGTAACGCTGCAATTAACAATTTGATCATTGATTAATCTATTAATATAAGTCAAACTATTAATTGATTAGTTGTGTGGTTCATAAAATGGTATAAAATGGCGATCACTGTTTCCTAAAGCCGAAGATTTAACCTAAAATGTCTTTTTTTGTCCAGACCAACAGTGCACAACCCTGTTGTGTGCACTGTTATAGAAAACTAAAGAAACCAGGAAATAAGGACATTTTCTACTTAAAAATGACTCAGAATAATCGATAAATAAATAGTTGCTAATTAATGCAATAGTCTGTTAACTAATCATTTTGAAACAACCAGGAACCAAACATTGATCATGCAGAGCAGGTTTATGTTTGGTTCCTGTTTTCTTTTGCTTTGAAACATACATTTTCCCAGTTATGTTCCTGTACCTCTTGGTATTTGCAAAATATAAGTAAAAACAATTTGAGGATTTTCTTTTTGCTAAACTCTTTTTCATTTTCTTCCAATTAAATCAAATGTGAGAATTTGCTTTAAATCCCTCTTGAAATTGTACAAACTAATATTTCAATGGGAAATCTGTCATCTCTTACTTACATAATTTCATGAAGCCTTTAAGCAAGAGAAGCTGTAACCAGAGAATTTGGGCTTCTATTACAAGAAAAAAAACTCAAAGCAAATCGTAAAAGGTATTGTTTTGTTTTCCGTTCAACTAATCAACCGATCGATTAATCATATAATTTGATACCAGCTCATTTTCATTAAGTATATCTGTCAGTCTAATAATTCACTGTTCTAAAATTGATCTTGTAAAAAGTAGAGCTGAGATCATTTTCTAATTATTGAACATCAGATCAACAAATACATTCCCCATTAGCTTCTGCTCACAGTGTTGCACTTTATTTACTTAAGTAGGGAATTTGTTCCCAATGAAAGAAAATGATTGAACCACAACAGTTTCAATAGTTTGCTCCAATTATTACAAAACTAAAACACAGCACAATGCGCCACCTTTGACAGACATGGAAACACACCTGTGCAACACTACACTGATCAGAAGGCTAAAACTATTATTATTGATTAGTCGACACCAAAATAACATCAACAATCTGATAAAACATTTTTTCCCCTAAGCTTTTAGATTTGTTGCTTTTAAAGATTTTCTGACTGTTCCTTTACATCCTTTACAGACTTTGGGAAATTAGCCTGGGACTATTATCACCACAGCATGTGACTGATGATCAGTCTCTCAGCCTGTTTAGGTGTGTGTATTATAGAAAGATGGAGCGTTTTTAAAAGGGACATACAGCTAATATCATCCTTAACATATGTTTTCATTTGCATGTTTCTTGATGTAAACTTTTCATCATGCAGAGAGCAGATGAATGAGCCTGTGTGCAGCCATGTGACTTCAGTGCTGTTGATGTGAACTAATCCCAGTCAGGGGAGGATTCTGCGTGTGTGTGTATGCGTGTGAGTAAACCTACAGGCGTTTGATTCCTGACTCCGGCTGAGCTGACGAACGGGAGCGAGTCCTCAGCTCGGGCGAAGGAGATGGAGACGGAGTCACTATGTCGTCTTCTGTCTCATCGCTGCCAAGACAAGAGCATAGTAATCACCATCCAGTAACAATCTAATACACATTATTATTATTACAGATAAACACAATATCATGTGTTGCATATAGAACAGAGTTAAAAGTTCTGTTAGTTAACAATAATTTCCTGTAGCATCATTTATCAATTAATGTGACCTGGACACAGATAAGCAGATGTATAGCTGTATTAACTAATCATTAAACAGTTGATTCATTTAAAGTCATTTCAAATTTCAAAACAGCAACATAGTTAGATTTCCTCTCTGAATCTTCTCCCTGACACTTGTTTTTATGTTTATATAAATAGTATTAATGAGCCTCTCCTCTGATTGGCTGATTTAAATAGCTGTGAATGGGGATGGGTGGGCTGTGACATAATGACATTTATAGTTGTGACATAATTAGGTATTTAATTAAAAGAGATATGCTCTTCAGTTCAGTGACGCCAACATACATAAATAAATGGCTTATTAATGCACCAGGTGTAATAATATGTGGTTTGGACCTTTTGTAGTAGGTGAGCTCCTCCTGCAGCATGAAGACTTTGGCCTTGAGCTCATTCCTCTCATGGAGAACGTCCCTCAGCTCCTGCAGAGTGAACCGGGGTCGGTTTGGGTCCTTTGGGTCCAGGGCTCCCGTCTCCTCCTCGCACAACGCCTCCTGTCGGGAAAAAAAAAACAAAAACGCATCGCATCGGGGAAACCGGAGGAAAGGGAAGGAAGGAAGGAAGGAAGGAAAGGAGGACGGCGGGAAGGAAGTGACGATACCTTGGTAAAATATTGGAACACAGCAGGCATGTCCTCATCGCACATCGCCTCCTGGTGGCAAACGTTGAACTCTAAGTCAGACATCGGGCCTTGTTCCAATACATTGATTCGCCCTTCCCTCCTGCCTTTGAACTACAATTCTGCCTGTTTTTTAATGCACAACTCAGCACACGAGACATTTACTGTCTGTTCAAATGCCCAAAGACCACACAACCACAACTCACCCATGCACTGAGCAAAAAACAGGCCTAGATTCTTCTTACACACAGAGTTAAAGTCCAACTGAAACCACGTTTAGTCACAATATAGCCTTGTTTTTTATATACAGTAGTGTTTAAAATAACAGCCAATGTGACTAATCAAATTAATCTAGGTTTTATTATATTTTTTTATTGCTACATGGCCAACAATTTACCAGTAGGTGCAGTAGATTCTCAAAAAACCAATAAGACCCAGCATTCATGATAGTTTTTTATTATTAAAAATGGAGAAAAGCTCTTTTAATAAAAATGCTCCTTTTTATCTCAGGCCTGTGCTTGATTGACAGCACCTGGAGGGGGCGTGTCAGTGTCTGTGTTTGATGGACAGCACCTAGAAGGGGCGTCTGTTTGATTGACAGCAGCTAGAGGGGGCGTGTGTGTTGTTGATTGACATATATGACATAATGTTTGTGACCCAAGGAGGAGCAGCATTGTTTTTTTATTTTATTTTTTTTAACACAAATCTTGAGTGAAATGATCCTTATATTGAACTGCTTTCTTATTGTATTGATGATGTCGATATTGATACATAATGATATTGTTTTATTACCCAGGCCTACACAGAAACATTCAATAGAATTTCAGTTGGACTTTAAATGAGCATTTCTATTGTCAGTGTTTCAGGATCAAGGTGCATGAAGGGAGAACTTCCAGTGCTGTTAGCGGCTGAGCTGCCTGCTGATCTATAATTAGAGGGGTCAGGACGTCGTCCAGTTGGCCGGGGAGCCAACAACCCTCCTGTCATCTGTTAGATCTCATACACTGAGCCAAGCCACAAACTCTTCAGGGTCACACACACACACACACGTTAGTCTACCAACTCTACTTTGTGCCTCTACCTACACGGCAGGTGTTGTGTGACGAGAGCAGGTTTGGAGTTAGAGTCGGGACAACCACACCACTCTGCTTTGCTAACTAGCATTTCTCCATTACCCAAAGCAACACTGCCTCTTCCTCAGCCTCCTCATCCTCATGTCCCTCAGGGCTGAGGGACCCGGGCAGGGGCCGCAGGGCAGGGTCAAACCCAGCCGGCGTCAGCTCAGAGGGGTCAGCCGGGTCTGCCCAGCCCTGAGCCCCCAACAACGCTTTACCCAGCTGCTGGAGTAGAGGACACTTCATTATGGTCATTATATTCATTAATCTGGTTACTACCTCCAGGTTTTGGTGACTTGGATATAAACTATACAGTGTCAGCTGAACATTTTATAGTATTTCCATATGTGACTATTTTATTACCTTTAAAACTAAACTACTAAATTAAAATAACTACTGAATTAAAAGGTAAATGTCATGCATTTAAAACCCTACTCAAGTAAAAGTGCAGACGTATTACCAGATAAATGTACAAAGTAGCAAAAGCCAAACACTCGTTTAGAAGAAAACTGTCTCCTTAGTTACATAGTTTGGTTGTTTAGTTCAGTGTTTCCCAACCTAGGGGACCCTCCATAGGGTCAGCAGATAAATGTGAGGGGTCCTGAGATGATTAATGGGAGAAGAACAAACAAAGTTCTGATTCACTTTCTGGACTTTTTCTCTAAACTTGGATTTTTGGAGATCACTTAAACAATTATTGAAATTACACCATGTGGGAAGTTCAGAGGTGAAAATCTCTATTTAGTTATTTACTCCTAGACATTTGAACTGTGCCCACCCTGTTTACATTTGATATTAACATGCATCAGTGATGTTATGACTGGAAACCACATCCGGAGGTGGTTTGAGACACTTTAGACCACATGTCTTTTGTTGTATCCTGATGCGTCTCTAACCAGATGTAACACTGATGCAGGACGTGACTGTTGTTGACCTGTAGCAGAAGTTACAATTAGCCACTAATAAAATATGAAAACAAGTGACCAGCTGGACACATCTTGAGACCTGAAAAGTGTCAAATAAAAATAGTGGAGTAAAAATTACAATATTTCACTCTGAAATCGAAATACAAGAAGCTCTAAAACATCCTTAAGTACAGGATCTGTCCGCAGATTAAAACCCTGCAGTTTAAACCGATTGAACTCAACAGTAACGATAATTTCCGTAGGTAGTTGTGAGTCTCTGCCTGTGTTGTTACCTCTGCAGGTGAGGGGGGCTGAGGTGGGGATTCCTCGCTGTTCTGGGCGGGCGTGTCGCCCTGAAGTCGTTCTCTCAAGCGCGTCACTTCCTGCCGGAGGGTGCTGACTTCCTGTCCCCGCGCCTGAGCGCTGGCCTCCAGTTCCACCTTCTGCTCGATCAGCGCTTTCCCCTGAGCCTCCACCACGGAAATCTTATGGCGCAGGTCATGGTTGATCTTCATGAGGCGAGACTGTTGCTGCTGGAGCTACAGAGACAAGGAGACGGAGGACGGATGAATAGACGGAGACAGCAGAGGACGACATGAACAGTGATAGAGGGGGAGGATGTTTCTCTAGCAGATGAACATACTTGTAGGAAATATTCTCCGTCCACTAGAGGTGAACTCAAAAGATCTTAAAGAAAATGGCCTTTTCACAGCTTAGCTGACACATCCACCTTTGACTCAATGCCCACATCTCAGATTTATTCAGTGATTCCAAATAGTTCTGGAGCTGTGCCGCTGCAAAACAACCGACCAATCGGAGCAGACGGGATTAGGAACAGGGGCATCATCTTCTTACGGCTCCGGTGGTGCGACGGGATCCATTAAACACGAGAGGACAACACGCAGCTTTGCGGATTGTTGTAAATCAACTTAAAGAAACGGGTAACACTTTAATCCAGTATAAGCAGGTAGCATTAACGCTAGTGTTTCAGCTGCAGCGTGTAGGCTAATGGCAAAAACAATACAAAAAAAATCTATTAAAATATATTAAAAAATTAATCAAATTAAATAAAAGTTAATAAACATTTGAATGTATTAAAATGTATTTAATAAAATAAATTTTAATATTTGCTTTCTGCTTCTGATTTCAAAGATCAAAATTGAACACACATGTCAATCTATTTTCAATTTTATATAAAACACTTGCCTAAAATTGTATTATAGTGCATCTATCTTGCCAATACTTGCCTCTGCTGCTGTTGCAAATGCATTTTCCCCATTGTGGGACAAATAAAGGTTCATCTTATCTTAATAAATGTAATGTATCGTTATTAAACTGTCTCACTTAAGCATAGTTTATAAAATCTTTCTGGTTCCCTGGTTTTCCTGAGAGAACAGCACAGATGTGCCATTTGATTGGTTCCAACCAGAAATCTGTCAACAACAACAACAACTAAAGGTAAATCACTGTCCTGTGATTCGTTGCTGCCGTGTTCACAGGTCACTGAACTGTCAGAATTTGTTGTTTTTTGCTCCTCAAATAAAAAATTTCCTGCATCTTGACTCACATGACAACCTATGTGTTGTCCCTGTGAGCTGCTGCTGCTCTGCTGAATTCTCTCCTGATTAAATTCATCCAATCTCTTACTGCTTCGATGTCCTCGTTCTTCAGTGTGAGCTCTCGGTCTTTAGCTCGAATCTCGTCTCTCTGCTTGTCCACCACTTCTTTAAGCTTCTTCATCACCTGTCGCTCCCTCTCCGTCATACCTGGGGACCACAGGGAGTGACAGTGAGGTGTTGTTCAGTGTTTGAGAAAATGAGGAATAGATTTACATTTCTTAATCTGCAAAGAAAGGTCAGTGTACATAAAGAGGGACATACAGCATACAGAGGGAAGCCTGATATGTGTGCAAGTATGTATGTGTGTGTGTAGCAGGTGTGCTTGTGCACTGAGGGCGGTCTGTCCACAGTGTTTCAGGATGACTGCGGCCTCTGTGTGAAACCACGAAAGAGCTTCTGATGCAGAGACAAGACTGGCCCTCCGTCAGACACAGAGAAGGCTTCCTTTGTGTGTGTGTGTGTGTGTGTGTGTGTGTGTCGTCCTCACCCTCGTGCCTCTGCAGGTCCTCCTCACTCATGGGATCTTTGATGGACATGTTGGTGAGAAGAGATTTGTTCTCCTCCTGCAGCTGAGCGATCTGAGTGAGCAGGTCCTGAGCTTCTCCTCTCCACACATCCTCCACCAGCTCCAGTTCCTAGACCACACACACACACATATATATTCATTTAGAATATATATTCAGACATTTAGAAAAAGGCATATTCTGCACGTCCATCTTTATATTTATATTCTGGGCTTCTAAACTTCTAATTAACTTTAAAAAAATCTTATACTGGTTCTTACTGGTTATAATTACCTTGTTTACATTTCCAAAAAGCTGTGATGTAAAATCTATGTTTTTACAGTTAGGTGTAAAAAGGGGGCTTTAATTTTGGAAGTACATACAATTTATGAGGTCACATGACCAGGATATCCTGTTTGCTCATGGACAATTGACATATCAGCATCATTGTCTCATAATAGAAGGTTGTCTTTTATTCTGAATTTGAGAAGATTTTCACCAAATAAAAAATTGAACTCACTATATGGGCTAAGTAAACTATTATTATTATGTTTTACATTTAATTTAATTAACAATAACAACTTATAACATTTTTTTTCTAATATGCTAAAATGGATTCCTTGCTATATGGCAACAATATGCAAATAAGGAAAATTCCTAGTATATACAACCAAACGGAGTCCCATTGACTTATATAGCATGAAACTATCCCGAGACTATGTTTACAACCATTATTTAGACCATTAGACCTAACCCTAACCCTAACGTGCAGTTGAACTTCACATTTCATTAGAAAAGTTGATCATCGTTTTTAAAAAAACAGTTTTTCATCATCAAACCAATCCAAACCAATAAAATCATTATTTTACTAAAAAGAACATTCATGTACTGCTGCAAATTAATTTAAACACTGTGTAGATCCTTTTATTTCATTGCATCTCATATTCTCATTTATTTGTTCTAATAGTTTAGTTTCAGTTGTTTAGTTCATTTTAGGTTGTGGCATTGTGTCATATTGTTGTGTGTGTTGTACGTGTTATTTGCTTGTAATAATTTTTTTTTTCTTAAATCAAATCAACATTTTAATTTCAAATGATCTGATGGTTCACTCATTTGACGTTAATGGAAAAGTCACTGTGTGTGTGTGTGAAGCCCTTGTGACCCGTACAGAAGTATTCGTCATGTTTTCCTTCTGATCTATTCACCGGTTCCCCAGCAGTTTGTCATTTGTCATGGCTGTGTGCAGAGAAACTGTGTTCACACATCAATGTTTGACATCCGTCAGAGCAGCATGTGTCTGCAGAGTGGCGTGTGTCTGCAGAACGGCCTATGTCTGCAGAGCGGCCTGTGTCTGCAGAGCGGCGCATGTGCAGAGCGGCGCATGTGCAGAGCAGCGTATGTCTGCTGAGTGGCCTGTGTCTGCAGAGCGGCCTGTGTCTGCAGAGAGGCGCGTCACTGCAGAGTGGCCTGTGTCTGCAGAGCAGCGTGTGTCTGCAGAGCGGCCTGTGTCTGCAGAGCAGCGTGTGTCTGCAGAGCAGCCTGTGTCTGCAGAGCGGCCTGTGTCTGCAGAGCGGCCTGTGTCTGCAGAACGGCCTGTGTCTGCAGAGCAGCGCGTCTGCAGAGCAGCCTGTGTCTGCAGAGTGGCCTGTGTCTGCAGAGCGGCGCATGTGCAGAGCAGCGTGTGTCTGCAGAGCGGCGCATGTGCAGAGCAGCGTGTGTCTGCTGAGTGGCCTGTGTCTGCAGAGAGGCGCGTCACTGCAGAGTGGCCTGTGTCTGCAGAGCAGCATGTGTCTGCAGAGCGGCCTGTGTCTGCAGAGCGGCCTGTGTCTGCAGAGTGGCCTGTGTCTGCAGAGCAGCGCATGTGCAGAGCAGCGCATGTGCAGAGCAGCGCATGTGCAGAGCAGCGTATGTCTGCTGAGTGGCCTGTGTCTGCAGAGCGGCCTGTGTCTGCAGAGAGGCGCGTCACTGCAGAGTGGCCTGTGTCTGGAGAGCAGCGTGTGTCTGCAGAGCGGCCTGTGTCTGCAGAGCAGCCTGTGTCTGCAGAGCAGCGTGTGTCTGCAGAGCGGCCTGTGTCTGCAGAGCACCGTGTGTCTGCAGAGCAGCGCGTCTGCAGAGCAGCGCGTCTGCAGAGCAGCGCGTCTGCAGAGCAGCGCGTCTGCAGAGCAGCGCGTCTGCAGAGCAGCGCGTCTGCAGAGCAGCGCGTCTGCAGAGCAGCCCGTCTGCAGAGCAGCGCGTCTGCAGAGCAGCCCGTCTGCAGAGCAGCGCGTCTGCAGAGCAGTGCGTCTGCAGAGCAGCCTGTGTCTGCAGAGCAAGGCGCCTGCAGAGAGGCCTGTGTCTGCAGAGTGGCGTGTCTGCACGGATCCCATTACATGATTCCACAGGAAGCACATAAAGCTACACAAGATGTTGCTGCACAAACTAAAAAACCTCTGGATTATGATGATGTGATACAATCTATAGACCGACCGAAAATCAACCAGTCCACCCGACAAATATCTTCTGATTTATTGAAGTATTTATTTATTTGTTTCTATTATAAAATTTAAGCAATAAATCCACAAATATATGCAAATTATTATTTCCCATCCAGATGTGTTTTAAGGTAAATATAATAACTATTTTGAACAATAATGTACAATTCATACATACAACATATATTTTTGTTGCAGATGTGGAAATCCCTTTGGTTAAGTATCATATTAAAGTGTATGTTTCTGATTATATTATATATATTATGTTTATGATGGCGCCGTGAGATGCAGCAGAAACAACCATCGTCTGCAGCAACATCCTCTTTATCAGAGTCATGAGACAAAGTTAATCAGTCAGCCAGTGAGTTTCTGCTGAGGCTGAACTGTCACGAGAGACTGTCGCAGATACTTTTTATAGCTGAGCTGAATCTCAACTGACACAATACTCCTACTGCGTCCTACTGCTTCCTACCATGTCATACTTTGTCCTACTGCGTCCTACTCTGAGTACATTTAAAGTACTGCACTATCATTTGATGCTACTTCATGTTTCTAGTTCAGGGAGTGGTTGAACTCTTTGTTCCACTACATTCATCTGACCGCTTGAGTTATTTTTAGATGAAGATTTAACATAAAAAAAAACATGAGTTTATAAAATATAATACATTGTTTAGTCATTACAGCAACTCTGGTAATTATTTTATTGTTTTTAGTCATTATTTTTAAAGAACAAAAGTTAAATTATCTTGTTATAGCTTAAAAAATTAATAAAATATAATCACAATAAATGTTTATTCTGGTTCTTTAATCTTTAAGATATTGTCTGTCACTTTGGACATTTTCCATCTAAACTTCTCACATGGTTTCATTAAACAAATATTTGAGGCATAAATAAGTAAAAAAAAAATTAATTGGAACCTTTTTTGGTTCTTCTTCTCCCATTAATCACCTCAGTACCCCTCATATTTATTTGCTGACCCTCGGGAGGTGCCTGACTCCTAGGTTGGAAACCACTGGACTAATCTATTTGACTGCATATAAAGGAGTTATAACTAGCTCCACCTCCAGCAGCTACAACAGTAACATGTTGCTAAACACTGATGCTGCATATAATAATCTGGTTATGTCACATATATTTATATACTGTTAGCTCCATTATTAATAATCTAGTGAATAGTTTCCATGTTCAGGCTTATTAGTTTATGTGACAGTGATGTTTCACACAGTTTAAGTTGTGTAATATGAATCTTTGTCATGATATGATGACTAATTGGAAGGATTTTATACATTTATAAATATAACCACAGTTTGACAAAAGAGGAAGATTTTCCTACAGTCTGGTGACATTTTTCCATCGGCTGTCATCATGTGCAGCAACAAACAGGAAGTCAAAGCTACACTTTCCTTTATAAAACTAACAAACAGCAGTAAAAGAAACATTCACATCCTGTACTTTAGGAAACAATACTGCATAAAATCCTACCAAAATGGAGAAGTTTCATGAGTTGATGTAGTTAAAGTATTACAATAATGTGTTAGGGAGGAAAAAACTGGAAAAAAGCTAAATTATCTATCCATGGAATAAAATAAATAAAGATAATTCTACTACTGGATGAATTGTATGAATTATATTTTTAGATTTAATTTTTGCAATGTATGATGAGAGTGTTGGCAATAGAAATATTTGGTTTTAAATGAATATTTTATAAAAGAAACAAGACAAAAACATCTGAAAATAATTATAAAAAATAGAAAATTAAACTGATAAAAGGCAAATAAGACACAGAACAAAAGAAAATGTAATAAAAACAAAAAAATACATATATCTAATAATAATAATAATAATAATAAGATGTTAGACATGTTGTTTGCTACTTACTGATGTTGTTACTTATAAGTTGTATTTCAAGTATTGCAGTTTTATGAGTTGTTGTAGTACAGTATTACAGTAAAGTGTTGGATTGGTCTCTGACTGATAACATTATTCTCTGTGACATCATCAGTATATTAATATGCGGCTAGCTAGCATGTTACTGTTGTAGCTGCTGCAGATGGAGCTAGTTATAACTCCTTTATATGCAGTTAATGTGTTTATATGAAGTTAGCACTATGTGGATTGTGGACTTTAAAGTTTCTGCATCTGAAGGAACCAAAGCTCAGATAAGTGTAATGAAGTAGAAAGTAGCATCACATGGAAATACTTAAGTACAGTACTTGAGTAAATATACTCCGTTACTTTCCAACAAGGCAAGGCAAGTTTATTTGTATAGCACATTTCAACAACAAGATAATTCAAAGTGCTTTACATGAAACATTAAAAGCAACAAGATACGATTTTAAAACAGTTGATTAAAAGGGGGAAATTAACTAAAATTAATAAGATTAAAAATCAAGGATGGAAGTGTCACTGCTGAAAAAAATAATTTTAAGTAATTCAGCTTGAATTATGTACTATTATGTATTGAATTATGTACTTACATTATTTAATAATATAATAGTATAATATAATAGTATAATAAAAGTATATAGTTAAATAATACAATAGTGCAGTTTAATAATATAGATTAATGACATAGTTATATTAATAAGATGATATGGTTGAATATAATTGTATAGTTTAATAATAAATTGCTATAGTAGATATTGAATTTAAAGAGAAGTGTGGTCACCTTCCTGTGCTTCTTCTCCTTCTCCAGCCGGTCCAGTCTCTCCAGCCGCAGCTTGTCCAGCTCCAGCCGCAGCTCCTCGGTCTCCGGGCTGATGCAGCTGCGGCTCACCATCACCTCCAGGATCTCCAGCACGCGCACCACTTTGGGCATGAGCCGGGACAGAGCCTCGCAGCCGTACTGGTCTATGATCCGCTCGAACTCCTGACCCACCACCGCCGCGATGTCGTAAACGTCCATCACCGTGAGGTCCGCCACATTCTTCTCCAGGGCCGAGCCGGACTCCTCCATGTCTGCCGCCGCCGCCGCAGCCGGGATGTGTCGGCCGCGCCTGGCTTCCTCCGCACGGCAAACTTCCTTCCCCCTGGAAGAACAAAGTTGGGCAGATGCGGCTTTTCCGCTTTATATCCCGCAAACAAACAGGCCGCAAATCGATACGACGCGGTGGAACTCCCGCACATCCATCCCTGCCGCTGAGGCTACACTTTACTTTGTTTAATTTGGGGTAAATATCAGCTGTGTCCCATCTGTCCCCTCCGTCCTCTGTCAAGCTGCCGTGATACAACCGCGCACACTTCCGGTTGAAAATTTCACAATAAGATAAATTAGGATAAGGGCGTAAAACTCACGACGGATTTTAAAATTTAAATGTCATTGAATATCTAGAACTGGATTCTTTTTTTGCATTGAAATTTAAATATCTGAAATAAGGTAATCACAGAAGCCAGGTACATTAAAAACAATAGAATACACTAAATAAAACAAGCAAGTATATGAGGCAAGGAATGACTCATGTTAACCACTGTATCTAATAATTATTATAGTATTAATGTGTGACAGTATAATGATAATATAGAATATTTATATCAGTGGTGACACTTTTGTACTGTTATATACAGTATAACATATGTATATATAATGTATACTTTGTCTATGCAAGATATACACACATACATATAGAACATGTAAATAATATGTATGATGCATATTATATCTATGTATATGTATGTATATCTTGAATTTTTAGCACTGAGTTGTTTTTGCATTTATTTTTCTCTGTATTTTGAGCTTATGAATTTAACTCAAATTTTTAATAACTCAATTTTATTTGTCGTTGTTCACAAATTCAGATTTAAAAATCACCAATTAAAAATAAACATATTAATGTATGTTAATTCATATTATATATTCGGTTATTATAGTGTATATATATATACTTACACACGTTTTCATGTATTATATTTATATAGGATATGATCCGAAAAGAAGAAAACAAAGTGGGTCCAAGTTTGGCGACACCTATTAAGGAGCCTGTTATGCTTTTATTTTGAAGGTGAGGATATGTTATTCCGGTATCAGGCAGCTACCGCGCTTGTATTGATCCAACTTGTCTGGTCCTGCGCCAGCCGACAGCGGATACTTCCATGGTGGTGAGATTGCAGTTTGTATTGCGCATGACAGAAATAACAGACAGATGAGGTCGCTGTGAGAATATTCACAGCATGAAGAGGCTGCAGAGACGTTCACTGGTTCCCACATTTAACGAGTCACTCATATCGTCCCTATTAAACATTTCACTTTAAGATTTATAAGCAGGAATCAGACATGTGATTGATTATAAAACACTGATGAGGTTGTAAGATGATAAGATTATATTTTATCTTTATTAATGTAATAACAATTTTACAAAACATATAACATAACAAAACATAAACACACACACACACACACACACACACACATATATATATATATATATATATATATATATATATATATATATATATATTGTGTTTTGCACCTCAGTATTGTGTTGAGAGTAGCATGAAAAAAAGAAAATGCACCTCAGATGATTTTATCACTTTTAATCTCTATATAACAAGATTTAATGACATAGTACAGGCTTCAGTTTGATTGCAAAATATAATATTGCTGTTGTGCATTGAACTGATAGAAAACAGGTTGCATCATTTTAAATTAAAAGATAAAATCAGATTAAAATAATTGTTTTTATATTTTCCATTTTTCAGTCAGGCTTCAAGATTCCCCTGTTCCAGTTTCCCCTCTTCTGAACTGTAATAAAAATAAATAAAGTTATCAGTTTCTTGAAGTTTATGTGATAAATGATGAATGTGCAGCTGGATTTCAGCTCCTACCGCATTTTTCAGCAAGTTTCCAGATTTGCTGAAGATATTGGGTTTGCGTGAGGCCGGTCTGCCGCCGTCTATGCTGCTCTGCGAGGTCGTCTGAGGCTGAGCTGGAGGCTGGGAGAAGCTTTGTGTGTGTGACGGTGTGTGTGACAGAGAATAGGGCTGAGCGCCGAGGAAACTCTGAGATGGGTTCGGTGTGAACGGCTGGGATGGGACGTAGGACTGAGCAGGCGTGTATGTCTGAGGTGTGTATGATTGTGCGTGTGAGAAGGTGTGTGTCGGTGTGTAAGACTGAGGCAGTGAGAACGACTGCGTGTGAGTGGCTGCAAACGGATTGGTGTGTGTGTGTGAGAAGGACGGAGGGAGGTCAGAGGGGTCGAGTAAAGTGGGCGGCGGTGGCGGCGGGAAGCTGTCGGGGTCGTCGGACATGTCGGCGTTCCCAGAGCCGCTGAGGTCATAGTGCTTCTTCCTCAGCTCCCCCAGACGGACCCGCTCCTGCTCCAGCTGACTCTCCAGCTGCAGGACCTTCACCTGCAGAACCAGGAGAAAAACATCAAAGTGCCACTTCCACTGACGACTCTCACAAAGGGAGAAATGATACTAAAGCACACAGTGAAAAAGAAATCAGCTCTGGAAAAAAATAAGAGACCACTGCATTTTTTTCTGAAATCAGCATCTCTACATATATTTCAGCCATTCCATTCCAGCATCTGTTGAATTCCAACACATGCACACCTCATTCTGCTTAAAGAGGAACCAGGAGTGGAATAAAGTCACCCAAGAACAATGGTAAAGACTGTGGAGAGCATGTCAAGACGCATGAAAGCTGGCATTAAAAATAAAAGTTATTGCACTCTTCTTGAGTGTAAAGATGAGTATTATGTTGTTTTAAAATTAATTTGATCTTGCTTCTTTGCATTGTTTGAGGTCTGAAAACATTGTGCCTTTTTGTAATTTTGACCATTTGTCATTTTCTGCAAATGAATGCCCTAAACGTAATAATATTTTTATTTGGAATTAGCGGGAAATGTTGTCAGTAGTTTATAGACTCAAACAAAAATGTTCTTTTTACCCAAACGCATACCAATAAGTAGTAAAATCAGAAAAATTGACAATTTTGCAGTGTTCTCTTATTTTCTTACCAAAGGCTGCATCTGACATTTCATGCAATTTAGTCCAAAAAGAATGTGAGTAAAATTATCTTAAATTATTTTATTATTGGCAGATTATTTATTCAGATTAGTTTTTTTTCTTGGTTTGGATGAATTTAATCTTGTTTTAAATATATATATTTTAATTTGAACTGAGGGGCAAAATGAAATAAGCAAAATTATCTATCAATGGAATTAAATAATTCAAGATAATTCTACTCAATATTGGACAAATTGTATCATTTAAAAAATATTTTTTCTAATTAAAATTTGATTTTGCGAGTGTTGGTAATAGTAATAATTACTTTTGAATTCATAATTTATGAAAGAAAACAAGACAAAATAATATAAAAAAAATAAAACATTAAAACAAAACTGACAAATAGCAAACAGGAGAAAATATAATAAAATAATAATAATAATGTTGTTTGCCAGTTATTGTTGCAGGAATCAACAAACAATAAACAAACAGGAGGATATACGTGGCATCACCTGAGCTTCCATCTCCTCTTTTTTCAGCTTGATCAGAGACATGCCAGAGAAATCCATCAAACCTGAGACGACATCAGAGGGTAAAACAACAGGTTGGTGCTAAAATGAGCTCAAAGCACTGTGAAGAACTCAGTCACTTTACTTAAATTAAAGTAGTAAAAATTATATCATCAAAAAATACTCAACAATTTAAAGTTATGAATTAAAAATGTTAGGTAATAATTCAAAAGTATTATCATCAATACACACTTAAAGTATCAAAAGTAATATTATTATAGTATATTACATATTTATAATCATAAATACATCCAGTCCTTTAAAGTTTTTCAATGTGGAGACAGTTTGAGATACTTTATGTTGATTAAAATTAAAAGTGCTGCATCATAATATTTGTTACATGTCACACAAAGTGTAAAGTAAATTAAATGGGTAATAATAATAATAAATCTGATATTAAATGATGTTAAGCCTGTGGTTTGGTTTACAGCTCCTGACTCTGATGTCTCACCCTGGTTGGAGATCTGCTGCTGCCCGTGTTTGGTGGAGGTGACGACCACGGCGGCCATGTCGTTGACGTGGCGTGACGCCTGCTGCACGGTGCTCAGCTTCTTGTTGCCGCGGTCGGCTTTCACCTGAACGCATTGTGAATTACAGCAGCAGGTTAATCACTGAGGGACAACGTCAGATTATACAAACTGATGAAAGATCGCAGTGGAGAAGGGTTTCTCTGCTTTCAGGCCCTCTGTGTGTGTGTGTGTGTGTGTAAGTGTGAGAATGAACAAAAAAAAAAAACGTTATTGAGTTATAGATTAATAAAAACAGTAAGTAGAGGGGAAACCATATAAGACAGAGAAGAAACAAACAAATAAAAAAGAATAATGATTCATTTACTTTTTTCTGCTCATAAAACATTGTCCCACAAACCAAAAGGAGGATTTGAGTTTTGAGTATAAATTAAACAATTGTTAATAATTATTTCAGATACTTTTAAAATAATTAACTGGAATATTCCAGACTGAAATAAAACCACAAATACAGACACTTGAAACATATACGTTGTAAATCATAAGACTTTTTACAGGAAATATACATTATGTGTCTTCACATTGTAAAGTTGTGAAAATTTAACTACTTCATATACTGTTTGGTAAACTCCACCTCATCATCTATGAGTAAATGTGTCGGTCATGTCTTCTATGTAAAAACATGGCTGTGACTGTCCTTCGCTCCTCCTGATTCACCTGCTGCCTAAAGCTTCGTACCTTTGAGGCGGCGACCAGCTGAGCCGTGCTGGCAGCGATCTCGTGTGAGCAGGCGATGAGCTCCTCGTACGTTCCCTTCTCGGCCACAACCCGGTCAGCTGACTCTCTGACAGCAAAGATCAACACAGGAGGTCACTACAAGCTCCGCCCACTCCAAGTGTTACAAAAGGAAGTGTTACAGACACACTTTTTCTAAAATGTCATGGTATGAAATTTTAATCTGTTTTATTATAAAATCATGCAAATTATGTTCAGAGCTAAATCCCAAATGCTCCCTGACTCAATACAGATTTTCTTTACAATTCAGGAAACTCCGGATAATCTTAGAGATGTTTACAAATTAACGATACAAAAAGCTAATAAAGGTAGGAAAAGGAGACGTGTCTCCATTATTGGATTTAAATTCTGGAGTGACGCCAACATAAATTTAAAAACATGTCATTCTCTTTTGGTTTTTAAGATAATGGTTTGTAAAGCTATTTTTGAAAATTATAGGTGCGACTGATAATCTATTTTTTTTTTTTTTATTAGATTAGATAAGAGTTTATTGATCCCTTTGGAAGGTTCCCTCAGGGAAATTGAAGTTTTCTTTACAATCTTTCTGTTAATGTGCTTTTCTGTTGTTGTTCTTTTGGCTTTTTTTGTTGTTTCTTTGCTTTTCTGGAGGCTGGTAGCCATAAAAGGTGAAAAAGTTGATAATAAAATGATTTTACAAGCAGTTTGCTTCTGTCTTTTCAGTCATTGTTTAACATATGATTATTGGTTTTGTGTGAAATGTCAATGCTGTGCTCAATGTATTTCATTCATTCAAGAGATGCATTAAGTCTTGGTGGATACTAACAGCAGCTGCGTGGCGCCCCAGCCCACAGCCTTAGAGGCAGAGATCAGACCTTCTGTCCAACGAGAGTTTTTGGCATAAAACTCCGTAACAGAAGCTGCTCCCTGTGGAAAACAAGGACAAACAAATCAGTACATGCAGCCTGTTGTTCTTTTTGTTCACAAAAACCAAATCACTTTACTGGCCTGTCAGAATAAAGTCAAGATAGAGTCGTAAGATTACAAGAATAAAGTTGTAATATATTTAGAATAAATATTAATATGACGAGAATAAAGTCAAGAATAAAGTCACAATATCCTGAGAATAAAGATGTAATATTACGAGAACAAATAATAAAATAACAAGAATAATGTTGGAGTATTTTGATAGTTTGATAGTTTCTTTCTATTTCTCGTGACTCAACATTTGAGTCACGTTTGTGTTTTTGCAGAATAACATCAACATCATCATCTGGTCAAACAGGCAGATGTAATGTTGGTTAAATCCTCGTCTCTGATTGGCTGCTATGATAAATCATGTTATTACTAAAAAACTACAAATACTTCTTTATTCTAAAATTGTCTCTTTAAAATGTTATTAACTGTAAGTGTTGCATGTTTAGAAGATCTTAGTCTTTCTTCTAAATTAAATTTCATTCATTTATTTACTCTTAAAGAAGCAACTCTTGTTCATATATTTTTGAAAATCAAATCATATCTAAATTAAACCTTTCTCTCACTTCTCACCTTCTTTTCTGTGTTGTTACATGCATGTAAATATTTGATATATAAAAAAAAAAAAAAGAAAACAGCAATAACACTGTCACACAGACACAAAAAGACAAGTCTGAAATAAAAAGTACATAAATAACAGAGGCATTTGTCCCTTTCTAAGATGAAGTCATGTGACTCACCCTGCCTCCTTCCACAATGTCTTGTTGTAAATGTGTAGCTGCTGTCACCAGCATGTGAACAGCCTGCAAAGGAGAAGATTTACTGAGAATGAATCAGGACTTGTCAGAAAACCATGAGAGTGGACGGACATCTTACCTTCATCAGGTCTGAGCAGGATCCCAGGATGCTGCCAGGAGACACACCACAGGTAAGAAAATGAAGACGATGCTTTGAAAAAGTTTCAGCAGGATTTGTATTTTCATTCATTTTTACCTCTGGTTGACCTCCAGCTTCACTCCTGTAGTTTCTCTCTTGGCCTGGTTCAGGATTTCCTGAGAAAGATTGAAACAGAAACATGAAGTGGTCACATGGTGGAATGTGTGGAGTTTGATGGTTGATAGGATGCTTCCTTACGTCCATCCTCAGCACAGCCTCTTCAATGGCGACAGACGTAGCCATCATCTCTTTATCCACCAGGTTCCCCAGCTCTTCTTTCAGCACGTCGTGTCCTTTAGGACGCAGCTCCTGACCAATCACACACACACACACACACACACACACACACACACACACACACACACACACACACACACACACACACACACACACACACACACACACACACACACACACACACAGGAAATATCAGCCCAACTTTGTCTGCAGCATCAAGGAAACCTTCATTCTTCTCATCTTTCCTCTCCACTTCTCCCCTCTATCCTTCATTTCTCTTCTCTTTCCTTCTCTCTTCTCCTCTCCTCTCTCTTTCTGTCCTCTCCTATTTCCTTCTTTCTTCTCCTCTTTCCTTCTCTCCTCTCTCCTTCTGTCCTCTCCTATTTCCTTCTCTCCTCTCTCTCTCTCTTCTTCTGTCCTCCCCTTTTCCTTCTTTCTTCTCTTTCTGTCTCTCCTTTCTCCTTCTGTCCTCTCCTCTTTCTTTCTTTCTACCCTCTCCTCTCCACTTCTCCCTGCCTGCTTAATTAAGTGTTAATCATCCATTTATTAAAAACTTGAAGTAATCATGAATGAAAGATCGATTGGTTAGAAACTAGACGGAGGCTGTGAACAGTCTGTAGGTTCTTACAGTTATGGAGCAGTTCTTTAATAAACTAGTTTTTGTTTTGTCGGATGCACCAAAAAACAAGGATTAGAACATTTGTTTGACATGAATAAAGAGTTTCTGCATCTTTAAGAGAAAACTTTTCCAGCTCCTTCCCCTTTGTAAAAAGGCCCCAGAGTGTCTACTGAACACAAAAGTGTCCCACCTGTCCCAGGTGGAGGATGCGTTGAACGGTGTAGCGTACGGCGGCGGGGTCGGCTCTGTGTAAACTGGCCTGGAACTTCAGCTCCTTCAGGAACTGCAGGCAGTGATTCGCACAGTCCCGACATCCATCAGTCAAACCTGCAGGAGGCAGCAGGGCCACAATCCTCACCTCATCACGCGGTCGGCTATTTGTCGTGGATATGCAGAACATATCCCGTGTTACTTACGGTCGGCCTGGTCGGTGGGAGCAGAGTGAGACGTCGCAGCTCCGTTCACGATGGTGTCGGCGGCGAGGTGAGAGAACTGGGTGACAGCTCGCAGCAAACCGCTGGCGTCTGCAGAGGAGAGAGGAGACGTTACGTCAGGAAACGCAAATCCTGATTGGTTTCTGATCAGCTGAACAAGCAACGCCTCGCTTACCGCTCATGTTTCCGCAGTAAAACTGATGGCTCTGCTGCATTTTGTCTATTGAGCCCAGAGTGATTTCAGCTCGGTTCACCAGATAATCTGAGAAGAACCGGAGAGAGAAAAACGATGATGAGACGCAAGTCAGAACTAAAGAAAATAAATATAAATTAATTGCAATTTCCTGTTGCATGTAATGACTCATACTGCTACATGTTTTAAAAGTTGTATGGGATGAATGGTTGTAGGGCTGTAACTAATGACTATTTTGGTAGTAGATTAATCTATTGATAATTGAAACGTTCATTAAAATTGTGTAAAATGTCGATCACTGTTTCCCAAAGCTAAGGATTCAACCTAAAGTGTCTTTTTTTGTCCAGACCAACAATCCACAAGCCAAAGATCATCAGTTTACTATTACAGAAGACTAAAGAAACCAGATAATAATCAGATTTGAAAAGCTAGGACCAGAGAATTTGGATATTTGCTTCTTAAAAACGTAACTTAAATCAATTAATTGATTATCAAAATAGTTGACGTTAATGTAAAAGTTGGTGACTAATTGTTGCAGCTATAGATGGTTGGTTCCTGGTTGTTTTCCTTTGAAAAATACATTTTCCCAGTTTTGATCCTGTGTTATACTGTGTTGTTCATGTATCTCTGTGTCACAACAATTAGTTTTTTTGCTACGCTCTTCTTTACTTTCTTGCACTTCAATCAAATGTAAGCATTTGATTTAAATCCCTCTGGAAACTGAAATGAATTCACTTAGAAATCCAGCTCTAATTTACAGTTTATGGTGCATTTAAGTAGCTATAACGGAATTTCTAAAGAGCTTTCTGATAAGCACTTTTGATTGTTTTACAGAATAAATACTTAATTGATTGGTTTATTTATTTAATTTATGTGATTATGGAGGTGGGGGTTGGTGTATACCAGGTGAGCTGATACAGCGGACGTGTATGGGGTCGTCCAGTTTGGCCACAGCGTCCAGGATGATGCCCTCAGCCTCCACCACCGCACACTGCAGCAGACCGAACTGCTCGTCCTGCAGCTTCTGGGCCAGTTCACCTTCACGACAGGCCTACACACACGCACGCACGCACGCAGGCACGCACACACACACACAGTCATTCAGTAAGAACTGTCCAGCCCATTGCAGCCTCACTACTAGCAGAGCATCAGTCACCTGCTGCTGTATCTGGGCCTGCAGGCCTCCCAGCTCTCTGCAGCTCCTCTGTCTCTCCTGCTCCAGCGAGCTCTGTTGCAGCTGGGTTTTCTGTCTGAGGGAGTTAAGCTCCGCCTCCTGCTCCCTCGCCGAGCGCAGCAGCGTCTCCCTCTCTGCCTGGAGCCCTGCGATGGTGCTGCTGAGCTGGCTGCCGCTCTGGGGAACAAAACAACACACGTCAGTGAATTAACAACCGGCGCTTTTGTCTCAAGAGGACGTGTGAGAGGAGAAGAAACATTCGTGCCATCTCTTTGCTCTGCAGGGCCATGTTTGCTCGGGACAGTTCAGCCCGGGTGGAATCCAGCTCTCGTCTCAGCCGGTCCAGCTCTAGTTTCTGCTCCGCGTTGATGGCGAGCTGTAAGGAGGAAACAATATGTATGTATTAATAAAATCAATTATGACTGAAAAAGACAAATATATTTGGATATGAACAGTTGATCGAGGCAAAACCAACTTTTGAAGATGTCATCTTGGGCTTCGTAAACAGTGATCAACATTTTGCTGACATTTTATAGACAAATGTCCAATTGATTAATCAACACAATAAGTAGAGATGAACTGATAATTAATATAATCATTAGTTGCACCTCTAAATTGAAGGTTAGCTGAAATGATTACAAATTAATCTGCAACTATTTTGATAATTAGCTAATTATTTATGTCAACTTAAGGCTCCAGATTCTTACATAAGACATAAGACTTATTTGTCTTAATGTTGCAGTGATTTTAATATATTTGGCTTTCAAACTGTTTATGTGACAAAACAAAAAATATATAAATTCACCTTTAAATAGTTAGAATATTTGAGTATTTTAGTTTTAGTTTAGTTTTGATCACAATATAAAATAAACACAGGACAACATAAATGGATTGAGAGGATTTAAATAAAAAAATTAATTAAATGTAAATACAGGAGAATTAAAAAAAAATCTCAGCACAGCTACAAGGAATCCTATTTCTAATTTAAAATAAAGCAGTGAAAAGTAAAGTTTAAAGCTGCAATTCAAACATGTAAGACTGTTAGAGAAATTAGACAATTTAAATATTTTCTGCATGAAAAGTGATGTGTCCTCTTGATGTTTAGTGTTGTGCATGTCTGCCTGCAGCTGGATTAGTGTGAGGTGATTTAACAGCTGGATCACAGTCCTCAGACAGTCTCAGCTGGTACCTGCTGCTGCAGCTGAGCTCTCAGAGACTCCAGCTCCCTGTGGATCCGGTCTCTCTCCAGGTCCTGAGAGGCCTGCTGCTGCTGAGTCTGTTGTCTCAGGGTGAAGAGCTCAGTGTCTTTCTCTCTGCCGACACGCAGCAGCGTGTCTCGCTCCGCCTGCAGAGCCGCCAGGCTGCTGCTGGCCTGGGCTCCTTCCTGAAGGAAGACAGAGGGACAGGTAAGGTGTAAAGATTTGACATGGAATGGAAAGCAGAAATGAGGGTTTTGTTGGAGGTTTCTCACCATCTCCTTGTCGTCCAGAGCAGTGTGGAGCAGAGACAGCTCTGCTCGCTGCTCCAGAAGTTCTTTATTCAGACGATCCACCTCCTGCTGCTGGTTCATCTAACCCAGACACGAGACAGCTGCTCAATATCACACCTTCCTCTAATCAAAACCTCCAGTTTCTATCATTAAAAGTGTTAACATCAATGTGTCGAAAGTCAAAGCGATCTCACCGCATTTCTTCTCTCCTGTCGGAGGAGCTCCAGCTCCTTTTCCAGCTGATGTTTGGCCCGGCGCAATTCGTCCTGGTCTTGTTTAGTAAAGGTCAGCAGCTTCACTGTATCGGCATTCTGCACAAACAACAGTAAATATTTTCCTTTGGATTATGGATTATTGAAGAAAAGAAATGCTTTGTTTTTCCAGAAAGATTTCTAAAGTGTTAACGTTACTTTTCTACCATATGGGACCTTTAAAGGTGTGAAAGAACCATCATACCTTCTTCATGAGGTCAGCATGACCGGTGACGAGCTCCGCGTGTCTCTCTTTGAGTTGATTAAAGCGAATCTCGGCGGCCTGAGCTCTACCTGTGAACACATGACAGGATTCGGGTCAGGCCTTGGCGGGGATCAACCTGGTCTGAATGTCTGTGTGTGACACACTTACTGTCTGCTTCCTTGAATCCGATCTGAGCTCCCACGTTGGCGACGTTAGCGCAGCGCAACGCCTCCACTTCCATCCGCAGGTTTTCGTTCTCCACCATGGCCATCTGTTTGTGGGTCCGCTGCTCCTCCACCTCGGCTGCCAGACGGTTCACCTGACACTTTAACTCCGTCACACACTTCTGCGCCTGAGCACGGGAACCACAACTTTGACCTCAGTTTAAGAGTTAAAAGGTTTATCATTGCGCTCCTTCTTTATTCCACATATTCCTTCCTTTCTTACACCGACATTACCCACAATAAAACAGTGCTCTTAACTTGCCAGTAGACATAAGTGAGATCATTATAACTTTATGACTTTTCAAACTTGTTTATAAAAGCTTTTACTTATACTCCCAACACCTGAAAACACATGAGTAGAATTGGTAGTCTTCCCCTTTATATTACTAATACCGAAATTAAAATGTCCTTCTACTGAACACGAGTAATGATTACACACACACACACACACACACACACAAAAACATGTTTCAATGTTCATTCGGACCCCTGTTTTTTGTTGTCAAAGGAAGGTCAGTTTTCTAGCTTCTCTAACCACCACTGTTTCAGCTGTGCTTACATGATTGCACAAGGGTTTTCCAATCATCCATTAATGGAAATGGGCCACTATACACCTATGTAGATATTGCACCAAAAACCAGACATTTGCAGCAATGTATAGAGTGTATTTCTGATTAGTTTAAAGTTATCTTCATTGAAAAAAAGTGCTTTTCTTTCAGAAATAAGGACATTTTTAAGTGACCCAAACTTTTGAAAGGTAGTATACTTATGAATAATATTTTCCATTTCTGCCTAATCTGTTCTGCGAGATGCTTTAAATCTGACTCACTGCACCTTTAAGACACCTTTCACACTGACCTCGGTTTTGATGAGCTGCAGCTCTGGTTTGAGAACCTCCAGCTCCCTCTTCAGAGTCTCATTTTCCGTCTCCCTCTGCTCCGCTGCAGCATCAGCTGCTGTCATTTGGCTGAGCAGATAATACTGCAGAGAAATACACAAACTGTTTGACACAATGACGGTCAGATGGTGGAGTGGAGAAGGACCTGACCGCTGTGTGATCGTACCTGTGGCATCTGCGGCGCTTCCCTGAACTCCGGCTGCAGCTCCACCTCCTCCTCCTCCTCCTGACGCTCCTCGCTGGGCATCACCACGACCGGCTTCTTATACTCAGTCAGGGCTGCGGCACGGAGGAAGTTGGGAGGACTCTGCAAGATTAAAAAAAAAAGACAAATACAAGTTGATGCTGAAAATGCTTGAAGGTACCGCAAATGTATTAATGAAACAATTAAGGAAACCTCTGACTCACATCTGGGAGATCTGGGATCTGGATGACGCTTTTAAAGAATTCCATTTCTCTGGCTCTGTCGAAGAATTCTGTGAGGCTGCAGGAGAAACACAGGAAGAGGTTGTTCCAGAGATAAAATAAATATATAACCTCACAGAATAAATGATAGACACTAAAATTCTATTTAATCCTTGTAAATTCACACTTATACTACATATCACTGTTACTTATTTTGAAAAAAAAAGGATTTTGTTGTGTTGGAAAAGACAAAACTGCTCCAACGACATTAATAGAGTTTAGGTCAACTTTGATCTTCTATTTGGAAAATGCAGAATGTAAGAAAGACTGTGAAACATATTTTTTTAATAGTATCAACAGTTTGATTAAATGGAAAATGATAATAAAATATATATATTATAAAAGAAATATGAGGAAAAACAGTCATCGACAGATCTGAGAGCTAAAATTATAATAAGTGAGGATATATATTATAAATACATGAGGATATAACAATGTCACCTTGAAAACAGATCACGGAAACGCTCTCTATGTCCGAGAAGAACATCTGGAGCGATGCCTGTGGAGAAGGGAGGATGCAACGAATTTAGTGCTTCAACTGACACAGTTGTGTTTGTGTTCATATCAAATGTTCATGTCGCTCACGGCTGTGAAGTTTGAACATCAGGATGACAGAGAAGTGGTAGAGGAAGCTGCAGTCCAGGATGAGCGGGATCAGAGGCGTCAGTCTGCACTGGCCAGCCGGAGTCGTAGATTTAGCTGCATTGGCATCAAGCTGACGCAGAACTTTGGAGAAGAAAAACTCATCGTTAAAGCCAAACTGAAAGTGCTATTCTATATGTGTATTATTGTCAACAAATCCTATGAAATCACATCTACATTACCATTCAAAAGTTTGGGGTCACTTAGAAATTTCCTTATTTTTTTAAAGAAAAGCATTTTTTTAATGAAGATAACTTTAAACTAATCAGAAATACACTCTATACATTGCTAATGTGGTAAATGACTATTCTAGTTGCAAATGTCTGTTTTTTGATGCAATATCTACATAGGTGTATAGAGGCCCATTTCCAGCAACTATCACTCCAGTGTTCTAATGGTACAATGTGTTTGCTCATTGCATCAGAAGGCTAATGGATGATTAGAAAACCCTTGATGCTATTATTATTTTAAATACAAATCATTGTTTCTGACCTTGTCAATGTCTTAATGATATTTTCTATTCATTTTACAACTCATGGTGGTAAATAAAACGGTGACTTTTCATAGAAAAATCTAAATTGTCTGCGTGACCTCAAACTTCTTAATGGTAGTGTATCCTGTATCTAATGATACACTAAAATGTCAGAAAATAGTGAAAAATATCTGTTACATCTTCAAATCTCTGTTTGTATCTGACTAACAGACCAAACCATCTTATTCTTGATTATATCAATAGTTGCTGATTAATCTTCTTGAATAAACTTGCAGCTCTAGAAAGATTTATTCCCCACAATAAATAAAGCAGGATATAGGAGAAAGAGTGCAAAACAACAATGAACCTGTTTCAGCCATCTTCAGTCCAGCATCCATATAATCCAACAGTTCCTGTGTCATATCCAACCTGCAGCATACATTAAAACACTGATTATACACCACGTATTTAATGTGTTTGAGTGGCAGCTGAGCAGAGTAGGAAACCTACACTTTGTTCATGTCACTTCCTGCTTCCTTCTCTAAAGTCTCATCTGTGGCCTCCAGGTTTCCTGGAATCACTTTGTGCTGTGGAGGAAGAGGAGGAAGAGGAGGAGAAGGCTCCATTTGTAATCAAGAGATTGTTTTATGACTTTGAGTTTGTTACAGAAATAGAACAAGAAATGTTTTACCTTTACATGAAATTCCATTTTGAGGCAGAGGAATTTGGCAGATAAAGCAACAATGTGGCCGTATCGATCGTGTAAATTTCCCTGGAAAGATAATAATAATAATATGAAATTATTTTAAATGAATTATAGGTAATCAGGAACACTTCTCCTGCACTGACGTCCAGCGACTCACCCAGAGGATGCCCATATCTTTCACGTTGCGGCAGTATCTGTGAGAATCTCTAACAGCCTGAAAGCAGAGAAAGAAAGAGCAGATTAAACATCACCAGCAGTCAAGTAGAAGCAAGAAGGTGAAGTGAGGAAATGTGGAAAGTGAGCTCACAACTCGGTGTCCATCCCTGAGCACTTTGTGCAGCAGGTAGCAGAACTTCCAGCTGATCATGGAGTTGCTGGACAGAGGCAGGTTGAGGACGTAGGACCAGAAGGTCGTAGCTCCGCCCTCCTTAAACGTCCCCATGATGATATCTTCACTGCTGTCAAGGACAACTTCAAAACAGACTCAGCTGCGGTGAAAGAAGTATTCAGATCCTTCTAACGAGTAAATGTACCATAAAGCTAGAGGTGAAAAGTACATTTACTCAAGTACCCTACTGAAGGACAGTTTTGAGGTACTTGTACTAACTTTGATTCTACTTTCTACTTCACTACATTTCAGATTTAAATATTTTTCCTTTTTCTCCAATGGTAATATAAAAAGCTTTTTTTTTTAAATAAAATACATGTTAAAGATGAAATATTATTATTATTAATATTATTCTCACATGGTTTAATTTCAATAAATGATCTAATAATTCACAAAAAATCAAATGTTAGAGGAAAAATGAAACAGAACAGAACTTTGTTCAGAATCAGAACTTTGTTCATCATTTCAGAACCTCTCACATTTATCTGCTGACCCTTTGGGGGACCTCGACCCCTAGGTTGGGAACGACTGGAGATAATTGTATATAAAGTAGTTAAATTAGCTTCACCTCCATCAGCTACAACAGTAACATGCTGCTAAACACTGATGTTGCATATTAATAATTTAATATCATATAAAACATATACCAGAGATAACTTTAACTAAATGTATCTGCTAATAACCTGTTGTGTATTTGTATTTCAGTTAAAGTTGAAGACTTCATTACTACTGATACGTAGTCAAGTATAAAGTAACATTCAATGGAAATACACAAGTTCAAACACCTTAAAGTGTAAGAACAGTACTTGAGTGAATGAGTTTATTGTCTTGTTCAAAGTCTGAATAATCATGTTTAATGATAAAAGGATACTGCGCACATATTTCTCTTTGGGAGGTGTTTCAGCTGACGTCAGAGTTTTACTGATGTTGTGGAGCTGGAAGAAAAACAATCATCAAAAAAACAGTCAACATCAGGCGGAAACTTATTTTTCCAGATAAAGTTACTTTAATTTCATCCAAAGGAGAAAACCACTTCAAAACAATTTTACTATCGACGTTTATTCATAGCATGTTGCTGTTTTTTTATTTCCTACTATGAATCCAGATAAAATGAATAATCATTCAAATTCCTTACTTGTTGTTTACCGAACTGCTCCTTCTCCGCAGCCAAAGCTTTCTCCGTCTTATTGTCGCTTTTATTCTTCGCTTTGCTCATGTTGTCCCGGTTCTTCACATCAACTAAAAGTCAAATGTATGAATCCGCACTGATTCGACTCCAGGTTCTAGCCGCGCTCACGTGAGGCTCCTTTATATGCTTAACAAAAAGGTGCACGTCCCTAAAAACACCTCGGATCGATTTTCGCTCCAATTAACCAATCATCACCTCGGCTATTTAAAGTAAATCTGAACTCATTCAATCATTCATTCAAAGGGAAAAAAGAAGTTTTTCTTGTGCGTAAAATCTGTTTCGGCTGCGTAAAAACGCACGCGTTAAAAAAGATACATTTTTAAAAACTGCAATAAAACGCGGATGACGTAGTTTTCATATAAACGTTTGATCAAAAAGTAGCGACATGAGATAGCGACTGTTAAAACCTTTAACAGATGACAAAGTTTCTCTGAGTCACTTCAGGTAAAACTGTAGCAGTGAAACTGGAAAAACAATAGAGAGACAGCAGTTCCCAGCCTGCAGGACTGGTTCCACATCTCATTCACTCCACACAGAACAGTCTTTACAATCTTATACAGCTTTTAAATACATGTTCACAGAGTAATCAAGCACAGACATAAACATTAGATTCTGGTTATAAAGTATATAACAGTTTAACGAACTGACAGTTTGTGTTGTTTATCACTTTATCGTTTAAACTGTATCTGTTCACAAACAGTTTTAGGTCTCATTCATATTTTAAAACTTGAAACGGACTCCAGAGTAAAATAGCTGAGGACACTGTTGCATAAATACTAAAGTTTCCATGGAAAACATCTGTGAATCCATCCGCATGTCTGGCCGCTGCTGTGACCTGGGCAGCTGCTGGGTGGAGTTTCACTGGTCTGTTGGACAAAAAAAAAAAAAATGACGCTGTGACATCTTAACACACCCAGAATATAATGAGAAGTGTTTAACGCCACATCGCCACACCCTGTCTCTGAATAGAAACAGACATGATGCTCCACCTCGTGTGTCAGGGTGCTCGGGTGGTGCTGGTGACAAGGTGTTGGGCAGTTCTGGGGGTAAAGGGGGTCAGAGGTCACACAGCTGGGAGCAGAGCCGCTGATGTGGACAGAGCTGTGGGGTCTTCAGCGTTTTCTGAAGCTGCTCCGAACCCGCCACATCCTGCCTGGACTCATCTAACAGCTGCTGCAGAGAACAGCTGGACAGGAGGCCGTCACCCTGGTAACAAGGGAAAGGAAGCCCTCAGTCATTAAAGGCGAAAGGAATAGTTCTACAATCTGTAGAAATACACTTAAAGTTAACCGCAAGGTTCCTTTTACATGTTTTCTGAAATTAAATTCAAGCATTTTTAAGCTCCTCCAGCGTCTTATAATCGTTGTATGTACAGAAACAGGTTATAAACAATTACACGATTAATCCTTCAATTTAACAAACAGGAAAGATGATATAAGAATAAACAATATGATGGTCGATCTACTGTTGCATTTCAATTCAAAATATTTACTTGCTAAAAATATATATAGTGTTTTTAAGAAGCAGGTGAAGTTATCTATGCCTTACAAAGCATTTACAAAGTACATTTTTTATCCCTTGAGTCCTGAAAGGCGTTCATTGACTTCACATTTCTGCGAAGGAACAGGAACTGGTCTAATTTTTGTCACTTTGTACAGTCCTCCATTGGGACCAGAATGGACCCTATAGCGGGCCGGCTCTGGACCCGAGCCTCATGTTTGAGACCCCTGTAATAAAGTTTCCAAATGCCACAGCAGACGTGAGAGTGTTATTATTATGTTACTATTTAAAAACATGCGTCACTCAAATATTCCATGTTGGTGTAAACCGTGTGATCACAAATACTTTTTATTATAAATAATCTCATCTGAAATCCTTTAGGTGCTCTGACATTCTGCAGAAATACATATAATGTTAGATACAGGATTCCTCTCAGAGAAAATAATCTGTTCTCTGTGACATAGGAACAGTTCCTGTCTTACATCGTTCAGGTGGGCTGCGAGGACTCCCAGGTCCAGGTTTACTGAGGCCTGCAGACCAGCTGCAGGCAGAGAGGAAGTCTTCCCTCTGATCGATGGCGCTGATCGATTATCTGCACAGTTACAGATCAACTCCTCCTGACTGAGACAGACAACCAGCAAATTAGACATGTTTCTTGTTCTTACATGAAAGGACGAAGGGAAATACAAACAATGCCTTGTTCAAAACACTGGAGAAAAATAATCTGATCTGTGATTGTCTAAAAATATTCACTCTCTTCTTCCCTTTGTTTTCCTCCTCTTGTGCTTTCACTCCCGTTCTTTATTTGTTGCCTCCATCCAGGGCGATGAGAAGACATTAAAGGAAAAAGCCATTTTGTTTTTTTGTCCTGTTATCAACACATTTCATATATCAACACATAGTGGAGCCAACAACGACCAACAATGAATTCACCTGCTAACGTGTGTGTGCATTTATACATTTTTCGTTTTCAAATTTAAATATTATATATTCAATTTGCTTCAATCCATTGGCCAAATTCAGGGACAAAAATTCAAAGTTACAAAAAAAAGAGGCAAATTTTCAATTTGTATTTTTTATCTTGAAGTTTTAACAAAATATTCCCCACTGTATTTGTACCAACATCCCAGTAAAGCAATGTCATATATTGTGACTACATTAAACTCACAGAATTACACATCAGGACTGTCTTATTGAATGAGCTTATTGAGGGTGATGTTTTGTTCATTTGAAGCTCAAATAATAAAAAAAAAACATGTAAGAAACCGTTTGCTGCATCAAAAGCATGAACATGTTTCTCTTGCTCAGTATTCACCTGGCAGGTAAACTCTGATCACTCCTCTGTCTCAGGGCTTCACGGGCACGTTCCAGGTCACTTCGCTGATTCTCACACACCTGGAAACACGCACATACACACAGAACATAATCAGACATAATGCTTAGGCATAGTCAAATTTAAAAAGTGTCAATTATACACGGTTCTTGTCATCTCTATGGTTTTGGACATGTAGGCTTCAATTGACGTGACAGGAATTAAAGCCTTTACATTAGAAATAAAACAAAGTAGTATGATGCAGTGTATTGGGGCCCTGTAAGTCAGTGGAAGCTGCACATACTCAACACCACCAAAATCAGTAGAGACATGAAAGTAGTTTGACAGTGACCGAAAAGAAACTTGAGGAACATTTAGAGGTATGCTGTCAAACCAGAAAATCTCTGAGGCGGATGCCGGTGGTGTGAGCAGGAGGAATGAGGAACGGCTTTCTAACAACAGCAGAGCTCTTCTCGGGCCATATCTGGGTCATTATTACTGCCAGTTACTGCCAGTTATTATCTTCACGAAACAGAGGGAACATTTTTGTTGGATGTTGGATCTTTTTTTTCCCCTGTTGAGGTTTTCCATATATTCCGGTACCTGTTGTAGGCAGTGGAGCTCAGACATGGTGCGCTCCTGTTTGGACTGAGCCAGCTCCAGCAGCTCATCTTTCCAGCTGTCTTCTGCCCCTGGTTGGAAAAAAAAAACAGATCAAATGCTGCACTTATCTCAGCAGGATCAGCTGTTTACATCTCCCGTTGTGAATCTCACAGCTGAGCAGAAATATAATGTGACCGGAAAACAACTTCAAACATGAAGTTTTTGCCTGTTTTATATCACTGTCAGTTAAAGGTCCCATATGATAAAAGGCAGATGTTAATAACTGTTTAATTATGAGATCAAACATCTTATCCCCATTATTCGAATCAGCCAATCAGAGGAGAGGCTCATTAATATTAAAGAAACCAAGACAAAACTACCTGTTCAAGAGAAACGGAGTAGATGATGGGTAAACAAAAACCTACAACAACATATCCTGTATTCTAACCAGATAAACATTTGATTATCCTTATTCCATCCTGTACACACAACATCTATTGATTCTGTCTGTTCTAGAAGTGGGATCCTCCTCTGTTACTCTTCCTGAGATTTCTTCCTCGTATTATGTGAGGGTCTAAGGACAGAGGATGGTGTGTTGATGTTGTACAAACTGTCAACCCCCCCCTGAGGTGAATCTGTGATTAGGAAATAAACTTGACTTGACAGATGCCGACAGCTGCAGCTGGTGTAGCAGACCTGCCGCAGCCAGATCCCTGCGTAGCAGCTGCAGCTCCTGTTTGAGGCGGATGATTTCTTCTCTCTGGGTGCTGCTCTGAGTCACCTGCTGCTGCAGCTCCTCTACAAACACATGATGACGCAGACCAGGGTTCATTATTTATTTTAGGAGCACATTAATGAACATTAGTAGAGAAAACAGTGGTAGATGTGCCAGAGTTAGCAGGGCGGCTAATTTGCATCTGTAGTCTCTTGGCAGGCAAGAGAAATCAAATAGATCAATCATAGTTCTTATCATCCATGCCCAGAAAAAAAGAACAGATCCACCAATAAACACACAGTGACACAGGCAGAGCTAAAATAATACACTATCCTATTTTTTTCATTTTTTTTTTGTTATGTACAATAATAAACTGTTTTTTTAACTTTAGTTGGACTAAACAAGACACCTACAGAGTCTATGTCACTTTGGTTTCTCAGAAATTATAATGAGATTTATTCAGCAACTGTTTTCTTTCATTTCACAGACAAAATGATTAATGAAGAAAACACTGTGCAAGGGGTGGATGGGGGTGATATCTTTTAAATAAGGGGGTTAACAGGACATCTGTCACATCTGGAAGACATTCCTGGTGGTGCACTTGTGAAAAGTTGTGAAAAACTGAATTGTGTGAAGAACGAGAAAGCAGAACAAGAGTGAGAATTTCAAACCCATTTCCTGTCTTACTGCCGCACAGCTGGAGATTCACTGTGACAAGTACATGTGTACTTGTGTACATACATGTGAAAATGTCTCTAAAAGTAGCGTGTGTGTGTTTGTGTTTCTGGAGGCATCTAGTGGTGAGCTGGTAGGTTGCAGCCAACTGAAGGAGATGCTACACCAGCTGTGAAAAACATCAACATTCATCTCTAGAGTCATTGTTGATTTGTCTGTTCTTGAGCTACAGTAGAAACATGGCGGCTTCACAGAGGGAGACCCGCTCCTCATGTAGATATAAACAGATCAATGTTAAGTAATTAATTTGTGATGTATATACTCGTAATATGTAGGTTGTTTGTTTGGTCAATAAAATGTTTTTTCTAAATGTGAAAAAATATCATTCACAACTTCCAAAAGACCAAAGTGACATCTTCAATTTATTAATATTATTAATATAATATAAAATAGAGAGATGTCACAAGTTTGACTGAGAGGTATTTGTCTTTATCACTATTTTAACGTGTTGATCAAAATGAATAATAGTTTATTTTTCTGTGAATGGATAAATGTACTGATCTCTTAGCTCTAGTGAACTGATTTGTCCCAGCAGGGCGACCGTGGATTGATTCAGTCAAATTATTTTAGTTATTAATTGACGTGAATGGTATTTATGAAGCAGGTTCCACTACCTCTCAGCTGTGTGACCTCCTGCTTTGCATCTCTGTAACAGCGTTTTTTTTCCACCAGGTCTCTCATGAGATCACTTTCCTGAGAGCGACTCTCCATTAGCCGCATCTCACGCTCTCGTAGGCGCCCGGTGAGCTCCACTATTTGACTCGAGGCCTCGCTCACATCTTTGTCCTGCAGGGAGAAAGCCACGGTGCAGATATGGACCTGTTTTAGGTTTTATTTTCATATTTAATCCATGATGTCAAATTAGTTGTTGTTGCTAATCATGTTGTATTTATTAGTTTTAGCATTGAGTATGTGTTTCTATTATATTTTTTATGCTGTTTAAAAATCTTCAAAGGATTTTACAAAATCCCACAAAAATCCAACCTAACTTAATGCTGATCCTCTCAGCTACTGACAAAAAAACAAGACAGTCATATATTAATGGAAGTTATAAAAAAAATATATTGTACCTTGAGTTTGAGCATGGAGCTCAGTTCTTCCTTCCTGACCTGCAGAGAACCGACCTGAGCAGACAGAGCCGCGACAGTAGAGTTCAGACTCTTGTTCTTGTCCTGAAAGACAATATAAACAAAAAACATAAAGCTCTTCATTTACTATACCTGTGCTGAAGTGGAAATGCTTAAGTACTACAATTTTAAAACTTATTAGAACTGTGCAAACTTGTTTTATTGCACTGAAACATCAAGAAAAAATTCTGTTCACATTTGGTGAATAAAGCAATTTTTTTCAGTCCACAAATCAGCCTTGCAGCCATAATTTAGATTTTCCTGTAACCTCTACTGATGCTTTTCACATTTATGATATTTTAGTTTATATAACAGGCCAATTTCACTGAGTAAAGTTTGTACATGGGTGATTCATGCGTATTCATGTTACCTCATAATCTTGACAAACTTGGCATTGTTGCTGCTGGAGCTGGCTGAGCTGCTGCTGGAGCTGCTTCTCTCTGGTTTCCACCAGTAAAACACGTTTAGTCAGGACAGAGATCACCTCATTACGCTTCTGCAACTCAGCTGCACAAACAACAAAAACAGCTAAGTTCATTTACTGATATACTTTGAACTGTGATCAGTTCAATCTAAGGTAATATAAATGATTCTTATTTTGACTGAATACTAGTTAAAACATACTGATGAATATTTTATTCCATTTCTGCCAAGCCTGTTCTGCTAGATGCTGCTAAATCTGACTCAATGCACCTTTAATCAACAATCAAAGTCATTGTATAATGTGTAGATCATGGATTGGATGCATTAATTACTCAATTAAGGAAACAATTTTGATATTGAGTTCATCGTTTTAGTCATTTTCTAAGTGGCAGTTTTGAGCGGTTGGTCAGACAAGTTAGGACACACAGTATGAAGACGTCAACTTTGACCCTTTTCCACTCTTTGATATTTTATAGACAAATTAGTTTAGATCAATTGTGAAATGAAAATAATTGTTAGTTGCAGCCCTAAACATCTCCCTGTGGCGTCTTTCTCCTCACCATCTGAACGGGAGCACCTCTGCTCCATGGCGAAAACCCTGTGGCGATCCTGTTCCCAGGCGTGGAGAAGTTTGCGGTGGGAGGCGGCCATGGTGTTCAGCTCCTTGTCCCGGTCCTTCAGCGCAGCCATCAGCAGCTGCAGCTCCCTCCTCTGCTTCTGGATGGTGGAGCTGCTCAAGTCCTTCACATAAAAATTTATAACGCACAGGGGGACCAATGACATCTCCATGATGTATGTCAGGATCATAATAAAGTCTCCTCAGCGATCCGATGTTAATCTCACCTCAGAGTCCTGAGAGGTGGAAGGACAGGGAGGGTCCGCTGGGAGGGGGGCGGGACTTCTCAACCATGGCTTGGCTGTGTTGTCCATGTTGAAGCTGGTTCTTACAGAGGTTTGACCCAGATGCAGCGGAGCATCACCGTTTTTCTTGAGAGTGACATTAGGCACACAAGTATTAGATTATATGAATATGCTATACTATATAATATCTATAGATTTTACCCAGTTTGATTCAATATAGCAGTGACACAATACTAGGTTAACAGTTGGGTTATTTATAATGTATTATATCATGATATATGTTTTATATCACAAGTCTTTTCACATTTTAGTATTTGTGTAATTTCCTAGCATCTTCAACATGAACATATTGGTGTACTGGTAGTTCTATTACATATTTTATTTTTATTAGTTATGGTTAGCTTCAAGGGCTACATTTTCATTCTAATGTAGATGATATGTGTCTTACCAGTGATCCTCAACTCTTTTGCACTATATTATATATATTTATTATATCATGTTTTCTATGTCTATGACACATGTTAGAACTGTGTCTTCAGTCCTCTGCCCCATGGTGTGTGTGTGTGCATGGTCGAGTTGGGAATAGTGCTATCTTAGTCTTTTTGTTGATAAAAAAGATCATCAATAAAGGTATTTATAAAAAATAAAATAAAAACGAGATGATATCCAGTCTAGGGGGAAAAATTACACAGCCAGCAGTCTTCGATCAAACTAAAATAATAATAAGAATAAAAAAATACTAAAAGTACTATTTTAAAAGTCCACTGCAAACTAGCTCAGGTTATAATTAATATGGTATGTGTTAAATTCAGGATTATATACTTGTCACAATACAGAAAAGGAGAGGAATACATAAAATAATAACCATATAAATACATAAATGTGTCCATTTATTTACCTTTTTATTTATTTGCATATTTATTCGTTTATTACTGCATTTTCATTCTCTCTCCAAACTTATTTATTTTTGCATTTCCTTTATTGTCCTCCTTTATGTTCTCCTCATTATGCAAAGAAGGGGTCTGTCAACAACAAAATGGGAAACTAAATAATAATAATACATGTAAATAGAAATGAAATAAGAAAAAAAAGAGATCTTTTGGGTAATTTGACAGTGTTGTCCTGACCTGTTTAACAGGAGTGCTGTGCCAGACTTCAGCTGAAGGATCTGAAACAAGTCAAAGTCAACGTTAGAAGGTTGAAAATTTGACTGTCATTTTATATTTTAAATAAAAACTGTAAATGTTACTCAAACAGGTTTTTGTCTTTTCTAATGGCATGATAGTAGGCAACGTAGACAAAAGGTTTTAAGCAAAAAAAAAATATATGTTTCAAAGTGCTAAAGTGTATATATTAGTATATATATAAGTATATATTAAATCTTTCAAGTCTGTAGAATAATCCCCCAAAAAGGAAAGGATAAACATTTTATGGGCATATTTGTGGAAGCAGCAACTATAACAGCCATTAAAATAATATTTTCTGCAAAGAAACAGAGTACAAAATGAAAAAAATAACATATTTGTTATTGACTCAACTGATATAATTATATGCATGAAAGGCTTAGGTTAATTGTGTAATTGTGTTAATTGGTGTGATGAGTGTTGTTGCTGAAGATTACCAGAGGAGGAGGAGGAGGAGAGGAGCCTGGCTGCAGCTGACTATGAGAATCTTCGCCCTTCATCCATCACATCACAGTCAACATTTTGTTGTGATTAACAACGTTGTGAGCATCTTCTGGCTAAGGTTAAAGTTAGTTTACTATTTGTAGAAGTAACTAAAAGTAAAGATAAGAACAGTTTCTGTAGACTTTTACTTGTTTCTGTAAAAAAAAGTATAGTTGGCTTTTTACGTTGTTTCAGGTTCAGTTTCTTCCAAGTTTTAAATTAGTGAAGCCGATTACGTCACTCCAACGGTCGCACCGGGTCCCGCGGTTCTTTTCAAATTGATTCTTTCTCTGAACTTTCAAAATAAAACGACATAAAATGCAGTAATTCTGGTGTCAGAGAAAGCAACTAACAACAAATTCTTCGCTACGACTGCGACATGAAAGTCATTTTGGTAAAACTCCGAGTTGTTTCGTCTGCTCCTTGAAAGACACTCAGCCCACGGACCGGATGTAGGCAAGTCAGCGGTGAGATTTTCAGTATAAAAGTAGGCTGAACAAACTACTAAACTACTACTACTAACAACTACTAGTTTTGCAAATGCGTATTTACTTTTTGCAAAAGCTTGATGTAGATAACGCGTAGCTATTTCTAGTCTTTTGGTATTTATTTTTGCATGACAGATTAACTATTGATTGGTGGTTGACGGGAATGTGGGTTACGTGATGGGTGGTACGTCAGCAGTAGCAATATCAGATGGTGTTGAATGAATGAACTGAGAGTGACAGCTGAAATACTACAGCTGAAATCCTACTTTGCGGACCACTTTCGATTTTTTTTTTACACTGATAATCCATCCGAGATGTAGTTGTTTTAGTGTTTGGAAAGTTAATTCACTGCAATTTTAACTTAACTGCAAATAAATATTTGAAAATAATTTGGACAAGCCAGGCAGGTAAAAGGATTTTCCCCCTATGCATGTATATCAAGCTTATACTAATTATGTACGTTTACTGCCATACTTTTACTTTTAAAGTAGAGTATTTTATTGGTATTTCAACTTAAGTAATTGAACTATTTTTTTCACCAATGAGGACACAAATCATGTCAATTCTGTCTTTTTTTTAATTGGATACAGCAAATATATGTGCACACATAACACGGGGAATTACAATAATACACATTTCATGCTTTCATATATTTTCATGACAGTAGCATGCTCACTTACCCCTTACACTTTACATTTATGAATATATGAACATGTCACACACTTTTCCAGGTTAGGTTGATGTACTCGCATCGTTTATTGCATTTCCTGATGCGCTAAAGTCACTTTTCCCTCCGAGCGTTTATCTGATTTCTACTCGAAATAGATTTCTAGCAGGTGGCAAAGGCAGGTGGATGTAAATGAGAATTGATAAGATTATATTTACATGACGTTTCCGAAACACTGAACTAATTGTGAAAGTGGAACTTTTCCACCGTTTTTTTTTTACTCATCGGGAAGAATCAAATATCCAATTTAGAAATCATAAATCATATTCACATCGTGTAAAAGATAAATAGGGAGGATCCTGACAATAAAGGCAAGAAATAATAATAGTATTAAAAGAATGTTAAAGCTAATTTAAAAGTAAATACAAATGCTTTAAAAGGTGTAATTTTATTTATACCATTTTGAGGTCATTTTTAGTTTTGTAAAAACAAAGGACGAGAAAAAAAGTGTACTAAAAATGTGATTTGGAAATAAAAATGTTACATTTACAGTTATTTCATTTAAAATAAAACTTAATCTTCACCCTTTCAAATAATTTAATCTTTTCCAATTTAAAAAGTGCTATATTTCATTTTCTACAACATATTAGCATGTTATGTAGTGTTTCTCTAGAATATGGTAATGACAAGGTTTTACTCTGGTCAACATTCTGAATTATTAAACTATTCCTTCCTTATATTTACCTTTATTACTTTCTGACTGGTAAAATTACCAATTATTCTATTCTCTACAACCTGCATGTGATAACTAATGTAGGAACTACCGTTAATCTTAATGAAATATATTTTCACTTCTATTAACCAAGCCTCCCGAGGGAGTTGTGGAAGCGCACAGCTCTGAGCTGTTCGTTGTTTAACATTAGCTTTAATTCGCTCTACTATCAACAGTGGGAATTCGATTCTCATTTGCATCCAACTGGTCTGTATCATCTTTCCTTCGCAGCAGCTTATTCAGGAGCCTCTTGAAGACGCCGCTGAAGACTGGGCTCGAGAAATAATAGACGACAGGGTTGAGGACGCTGTTGAAGTAGGTGAAACACACAGACGTGTAGAACGCCAGGTTGGCCTCCTCGAAGTACTTGCATTCATCGTACCAAATCTTGAGGATCCACACGGCGATGCGTGACACGGTGCTGGGAAAGAAACAGGTGACGAAGATCAGAGCAACAGCCAAGACGAACTGAACGGCCCTTTTGATCTTCCCCTTTCTGTCCAGGGTCCTGACCCTCAGCTGCCACGTGATCCTGAAGGTGCAGAAGGCCACGATCGCCGTTGGCAGGAAGAACTGGAGGACGTAGAAAGTGTTGTGCCAGGTGGAGAGGGGGGTGAAGCCCATGCAAATGTTGAAGCTCTCACACTGCGTACGGTTGTAGTTTTGGAAAAAGTGCTTTTTGGTGAGGAGGTACCCGGTGGCCAGAAAAATTAGGCCCCAGAGGCCAAGGGACACCCAGAGAGCATAGCCCAGGCCCATTCGATTGATCCGGTTCAGTGGGTGCACGATCTTGAAGTAGCGGTCGACAGCCACCGCAGTGAGAAAGAAGATCCCTGCCGCGCGGTTGGCAGCCAGCAGAAAGAGCAGGATCCGGCACAGCGCGTCGCCGTGGATCCAGTCTTTTCCGCGTCTGTAGTAGTCGGCTCTGAACGGGAGGCAGAACAGCACAATGGAGTCGGCGACAGCCAGGTGAGTCAGGTACACCGAGTTGGGCTTCCACTCGTCCATGTAAAAGACAAACATGCACAGAGCCACTATGTTCCCCAACAGGCCGAACATGAACTCTAGGATCAGTACCGGAGGCAAAATCTGGTCCAGGAGGGGCGCCTCGAAGACACAGCAGTCCGGTTTTGAGGCGTTCATCTTTCAGAATGCCACCGACCGCACTAACACACTCTCACACTCCTGCTGCTTTACATAGTGTCCGCAGACATCCTGAATCAGGTGATATCTTTAGGAAGGATTTATCTTTGCACATGCAAATGACTCTCAGACAAACAGAGGGTTCATAAGTGCAACGAACATCTGTTCACTGTGCAGCATCTATTGGGAAGTGATATTGACCCAGAGGAGCATGGAAACAACTGTAAATGTTATCTGTCTGGGGATTTCAGCTTCATTATAAAACTATTATGCTGGGGAATAGACTCACTCAGGGGTATTGAGGGGGACATGTGCAAAACAACTAACCTGCGGCCGTTTACTCGGATAAAGCAGGGGACTACGACAAATCACAACGCTGAAAGTGTTTAATCGTTTTTGAAAAATAAAGACACACACCTGTTGAAAAAGAAAGAAACAAACTTGGAAAGAAGCCGTGAGTGTACAGGCGAAGGAGACTGAAATTTATTAGCCTACAGTTTGCTTGAGTGAAGAACATTTGGGAGGGATTCACGTCATACCACACCTTTGGCAAACAAGAGAAAGCAGCTATTTAACTAAAAAAAACTGCCAAGTGAGTGGCCAAGTCCGCAGCGTTTTTTTATGTACAGTAAATAAAATAAGTATAAAATGACTTAATGTGTACATTTGGCCAGGTTGTCGCTGTTACAGGTCACATCCGTTTCAGTAAAAGTGCATATTTGGTCTTCACTTCTTGACTTCACCCAGATCGTCAATGCTGTCATCGTCCACCTACAAGAGACAAAACAGGACATTCAATGTGTATTTTTAGACTGGTAATAAACAACATCTGTCCTTGTCTTAGTTTACCTGTAAGTGAGAAAATCTAATAACCTGACAGGGTCCGCCCCCTCATGTGGCATTCAGTGGGTTATTAAGGCCATAGACATATACCTGTGTATATCTGTTGACTCTTCTGTAAACTCTTGTAAAAACTGAATATAAACAATGTAGCGAGCTTAGTAAACTAACGACAGTTCCTGACCAGACGTGTCACACTGAGAAAAGGATATAGGTTTCGTTTTGTCTTTTCCTCACTAATGTATTTTTCCCTCTACTGTTGTGGAGCATCATGTATTGTCCAGCTTCAGTCCGGCTAAGGCGTAAAAAAATCTATTTCCAATTAAATTATCTAGGTGTATTAATTTGATGAGCAGTCCAACTTGGTCTGATTTCAATCCAACTAATTTGTACACATGCATTTTAAAAATTCAACCACAGATTAACACAATAATTACATTTTCTTGAGTGTCACATAAATGTACTGAGAGCAGCAGATTTAGGATGTAGGAAACTCATGTTCAATTAGAGTCAATACACACCTGTCACCATTTAAAGTGCCTCTAAATTGTGATAAAGTACAGTTTTCCTAGCCTTCCTGACATTTTCCAACACAAGCTGTGGTTCACAGAGAGCTTCCAACGTGTCAGAGGGATCTCATTGTCAAGTATAAGTCAGGTGAAGGATACAAAAGAATTTCCAAGGAATTTAATATATAACATGGAACATAGTGAAGATTGTCATCATCAAGTGGAGAAAATATGGCAAAATAGTGACATTACCAAGAACAGGAAGCGAGTCCAAAATTGATAAGACAAGACATCTTCAAAAGAAACCTCAAATTTGACAGCTACAGACAGTAGGAAAGTATTTGAAGTCTCATTAACATTAGTTTTGGATTTTGTCCAAAACCGCATATTAGACATAGCATAATTATCACATCACGTCCTTGCTGGTTGAAGACGTGTAAAACAGGCCTCAACTCATTTTAAAAACCTTTGTCTTTCCACAGAATTTGCTAAAAAGACTAAAACCAAAACAAAACGACAATTTTTGTCATCATAGGGAAATGTGATGCGATTAGCATCATAAAATGTAAATATCGAAGCTTCAATGATAAGGTATTTACATTTTATTTTAGGCTGCCAATGTCAGTTCTGCAACAGTCTCCTCAAAAATAAAAAAGTGCCTATTATTAAGTTGTAAAACACCACAAAACCATTTACAAAATGTACCATTTATGGAGAAGCTGCTGTTTACTGATAGACTGGAGGCAGCACAGCTTCAAACTCACTGCAAAATGACTCTTTCACAACCAGTCCTGCCTCAGTAAAACAAAAGTTGAAAACTAAAACAAAAACAGAAAAGTAACAAAATGCACAAAGAGAAGTATCCAATAAAAATTGAACCCTAAAGGTCAGGCTGCTCACCTCAGGCCACTTCTCTTGAATGACGTCAATTATGTCGTCTGTAAAATCTCCCTGAATGATTATTTCATCCTCTGCTGTAACTGAGGCACCACAAGAGAATTTCTGGGCAAAGAACCGCTGAGCCTCTTTAAGTTCGATGTCTGCAAGGGTCAACACAGGATTCATGTTAGGAATAAGGTAATACTAAATAAATAAATAAATAACACATTGTGCATAATGAGACACAAACTCTTACCAAATGTTGCCAGGCCGCACACCCGTGTGACGTATTTCTTCTTGGCTCTAGGGATTTTTGCTATTGTAACTTTCTGAGGCACAGTCTTCTTTTTCTGTTTGATCTGGCCTCTTCCACCTGGAAATGAAATAACAGAAACATCCACCAAACTAGGAGCATGCCAACAGATTATCTGACTTCTTCCAACTGTCCAAAATGAAAACAACATGCATGATTACATCTTCACATACAGAGACCTGTAAAGAATGTGTATCTTGTGCTCAAACACCATAACATACTATAAGAAGCCTGATAAAACTAATTCAGGGAAAAAACAATCATTCTTATATTAAACACACCTCTTTTCTGTTTCTTCTTCTCCTCTTCCTCGCCTGCAGGGGGAGCCTCTCCGGGTTCCTGCTTGGGTGCCTTCGCTGCCGGGCCAGTTGGACAAAAACAAAATAAAAATGTTAAAACCAAAGTAAAATGACCGTTTTAATAAACTGACAAGGATTTTTACCTTTTCTGTGATTATCATTAACTATTTCATTATGAAGCCATTTCTCACTCCGTCTATAAAGTAGTGAACTGTGTATTGTGTGTTCAATAGTAAATAAATACCACATCTGTATATCAATAAAAAGAAAATATGACTAAATAAATGATAAATAGTGAAACCAATGATATGATGAAACATTATTTTTACCAGATTCAAATCCCACACTGTTTATTCTCATGCCTTCTATATGCCGTATATTTAATTTAAAATCTGTACATGTGAACTGAGGAAATATCAAGTAGCATCAGTTAAAATCTTAAAAGACACTCACCTAAAGTCATCCTGGCAAATACATCTGGAAAGTTCTTCTCGAGCCACTGCCTGCACTTGGCTGGCTCAGGCATGTACTCACAGTACTGCAGAGACAATGTGTGAATTCAGTTAGAAGTTAAAGAACAGATTAAATATCCTTAAAAAGCATTTCTGTGAGAGATTTAGTGAAGTGGGTCACACTATAGAATACCCATTTTATTGGATTGGATTTATTGGACTTACCTCTGTAGGCAGAGAGCACACTGCAGAGAACGAAAACAACCATTATAATCAAACAATAATTCATAGAACAATTCAAATCTAGTTTTAAAAAATGTAACAATTAGAGCTGCAACAATTAGTTAATTGATTAGTCCATTACAAAGATTTTAGCTATTTTCCTAATCGATTCATTATTTTGAGTCATTTCTTTAAGAAGAAAAAGCCCAAAAGATTCTAGCTTTTCAGATATCAATATTTCCTGGGTACTATAGTCTTTAGTGATATAAACTGAATATCATTTGGTGGTCAGTGCTGGTGAGGACAAAAAAAGAAATTTGAGCTTAACTAAACTATTCAATAAGAAAATAAACATCGGCTGCAGCCCCAGTATCAATATAAACCTTGTAAAAAAGCTTATTTGCTTTACCTCCACAGTAAAGCACTTTCAGTGGGTACTTTGAATCGGGTTCACTGTGCTCTGATCTAATTTCAGAAGAACCCGGTTCCATCTCAGTAGTAGCCATCACAATTTATCTGAAAAAAAGAGAAAAATACATGAGCAGAAACACTAAAAGACAGATTCACAACTGTCCAAGTGGATCTTACACAGTCAGGAGCCCAAATGATTAATTAAGAACAAAATTATTAATGTATCCACACAATCATTTTGTTTGAAGGTGTAGACTGAGTTAGTCAGATCAAGTGGATATATGATGCATCCCCCCCCCAATCAAATTCCCTCTTTGTGTTTACAAGACTTTTGCTCTAAAAATACTGTAGCACTGGAAGTTATTTAGTTGATTTGACTGCTGAAGCTTCATATTAGCTTCAGATCATCAATACACAGATGTTTGCACAGATGAAGGACCGTGTATGGATTTTGTCCTCTATCATTTATATTGTAAGGGTATTACAAAGCATATGTTAATGGTGAGAATAAACAGGAGGAATGATTACAGCAAGAAATTCGGGCTCCTGACTGTCGGTTGAGGTCCCTTGAATGTTTGCGAATCCCTCATTTAATGTGTATTCTGCCTTATCTGGTGTTTTGGAACGTATGCCTGAATTTAATTGTCCTTAACAAAACTGCAACAAACAAGGGGACACTTCAGTGATCGAACATTACATTGAAATCAGTGGTAAACCTCCATTTAAATGGCCAAATAGGTCATTTAAACACTTGAAAGCATTTCCCATCAGGACAAACCTGATTGTTGTTTTAAGAGAGCTTTCAAAAGTGTGTCTTTTATTATTGATTTATAAGAATAATGCTAAAAGAAGCATCTTACTTAAAAGACAGAAAGACATCAACGAAATATTCCTATATTCATTTATTCCTTGACAGCAAAATAGAGAAACAGTTGAATGGATCTGCAAAACCAAACCATGTCCACTGATTTTAAGAAACACTGAACTTTGCTTATATTTCATGTTGTGTCCTTTTGTGTTTTGTTGTGTTATAAGTGTATGGGTTGGAGGTTGGTGTGAACAAGGATGTAATATTCCCTGTGATGACAGACAGATATGACCATATGGTAATTGTGGATGGATAATAATTAATTAAAACAGGGTCAATTCAAGAAAATATCATTTTCCCCTTAAGAAATAATGCTTAGGTGTCATTGAAATATTGAATGTATTTGTTTGGAGGTACTTGGACCCCTGATTAATAAAAACAAATTAACCATTTAAAATAACATCAAATGTTTTCAATCAGGCTGTTGCTTTTTTTTAAACAGACATAAAAAAGTATGAATTTGTGCTTTAAATGCTGCGTTTATATTAACGCATACAAATCTACAACGTCCACACCATATTAATAAGAAGAATGTCAGATGTGTTATTATGGTCACAGTATGGAGGCTGCTGCCTGTATTTCATCATGCTAGGTTTTCCACGCCAGTAATCTACTCCTATGTTTAACTGTCAGCACAGATAACATAATGAATCACACCTATGAGCTGGAATAAGTAATATATGTTTATAAGTCGGTGCCTCTGTGAGCTAATTAATTGCAGTTGACTTGATAGCCTTGAAATCTGCACAAGAACTAGCTTTAGCTTAGCTCACACATGCGGCTGCCTTCATGTTTTTATATAAACCGCTCAGCTTCAACACGTTTACTAATTCATACGGCTTAAATATCACGGTTAGTGTGGACATTCTCGCCGCAGTGACAAACTGTACCTGGCTGGGAGAAATAAACCCGCTGCATTGACTTTAACTGGTTTCATTCATCGGGGAACGTTGAGTCACCGAGCTGTCACCGTTAGCTCAGCAGGCTAACGGCTAACGGGTGAGCTAGCTACTGCTGAGCAGCAACATGGAAGAAACGTCGAGTTACGTCATGAATTACATACCCCGCGAACAATATTCTCTAAAACTGCCGTCTGTCCAGTGAAGCCGCTCGCATCATTAACATTAGTTGGACTTTTAGAAAATCATCGTTGTTGAATAAGGTTTAGTCGGCGTACTTTGAGCACGCCTTCTTCTTTTTCTTCTTCTTCTTCTTTGGTTCAATGACGGTGCCGGGTTGCAACTAGTGAAATATCGCCACCTACCGTGGAGAGAGGAGGAACTACAACAAACTGGACTAGCAAACCATGCAGTAGTAGTCAAAGCATTGGTTCTCAAAGTGGGGTCCTTTAAGTGGTTCCAGCAAATAGGGGAATTATTATTTAAATTATGATTCAATCCATATTCGATGACAATTTTTGTCATGGGTTTCATACACTTTCTTTAATGTATTTATTGTGTTGTAGTAAAGTACACGTATTATGAGTTGAAATATAGAGAAATAGTAGTAGTAGAAATATCTGTACTTTTACTAATGTACAGAATACTCACCCACCACTCTGTCATTTCTCTTTGAATCTTTCTGAAACGTATTTTTTTAATAATGTTGTCTCTTGGATGTACGAGCTCATGTTTGGTCTTTGAAGGCATCTTTAGTTCCCAAGGTGACGTCAGACTGGGAGTCTGGGCTGGGCTGGAAAAACATGTATAACGGTACACTCGGCATCGTTTACTGACACCAATTCACCACCAGAGAACAAGTAAGCCTCCGCAGAAACTTTTCTTACACATGTCTACTTTTGTTCTTCTTTTCTATCGCACCGACAGAGCGTCAATTGTTTTAACGTCCGTTATACCTAGTTTTACGCTGCCCTGCTAATCTGTAGCTAGCTAGCTCTGGCAGTGAGGAGCAGCATTCCAGCAGGGACCGACGCAGATAACTCCGATATGGAAATAAATACGTTTAAGATGCCACAAAACCACACGGGACTTGTGCTAAAATATCATATCCGATCAAACTAACATATGACTGTGACAATAGATGTGTAGCACTTTGATAAAAAGTGTTATAGTTAGTTATATTATGTAGAAAAGGCCAGCCTCCTCCTCTGTTTGTTATGTACAGCAGAGATTTACAGTATGATTAATAATGTGTGTGTGAAAGGCTGCAGATGAATAGTGTGGGTGTGAGGTGATGAGACTCTGGGGAACCACAGGATGATGATTTGACAGCTCTGGGTGCGTTTGTTGTTTTGGTGGGGAGACACCGGCTGGGCGGGGGCGGGGGGAGGAGCTAACTGCTCCTATTACCTCACCATTGCATGGATGAGTCCACAGTTTTTCATATACGCAGACAAAGATAATAATTTTATATATTACCTATTATTCATGACTTAATTTTAATGTGAAAACAAATCTTGCAAATCTTGTAATTGCTATTTGTAAATGTCACATATAACAACGTTCTTATTTTCCTGATCAAATTTAACATGTACATTAACACATATACACTTGCATAGTGATTTTAACTATATTAGCATTTTTTGTAATATGCTTCGTTTTCTATTGTAATCTATTTATTTATTGTATATTTTATTTGATTAATTTCCCATTTAATACATGGTGATTTAGGCATGAATAATAATAAGAATCTCTGAAGACATTTATCTTTATATTCATAACTTTCAATAAATAAATTGGGAAAATCACATCTATGCTCCTACAAACCTGTCAGTGGTAGTAATGTAAAATTTTGAAGTTATAAAATTTTGAAGTAAATTTCTTGAGTATTTCCATCTGACGCTACTTTATAAAAGGGTGATTTGGCCTAAATATAAAATCTATATATTTTTTTCAAAATTAATTTACATAATTTAAAGAATTCTTTTCTTTATCTACAATAAATAATGTGATTACCGAAAATAATTATCACTTGGCTATCATTATGTTTTTTAGTTTTTTTTAGTTTTAATTAAATGTCTTATGTCTCTGATTCTGAAAAAAACGTATAATCACAATTTAAGGGGATCTTTTAACTTACATTTTCAATTAATCAAACCTGTAATATGTGTGATATATGTTATGATTAAATCCTGTCCTATACCAATGACAGTTTAAAAAAAAATGTTTTTTTTTTTACTTAGAAAAAGAGATAAAAATACATTTTATCAATATAGCTTTATATTAATTTTAAGTATTGTGACAATAGTGGATAAAAGTCATCAGCAGAATATTCAACTGTTAAAAATTGAACTTTTTTGCAGCTACAGTATGTAATTGAGACACGATTTCTGATCTTATCTCATACACGTTGCAGTTTGTCCTTATTTTTGGCTTCTGGTTCTGATGTAATTTCTCTGTAGCTGCTTTAGTGTTGACTCCAGAGAGGAGGACCTGTCGAAAACACAGCGGTTACTGTTTGAAGCATAAGGTCTTGACTCTGTTACAGTAAGAATGAATCATCTGCTTTGTGGATAAAATGCCAGCACGGCCGAATTCAGCTGTTCACCACCTACAAAAAAAGTCTGAGCTTTTGGATTTTTGTGAGCGAAAGGTCTGAGGTGGAGAATCAGCATCACTTTGTTAGACAAGTGCAGTGAATATTTTTAGATATTACGGATGGAAAGTGTCCACATGACATGTGGTCAGCTGGGTGTCACATTCATTATATGGCTGATAAAAACACACTCAAAATTGACTTTTCATTCACCCTGGACATTTCAGATCATTGTTGATAAGCTACTTCACTCCTATATGCACCTGACACTAATTTTATCTGATTTTCATTTTGTATTGTATGTTGTTGTATGTTGTATTATATTTTTTCACATAGTACCTCGACATCATTGCAAATGAGGGAAACGTCAATGACCTTCGAGACATAAATAAAGGTTTGAATGAATGAATATTAAATAGCTTGGTAATAAATGGAGGGTTGGAGTCTGGTTACAAATGGCTGCATGTGCTGAGAGACAGAGAGTCGTGGTCTAGGTCTATATAAATAAAGTACCAGTATCACCTATAAGAAATGTGTTCATGTTTTACAACATTGAATTAAAACAGATTTAATGTGGATTTTTAACACTGATCAACAGAAAAAAAGGTCTTTTAAATGTCAAAGTGAAAACAGGTGTCTAATCTTTGATTAATCAGTTACTCATTTGGTTTATAAAATTTCTGAAATTGTATTCACTGTCGTCCCATGGCTTAAGGCAACGTCCTCAAATGTCCTCAAAATATTCGGTTTATCATCATGTTAGACCAAATAAACATGAAAATACTCACTTTTAAGAAATCAAACCTATTTATTGATTAGCCACGATTAACCAATCAGAACATTACTTAGCAACTATTATTGTTCTTCAGCAAAAATGCAGAAGTTTCACTCTGTTGTACAGCTTCTCAAATGTTTATAGTTGATGTTTTGTTGATCATACAGTATACAATGATATAATTAAACACCTTTTGAATTTGATTTGAGTGATTCCACTAAAATGTTTTCTATTTTTGGACTTTGCTGTGTTTGATTTTCCAGCTCCCTCCCGTCACTCTGGGACTTTGTAGGGTGGTGGGGAAGGCCTAGTCCCCCACCTTCATCAGATCCCCCACCCACCGACAGACCAGCAGCCATGAGTACAGGCAGCACAGGGAAAGTCAGCGGGCTCAAACCGCCTAATAAAATCGTCCGTCCAGCAGGGACGCCATCAAGGACGTCCCCATCCTCTGGTAAGAAGAAGAAGACATTATTAAATCATAGCTGGCAGGTGAAAACCTTGTAAGTGCAAAAACAATTTTTCAAAAGATGAAAAAAAAACTTGTCTGGTTTTTGACCTGCAGTGAAGCTGGGACACTTCTAGCTTTACATGGAGAATGATCTGATGCATTGATTTATTAAAAAAAAAAAAAAGAAAATGTGAAAAAATGGAGTTACAAGGTTTTCACGCACCGGCGATGAAACAGTAGTTTACTTGAAGGAAGTGATGATGAGTATTTTACTTTTAAAAGTGCAACACATTACAGTGGCTCTGAGGTGCAAAACAATATTTTGTTATTATCTGAAATGTTGTGTTTTTCCTGCACCTCAAGGCCAGCGTAAAATATTCTTGCTTGTATTTTTGTGTAAAATGCAGAGCTGCAACGATTAGTCAATTAGTTGACAATCACCAGCTATTTTGATAATTGATTAATCAATTTGAGTCAATAACATAGAAACAAATTCCATTTCATTTGTGGTTTTAAGGACCAAAAATATCCTCTTTCAAAGTTCTCTCTGCAGTTCTAGAAAGAAAGAACAAGTTGTTTAGTGTTTGTCTCATTAATGTCATTTTTTTAAAACTACATTGTCAATGAGGAAATTAGACCTGCAATAGTCAATTAATCAATTTGCTGCAATCCTTTACATTAATCGCCAACTATTTTGATAATTGATATGAGTCACTTTTAAGAGGAAAATGTACAAATTCTCTGGTTCCAGGTTTTCAAATCGGATCATTTTCTGGTTACTTTAGTTTTCTATAATAGTAAACTGAGGATCTTTTGGTTGTGGATTGTTGATCTGGACAAAAAAAAACATTTTAAGTTGAATCTTCAGCTTTGGAATAACAGTGATCAACATTTTAAATAACTAACTCAAATAACTAATCAAATAATCGTTTCAATAATCAGTTGCACCACTTGTAGTGAATATGACCCAGTAAACAAAGGACCTGACATAATTTGCGTTAACAGTGATGTTAAAGCAATGAATTGAGGTTAATGAAACTTCATTGTGATTGCAGGCTCTCCAAAACCAGTTCCTCTGGAGAAGGCCCCTGGCAGCGTGACCTCGTCCCCAGATGGAAGCGGCGACTTTCAGATGGGAGACCGGGTCTGGGTCAACGGCAACAAGCCCGGCTACGTGCAGTTCATCGGGGGGACGCAGTTCGCCCCGGGGCAGTGGGCGGGCATCGTGCTGGACGAGGCGATCGGGAAGAACGACGGGTCCGTGGCGGGAGTCCGCTACTTCCAGTGTGAAGATGGGAAGGGGATTTTCACGCGGCCTTCCAAGCTGTCAAAGACGGCGCTACCAGAGAAGGAGGCAAACGGGGGGCAGGCGCAAGCAGCGCCAGTGGCGAGCGAGTCTACACCCTCCGGCACCGCCCCAACCGGTAACAGCAGGTCTATCAGCGCAGTAGTGAAGTAAACCCTGTGTTGGTATTACATATGTGTATTCTGTGTTCAGCTCAGGGCGCTGCCATAAAGACGAGTGCCGCTCTCACCCGAAAGCAGGCGTCCTGTGAGTCGGTGTCCAACCTCTCAGACACTGATTCCATGAAGAAGAATAAAAGGGAGCTGAGGCTGGGAGATCGTGTGCTGGTAACAAGTGTTTTAACTGTATTTATAGAACATCTAGACCTTCTTATAACATAATGACACATAATAATGACATCTACCTTTCTGCCATATGAGACCTTTAACTCTGGTTTTTACAATTATTTTCTCGCTTCTTTTTTTAAAAAGTGTTTCTGAACAAATTGTGCATCACTAAAAGCCACCTGTTTATATGTTTGTATGCGTTTATGAAAGGTTTCATTAGCATCATCAGTGTCTCCAGTTTGTTTTATTAAACGCCTGTTTAACGCTAACGTTTGTGGGTAAGTTTCATTCACTAGATCATCAAAAGAAAAAAATAATTTCACAAAGCAGAAGTAAAACCTGGACTCACAGGGCAGATTATGCAAAAAAAAGTTATTTAGATATTTCGATATATATTGGAAATTGGCCCAAGACTAGTTTCTGCTTCTAAAATGTGTTCCTTGTCATATATAAGAGTAAATTGAACATATTATCATATATTGGTCAGTGACAAATAACGTTTGGTAAGATGAGAAAGTCAAAACATTTTTTAAAATACAGTTTTAAGAAGCATTCATCAGGTCTCTCAAAATTAACATTGTGTCATCACGTCAGTTTATTGTTATTTAAAAATCCGGTACCAAGTTTTTAGGGTTACATCACATGACAGTTTTTTCACTGACCCATATTTGTATGATTTTTGATGTTCTATGATAGTATTCAGACAAAACGAGACACCTTTATTTTAAATCACTAAATGTAACATTTTGTGTGTAGGTTGGTGGCACGAAGGCAGGGGTGGTGCGGTTTCTGGGAGAGACGGAATTCGCTAAAGGCGACTGGTGTGGAGTGGAACTAGACGAACCTCTGGGCAAGAATGACGGAGCTGTAGCTGGAACCAGGTACGATAAGAGACATTTGAAAAGGACAAATACTTAAGTTCTGTTTTAATCATATAGTAACTTCAAATGTTCCTAACTCAGCTGCTGCTTCTTCTCCTCAGATACTTCCAGTGTTTGCCCAGGTATGGTCTGTTTGCTCCGGTTCACAAAGTGACACGCATCGGTTTCCCCTGCACCACCCCGACCAAGGCCAAGAGCTCACAGAGGAGGTCCCTCCTCAAGAGGAGTCCCAGCGCCTCCTCCATCAGCTCGCTCAGCTCCGCTGCCTCCTCGGTCAGCGGCAAACCCAGCCGAGCAGGACTGGTAAGACCCCCATAACCTTTACTGTGAGGTGCTGCTGAAAGCGCATTTTTAAAGGCCCAATGTGTAACTAGATAAACTTCTAGATAAAAACATGTGTCTTAGATGTGTTGAACCCTAGAGAACTTTGTAGTTTTTTTAAAACTACCTTTTTACAAAAAACCTTATAGATCTTTAACCGGATGAAGGATTTAAATCATCAGATGTCTCGATCTTAAGTTATCAAAGAAATTAAACAAACAAATTAGTAAATTTGATAATTTGCTTAGCAAATTTGATAATCGGCTCAGGTAGCTGCATCAAACAGTGTCAGAGATACAGATTTGTAACCTCAAACTGCTTCATTCAGTGTTTTTACTGGGTTTAATCACCAGCTTTGCTTTGGAGAGAGACTCTGAGGATGATTCAGCATCTTGAGCTAGAAACAAGCTGAGCTAATGTTTGCAGCAGCTGCCATGATCCCACCTGATTCCTGACATCATCAACTCTGTCTTCTGTTATTTTTTTTGATTGACAGCAGCATAAAATTAAATATTGTGTGTTTAAGTTTTGAGTATTGGGATAAATTTCTGAATAAAATTAGAACACAAGGTACATTTTTCTCCCTTTCTTTTAATGGCAGTATATTTCCATTTCCCCCCCAAAAAAACAGACGAAAGAGGGAAAATTTGTCAACGAGTCTACATCTGCTGAGAAACGTTTATATAATACAAATTTATAACAACAAATCCATTGTGAGAGGAATAAACACTGAGCCAGGACCTTTTAATTTACATCAAAATGTTTTGAATTATACAAAAGTTAGAGCAGTTTGTCATTTTAACGTAATTAAGAGATAAGGACATTGTGTCCTGATTATGTTAAGTTCTGCATCAATATATCAAAACAAATTATTCTATTTCAATGTGATTTGCTCTGAAAATGCCTCAAATAACACAGAAATGTAATTTCACAGCTGACGGAGACGTCCGCCCGGTACGCTCGAAAGATATCGGGCACCACGGCGCTGCAGGAAGCTCTGAAGGAGAAGCAGCAGCACATTGAGCAGCTGCTGGTGGAGAGGGACCTGGAGCGCTGTGAGGTCGCCAAGGCAACTAGCCACGCGGGAGAAATGCAGCAGGAGATGGTTCTGCTGAGGAAAGGACAGGATCAGGTCAGACACGGGTTTGTTCAATACAACTCAATCCTGAGAGATGTTATTAAAATTCCATTCACATATCAGAAGGTTTATATATTTATTATCAAAACTAGCATGAAGCATGCTGGGATTGGCTCCAGCAGACCCTCGCGACCTTATTGAGGAATAGACGGGTATAGAAAATGAATGGATGGAGTTTTACAATGGCGATTTTGTTTTGTTGCACACTGGTGCGAGTGGTCTTCATGTGTATACGTTAATATTATTTTTACAATGGTTGTGTGTGTGTTAGTATGCCGTGGAGATGGAGAAAAAGCTGGATCAGTTGCGTTCACTGGTGGAAGCAGCAGATCGAGACAAAGTGGAGCTGCTGAACCAGCTGGAGGAGGAGAAGAGGTGGGTGGTCTGACTTCACCTGAAGCCTCCACATCACATGACTGTTATATATCGGGTTTCCCAGTCAAGTCTTTCTGGGTCCAGTACTGACTCCAGACCAGTAACATGTATCTGCTAATGCCGACAATCTTTTACTTAAATGTTAATTTAAATCAGCATCTGAAACAGTCAAAACTAAAGCTGTAGTTTATTACATTTGACAAATTTAGATAAGCTAATTGATCCAAATATTGAAGCTACCGGTTCAAAACTACTAAAGGATCAATCTAGTGATTTTCTATATTCTTCTATATTTTTCTCATTGCCAACAAATTTCACGTTTGGATCCAAACCAACAACTAATTACCTATTAACAAGCACCATCTGTGCAGTCAATTCATTGATTAGTTGCCAACTATTACATTAATCGCCAACTATTTTGATAATCAATCAATAATCATAAAGATAAAATATCATAATCATTCAATCTTTATTTATAAAGCACTTCTCCTACACCAAAAATGTAGCACAAAGTGCTATACAAGTTAAAAGCACACTAAGCACTCCCCACCCCAATCCTACGAACCCCACGCCCCACAACTCTCTCTCTCTAACACACACACACTAGGAGGACTAATAAAGTATATCTTTCCCCACCCACTCCAGCCGGTGTCTCCACAAGAATGTGACATCCCAACCCTGGTTGATAACAGTCCCCAGCACAGAGAGCAAACACTCAGAAAACACCGGATCAAAGGCATAAAAATAAATATAAAAATCATATAAGAACAATAAAATCTAAAATGAGCATATAAAACCTTAGGAATGTTTAATACAAAACCCAAATAAAAATATGGATTGAAAGAATGTAATTAATCAACACAAAGCTAGATTAAGTATATGAGTATGAATAAATAATAAAATAAAATTAAAAAAGGTATATAAATAAAAATGATAGCATAGAATAAGAAAAATTAATTAATAAGTAAAAATTATATTAAGACATCGTTTAAAATCCAAATTAAATCGGTGGGTGTTGAGCTTATTTTTTTTTTAAATATTAACGCTCTCTGCAGCCCTCTGATCCTCTGATCCTCTGGCAGGCTGTTCCACAGACGGGGGCCATAGAACTGGAAGGATGCCTCACCGTATGTTCGTGTTCTTACTCAAATTCTCTGGTTCCAGCTTCTCAAATCTGATTATTTTCTGGTTTCTTTAGTCTTTTATAATAGTAAACTGATGATTTTTGGGTTGTGGACTGTTGATCTGGACAAAAAAAGGCATTTTAGGTTGAATCTTCATCTTTGGGAAACAGTGATAAACATTTTACATCATTTTACAAATCAAACAACTAATCGATAGGTTAATTTAGTTAGTGTGTATATCGAAGCTGATTTTCTTCCTGTGTTGTTGCTCCAGAAACTATTAAAACATGTCAGTGAGTCTCACCTCTGCACTGGTCACATGTTCCTTTATCATGAACAGTTTGATCACATTAGTTTGTTTAGAAATGGCTCCAGATACTAATAACAGGGACTATGTTCTCAGTCTCTCGAGAGTAGTATACAAACCAAACTCTTCATGATGAAGGAACATGTGACCAATGTGGCAGGTTTAATAAGAGCTTTGATGCACACTCAATACTTTATAAATCAGTTAATTGTTAGTTTGGCTCTAAACATCTTGTTGACAAAATAAATAAATGCCATAAAGTTAGAGAGATGATGTATCACTCTGTAGGAATGGTGGGAGCTACAAAAATATTCAGTCCACCTGATTTCAGTTTCCTCAATCTCTGAAGCCGACGTCAGATAACGCATAAACCCGACATGACAAATTTAATTTCGACCTGTCATCAAGTTACTCACTCGTATTAGAAGGTCATATGACCTGCTGCTGGCAACGTTTTAACCAGTCAGTCCCAGAAAGGGATCCTTTAGGTGTACCTTAAAATCAAAGGTGAGAGTTATCAGTTGGTAAAAAAGATGAGAAAGTACAGAACTCTAGGATTAATTTGATCATTTTCTTCCTGTTTGGCAGGAAAGTGGAAGATCTGCAGTTTCGGGTAGAGGAGGCCTGCATCACCAAAGGAGATCTAGAGGTAACATGTGATTATATAATCTGAACACTTAGGTATGTATTTGTCCTTATTTAGGTATAATCACAGTGGAATTGATCCCATTGTTTCCTTAAAAAAGTTTAAATATGTAATAATTAATAATACTAATGTATTATATTGATTATGTTTTCATGAAATATTGTCTGAATTATTGATAAAGAAGTTTAAACCTGTTTATTTGACCTCACCACACTTATGTCCAGCAGTTCTTTTAAATCCAGTCCAACCAATAAATCAACTTCAAGCCGCCTTGTGCATGAGTTTCTCTTCAACACCTCTTTTATTTTTTGTTCTTTTCACATGTTCTCAAGCACATGATGTGACTTCAAAATGCTAAATAAACGGCCACTAACTCAAAGAACTGATGATGAGATCAACCTTTCTGTCTGTCGATCAGGTTTTTCCTTTGCCTGCCCTCTTGGAATCATTCATTTACTTTCTTGTTCAGACACGTCGTTCTTCCTGCTGCTTTATTTTTCCATTTGTGCTTAAATCACTTCCCTCTCAGATTATTCTGCTCTTACTTTGCCATCCTCTTGTCATCTTTTCATTCACATGCCTTCACCTCCGCTTCGCCTTCACTCTTTTTTTTCCACATGCTTTTGCTCACTTGCTTGTGTTGCTCTGCATCTTCTTCACTCTTCAGTGAATTTACTTACTACTTAAAGTGCTGGAACACAAGCAAACCGCTACTAGAGCGGTGATGTTGTTTGCGTCATCCTGAAGTATCTGAGGAATCTTGAGACTCGGAATGAGATGATCAAGATGATAAACGCTTAAATCTTTTCCTTTGTTCCTGATAGAATTGAAATTCTGGAACCCATCAGTGCATTCTTACTCACTGGTCTTCTCTTTAAAGTCTTGTCTTCTTTCTGTCTTGTGTGTGGCACAGAGCTGGCATGTCAGTGTTGCATTGTTCTCCTTCTCTTCTTCCTGCTCTCTCTTACTAACAGACGCAGACCCGACTGGAGCATGCCCACATAAAGGAGCTTGAGCAGAGCCTGCTCTTTGAAAAGACCAAAGCTGAAAAACTCCAGAGGGATTTAGAGGACACTAGGGTAATGCTGACAGTCGCAGTCCCACAGCAGGACTGAGAGATTTTAATAATGACACACAGCGAATGATGAAGGAATCACAGCGACACACAAACACTCTGATTCATCACACGTCACTTCTCTCATGGTCTTGCCTACAATCAGCCCCGACATAAAACTCATTGGTCCCGATGAGTGATACCTCTCGCTTTCCTGCTCATCCAGGTCTTTCATACAGAACAATACGCATGTGTGCATGAAAGCTAATGAAAGGTATTGTTCTGTGCTTTTTGACAACGCTTTTACATTAAAACTGTCAACAAGTCTAATGAAAACAACAATAATACGTGTCCATCCAAATATAGTGCACATTTTATCCAAATTTCTAGAAAATCCTCAAAAGATAATTTAAAAATAAATGTGCATTATAGCAGTTGGTTAATTCTCCAGTTATTGCCATTAAAACGTTGCAGGGGAAAAGTCTGCAACAAGATGACGTAATTAAAAGAGTGGCAGTCAAAGCTTAAACATCCCATATTCTACATTCTTCCTGTTTTATATCAACTAATAACATATATTTGTGGATTTATGAACCAAAAATCATCTCAGTATAGTTTTATATCTCCTCTCTGAAGCTTCTTAAGAACAGGTTGTTTAGTATCTGTCTCATTAATATTAATAATTTTTTGAATCCTAAATAGTAAATAATGAAATAAAGGTTTTAGACAGCTTGTGGGTTCACAGGTTAAGTTAAAAACAAGATATCCACTTAAATTAATGCTGATACGGGAAATATTACCTGTGTTTTCATTCATTGGTCACCTGCTGCTGTGACAACAACATCTTCTTTGACTTTTCCAATGCCTGGAAAATATCAACAGACAACCATTAATAACTTAAATTTTAAATTTATAATTTTTGAATTTAAATTACATTTACATTAAAACACAAAACACACACGGAAATTCAAACAAAACAGCAAAAGACACAAGCATTTTACAGTATTTTACAATAAAAGCATAAAACTACAAGAACTGGATCACAATTTACTGACTGATCCCTTTTTAAAAATAGTTTCAACTCTGAAAGTTAGTTTACAACAATGATTTTGCTATCATTGGTACACCAACTTTTCCATCTTAAATGTATAAAAACACTGTTTTACACTAAAGTAAAAGTGGTTTTATTAAAAAAAAATGCTTAATAATGTCCTAAAAAAGTTATTTTGTCATTTGTTTTTTATTAAAAGACACTTTGAAGTTAGGAAATAGAACATTTGTTTGGGACTATTTTCAGCAGCGGATGAATCCACATTTGGTGCTGTCGTGAGTATTTCTGGCAGCAGGACAGTGTGTGTGTGGGACAGAGTGAAAATAAATGACAATGTGTGTGTTCATGGTGATGAAGGAACATCAATGCAATGATGTGCCTCACTGATGTTTTCAATAGTCCTATCACCTTTATGTGAATTAGAGTAGAATGCCTGTTACAATTAATCAACAGCGCTAAACGAACCACAACGTAAAAAACAACTTTCTACATATCATGAAATAGGAGCTGAACACTTGAACTTTCATGAAGGATTTATGGTCGTTTTACCTCCTCTGTCAGCCAACCTGCTTCCTCTCAGCCTTCATGCTTCCCCTCTACATCACTGTTGTGTTGCTGTGCTGTAGGTGGCCACGGTGTCTGAACGCTCCAGGATCATGGAGCTGGAGAGGGAGGTGGCAGATCTCCAGCTCAGGCTACGGGTGTCCCAGCAGAAGGAGGACGACGTGTCTCTGTCCCAGCAGCAGATAAGCAGCCTCAAGGCTCAGGCTCAGTCTCAGGAGAAAAAGGTTCGTAGAACATTCCCAGCACCGCTAATTATCTCAGCTCAGCCTGAGCCACAGCCTCATAAAACCAGGATTATTATCATATCATTTCTATTCACAGCTCTCCATTTTTAGCCACAGAGGCATAGGTCCTTGTTTTGTGTGTTTTGTTTAAGCTGTGGTGATAATGAATAATTGATGGCTGTACTCAGGTGTACATGTCTACAGCCTTCCTGATGCAAACTATGTTGTTCTCACAGATCAGTGAGCTGAGTGTGGACCTGGAGAGCAAACAGAAAGAGTTTCAGTCTGTGCTAGAAGATAAAAGCTCACTGGAGCAGCAGCTGAGCAGCCTGGTAAGAAAGAAAGAAAACCACTACATGATTAAATAATATCAAAATGAAACAGTTATGTGATATTCACAAAGGGGACGATGTTTCTTCTTTGATTTGCAGAAGTTTCTGCATGTAAAGTGAATTCATATACAAGTACCCAAGTACTGCACATAAGTGCAATTTTGAGGTACTTGTATTGTACTTGAGTATTTCCATTTGATGCTGTTTTATATTTCCACTGTACTTTTACTGCAATACTTTACCTACATCAAGCTCATAATACTTCTGTACTTTAACTACATCAACTGTGATACACTGTGAAACTTGGCGCATTCTAGTGCTTCAACTATTCTGATATCTATAGATTATTAAAATGATTAATTGATTAGTTGTTTGGTTCATAAAATGGTGTAAAATGTTGATCATTATTCCCAAAGCTGCAGATTCAGTCTTAAATGTCTTTTTTTGTCCAGGCTAACAGTCCACAACCCAAAGATCATCAGTTTACTGTTATAGAAGACTAAAGAAACCAGAAAATAATCAGAGAAGAGAAGCTGGAACCAGGGAATTCAAAAGTTTTCTTCTTAAAAATGACTCAAATCTATTAATAGATTATCAAAATAGTTGGTAATTAATGTATAAGTTGGCAACTAATCAATTAATCAACTAATCATTGCAGCTGTAGCTCTTTCAAAACAATTCTTGGTTATTTAAATCAATTGTTTTCCCTTTTCCATGAAAGGTGATCATTAAATGTCACTAAATAACACTTATCTTTCGTATTTGCTCTGCTGTTGATTCTTGTAAGTTTCACAACATTAAATTTATACTTTATCAGTGTTTTTAGGTGTCATAGAAAGTTCAGTCTATCTCCATCACTACCAACATGTAATGTATATTTTTGTTGTGTTCTGTTCATGAAAGTGGCCTCATTAACTGAAGTTTTCTGGTGCGAGTCATTACTGCCTGCGTTAGCTCAAGGTGAAAGAATGTTACTATGCAAGTGATTAGCTGGAAGTCAAGCCGACGTTTCTGCATTTTCAGAAACAAACGCTGGAGGAAGCCGAGGAGAAGGAGAGGAAGGCAGCGAAGACCATGCAAGGTAAACACATAACAGATGATTCTCAGCTGCTTCTCTCTTCACAGCAGTTTTTTCTGTCAAGATGAGAGTTTAATTCACGTTGTTCATGCAGAACTGGATCAGAGTGTGGAACAGGCAAAGAAAGAGCAGCAAACCCTGAAAGAGGAGAGTCAGAGCCGAGAGAAGGAGCTGAAAGCCCAGTTAATGCAGGTGAGATCATAAATGCATAAAAGAAATTGAGTAGATTCACTCAAGTCCTGTGCTTTACTGCAAATTTTATGTACTTATACTGTACATGAGTATCTATAATTTTTTATCTTTATACTTTTGACTCTACTGCATTTATTGTAGTAAGGCTGGAACTCTGTTAATCCCACTTTCATTTTTAATTCAAACCTATTTTTGGCTAATATATAAAGACTATATTTAGACTAAAGGCAAAATGTTATTTTCTGTCACTAGAGGTCTCTCGATCAAAACAAAAGACGGTGTTGATGATGTCATTATGTAGTGTTGGATCATGGGAGTTGTTGTTTTCTCCTGGTCGGGATTCTTTCAGTGTTCATCTTTTTATCCTCAGACTTCTGTCTCTCACAAATAGAACAAAAGATGGAATAAAACAGCTTCATGTTAAATATCTGTGTTTCTCCGACAATGTTCGGTGGACACCGGACGTCTCTGATAATTTAAGATCGAAACGATCAGGAGATTTTTTTTACCAGGAGATGAATTATCCTCTCTCTTCAAAACAAACAGAAGAAAACACTGAACAACAGTTTCACCTTATAAATATTATAGATAAATAACAAAACAACCAACTAAAAAGTGGCTTAAAAATGGAAAAGTTACATGTTGGGCATTTATTTAGAAGTTTCTTACAGTCATTTACTTACTAAACAAACTGTTAAATGGTTAAATGTTTTCTAAATCGAGGTGAGCTCCGCTGTGTTTTTATGAGCATTGTGTCTCCAGCAGCGTGGAGGAGCCCAACACTGCCGCTGCAGCAGGGGGCTTCAGAAATAAAACACAAATACACACTGACTTTTCTTCAACCCACTCGAGTTGGATGAAGCTGTGTAAAACGCTGCAGTGTTGCCTTGTGCTTTTACTCATTAGTGCTGGAGTTGAGCTCTCTGTGGGTGACGGTTTTAAAGGAGAGCTTCACAATCTTTGTGGTCTGTCTAAAAACAACTGAATTGAATTCTGCTCTCCGTAATCAACCCTTGTACTAATAATGGCTGTTTAAGTATCCCCTCCTCATGAGTTTGTATCTTAAGCTGCAACATTATAAGTTAGACAATACATTTAAATTGACAAAACATCACTTTGAAAAACACAATACACAATATAAAAGGGTATTAATTTAAAGTTCCCATATATACACTCCTCCTTTACATTTCTCATGTAAAGGAGAACTACACATTTCTGTTGTAATTGTTGTTTTGCTCATTGTTTGACTCATTACTAAGTATTGTTTATGTAAATTTAACAGTTTGTTGGGTTTTGTTATTGAGAATATTCTAGAGAATTTTCCAGAATATTCTGTTTATAATAAATAAACATTTCTCTAAAGCATATGTTTCTGTTTACATGTTAAGAGTATTGCAAACTTGAAAAAAAACATTTAAGGTACATTTGGAACAGATAAAAAATGTGTGATTTATATGCGATTAATCACGATTAACTATAGACATTCTGTGATTAATCACGATCAAATATTTTAATCAATTGACAGCCCTAATATTTTTACCGCTCCTCCATCTCTGAGTTTTAATGTAAGTCAGTGGATTCAAACCCATGATTTTCTTTTTGAGGTGAATGACCAAGTATAAATGAAATGTGAAGATCAGTAAAATAAAATGTATTGCAGCAAGAGAGAAAAAAAATTAAATATCTGCAATCATGTCATATTACGTCATAGTATACATTACATCATAGGGCAACACACACACAGTAACATCTATATATTAAATGTGTGTGAGTACAGATGATATTAATAGAAAAGAAAAGCCTTAAGGGGTCACATTAACATACAAGACCAGAGAGGAACACATGAATCACTACTTTGTTTTCCTGTCAGTATTAGAAAAGTATTTTGTGATTTCAGCAGAGAAATTTAGTTTTTTTGTGACTTTCTGACAAGGAGAAATTACTCCAAGCTGAACATTAATCACTGTGTTGGGATAGCGTGTTCTGTCGAGGAACAGTTGTTTTGTGATCTCGGGAGCAGGAGCTTGTAATAAATCATATTTGTGTATTAACTACAGTTTATAAACATATACAATGTGAAGCTGGAAGTTATTAATGTATTTGTCTGTTGGTATTTTCCAGGCTACTGAAAAGTCAGAGAGGACGTTGCTGTCGCTGCAGCAGCTGACCAATGAGAATAAAGCTCTGGAGACACAGGTAGGAAAGTTCTGATAAGAAAACCTGATGTCTTGGTTTTAACCCGTGGACCCACAAACTGTCTAAAACGTTCCTATAGGGCTGCAACTAAAATTCAACAAATGTTATGTTCTGTTAGCGGATTAATCTATCGATTATGGAAATGATTTATCGATTTATTTATTTTTTTTGTGTTGTTTCATAAAATGGTGTAAAATGTCGATCACTCTTTCCCAAAGATTTAACCAAAAATGGCTTTTTTGTCCAGACCAACGGTCTAAACCCCAAGATCATCAGTTAGCTATTATAGAAAGAAACCAGAAAATAATTAGATTTGAGAAGCTAGAACTAGAGAATTTGGACATTGTCTTCATAAAAATTAAAAAAAACTCAAATCAATCAATTATCAAAATAGTTATAGCGATTAATGTAATATTTGGCAACTTCTCAATTGCCAATATTAATAACACCAAAACATGTCTTATTGATGTCTTATTCACTTACTAGAGAAATCCACAGCTTCATGTACATATGCATGTGTGTTGTGTCCACCGCCCTGTGAACGGATCCACACATGCTCATGCTGACGTTTAGTGTTTGTGGCCTGCAGGCTTTTTATTCCCACACTGACTGCATGTGACGATGTCATTGCATTAAATCAACCATGCATGAAGCACTGCGAGTCCTCTCTCTCTCTCTCAGCCTCCATGTCTCTACAGACCATCTGTAACTTTTATCAGTCAGACTGGTAACACTTTATTTGAATCAGGGTCCATAAGACTGTCATAACACTGCCATAATTGTGACATGACATCTGTCATGAACAATATAGAATGCCAATGACATGGCAAAACATAAACACACCTTACTGTCAAACTTTAGATAAACTATTGAGCTTGTGAAATCATAATGAACAGCACAATCAAAATGGTCCTGTGATAGCTAATGTCAAAATGAAACATATGACAGTTAAATGTCACTGTAACAGAAGCTTCTTCTCTCTGCTCAGCCATGTTACTGTAAGTTGTGATGTAATCCCGCACGTGTGTGTGTGTGTGTGTGTGTGTGTGTGTGTGTGTGTGTGTGTGTGTGTGTGTGTGTGTGTGTGTGTGTGTGTGTGTGTGTGTGTGTGTGTGTGTGTGTGTGTGTGTGTGTGTGTGTGTGTGTGTGTGTGTGTGTGTGTGTGTGTGTGTGTTTTATGATGCATGGCTGGACAGAACATTGCTTCAGTTAATGGACGGTTGACTTGAGATCCGTTTCCAACATCTGCAGTTAAAAAGTGTTGACGACTGATGATTGGATGAATCAGCAATAATTCCTTGTTTTAGTCATTTTTGCTCTAAATTAATTAAAATTATTTTAATATTCTGACCATCTTTATATTTTGATTACTTTCTGTGCTAAACTTATGAACAGTAGTATAGTAGTAGTATAGTTTACCAGCTGCTGCTAATTTTGTGGCTGGTCCTATGTTAGATAAAAAAAATGCTATACAAATAAAGTTTGATAAAACAGGAGATCATAAAATTATGTTTTTATTACTTTAAATATGAAAATTGACAATTTTCAAAATCAATTTTCTTAAATTCTGGCAAATTTGACTGAAAACACTTCATAAAATCTGTATCAGTTGCACAAAAATACTTTAAATATAAACTTTAACTATATTTTTGCCACATGTAATGCCTTTATTATACAGTGACAGTTATGAAATTACAGGAAACAAGGGGAGAGAGACAAAGAATCCCTGATGGAGTTGTGGATTTGCTTAAACTAGATGTGACATGCATCATAACAAGAGTAAGACTAAAAGAAATGTATTTCATGTTTTTACCCTCTCTTAAACGTAAAAATGTTTCAAACAAGAGCTAAAGATTAAGAATGTAAAAGGATTAAAGCCCTAAATGTTTTGGTTTCCAACTATTACATTATTCACAAACAATTTTGATATTCGATTAATTGATTCAAGTCATTTTTAAAGAAGAAAATTTTCTAATTCTCCAAATAATTTCTTTAGTCTTCTATAATAGTAAACTGATGATCTTTGTGTTGTGTTGCCCTGGACAAGAAAAGACATTTTAGGTTAAATCTTCAGCTTTGGGAAACAGTGATAAACATTTTACACCATTTTATGAACCAAACAACTAATTGATTAATTGTTTCAGTAATTGTTAATTGTTGTAGATTAATCATCTTTCCAAATTGTTGTTAGTTGTTGACTGAAACAGCAAAGGAGAAACCTTAATAATTCAATACAAAGCATGTGACTCATATTAAACATTGTGAATGAAAAGCTTATAGAGTGTGATAGCGAGGAAACAGGATTGCGAGCAGCAGGGAGGGGGCGGGGCTTAGCCTGAGTGGAGCAGATTCTGCCTTATATAATGAGAGAGAGAGAGAGAGAGAGAGAGAGAGAGAGAGAGAGAGAGAGAGAGAGAGAGAGAGAGAGAGAGAGAGAGAGAGAGAGACTCAGACTCTCAGTTTCCCCCCGGCAGCGTCCACAGTCAGGATCAGAGCTGATGTTTTATTGATGCTCAGCTCGTGTTGGAGTGTGTGTGTGTGTGTGTGTTATAGCTGGAGGCTGAGCGGCTCAACGCTGGCACAGCAACAACTCCGCTCTGTTTTAGCACGTGAACATTTGTAGGAGCTGTATCGGTATTTGTTGGTATGGACATAGCTGCCCTGCATCAGGGTTTCTCCAGCAGCATCTACTCACCTCACTACCAGGTAGGATCATCTCTGAGAGGAAAAAAATAAAACGCCTCAAGCATTTAAGGCAGAACGATGATGATAATGAGACTGTTTTCCGGCTTCGCTCGCTTGCTCTAATTAGCTTTTGTAAATGACTGCATTTGTTCACGTTGATGTCAGGTTTGGTGTTGCAGCCCGTGTGTGTAACCAAGCGGCACACATCTCGTGGACATTCCGCATGTTTGCACGTGTGCGTTGTTTGCAGTGACTCAGAGCTGGAGATAAATACTGAGCTGTCAGAAACTCAGCGGAGGCTGTGACAAGTACTGTACTTATTTTACTTGACAGTATTTCAGTCTGAGGCTACTTTATACTTCACTATATGTCAGGGAAATGTATGAATGGAAATTTCAGGAAATATTGTTCTTTTTCCTCCGCTACATTTTTTTTGCAGCTTTAGTTTCTTTCAGATGCAGATTTGACCCATTAATAACATAAGAAGCTTTAAAATCCAACCCGTGTTAAAGATAAAACCAGTGGTTTCAACCTTTGAGTGTTTGTCGTCTTACAAACAGCAGAATGTAGTCGGTTGACATTTCACGTCTAAATGTTAACAGCTCCACCAAATACATATTTTGTTCTCTAAACTTTTCATATGGTTCCATTTCAATAAGTGTTGACAGGAAATCTAAGTTCAGAGACAAAGTCTTCTTCTTTTCTCTCCCATTAATTCCATTATCTCAGGACCTCTTACGTTTATCTGCTGACCCTTTGGAGGGGCCTGACCCCTAGGTTGGGAACCACTGGACTGAACTAGTTAATTTTATATAAAGCAGTTAAACCAGCTCCGCCTCCAGCAGCTACAACAGTAACATGCTGCTAAATAATGATGCTGCATGTTAATAATCTGATGGTGTATCAGTCAGAGACAAAACCAACACTTTACTGCAACTACATGTACTTATAATAATTCTTTTTTTTCTTAGAAGTATAACCTTTCATGCAGGACTTGTACTTATACTTGTACTGATCTGTCAGAAACTCAGATGTGAAGCAGCAGAAACGGTTGATGACTCACTTGATGAAGTGTCAAAGTAAAATGAGGCTGCAGACGTCTCACACTTACACATGTTTTAAAGCTTTTATTTACATGTGACACATTGATTTTAAAGTCATGCTCGTCCTAATTAATTATTGATTATTGCTATTTTAAAGCTGCAGAGACTTCGTCACTGCACATGTTTTAAACAAAGATCAAGATTAAAGATTTCTGCTCCAAAAACGAAGTTTGCCTGAAGCGAAGTCGGAGGAGCCGATGTCTCCTGGGCTATTTTGTATGGACTTGTAGTTGTACTGAAACAATTATTTGATTAATTGATTAATCGTCAATTGAAAGATATTTTTAATGATTGTTTTTATCATCTAAGTAACATTTTAAGAGAAAATATCTCCAATTTACAGATTCCAGGTTCTAAAATATGAAAGGCTTGTGAGTAATTGATAATGAACATATTTATTAATTGCAGTTTAGAATACAACAAAGAAATGTAATTAGCCATAAAAATGTCTACATTCAATTCTGTTTCTTCTTTCTGACTCAAGCTGCAACTAGTGATTGTTTTCTGAATCAATTAATCAGCTGGTTATTATCTCAATGCATCATTTAGCTTGTCTAACATAACATAACAAAACAGCACAGATAAAAAATTAAAAAGCCCAAAGTGAATCAATAGTTAAAACCCCAATATATCAAACTTTGTACAACACAAAGACAAGGAAATCCGGCACATTTTCACATTTGAGACCTTTAAATAAAGGTGGATTTTTTTACTTTAAATTTACTATCGCTTTAAAAACAGTCATACCTCTGACCCTCATTATGTCTCTTCCTGTGCAGCTCGAGGCTTTGAAACAGCAAAACTCCAAATACCAGGAGCAGCTGAGTCTGTCTGCGGAGCGTAACAGCTCAGAGAACCAGCGCATCGGAGACCTCTGCAAGGAAATGTAAGAGCTCACACCAGTAAAAGTATTTTTTTTTTGTTTGTTTTTATTATCAGAAGGTGAAACCAGACGACTGCTCATTAACCTGATAGAGTGAGTTTGTGGTGTGGGAGGCTACAGCTCAATAAATTACAGCAGCCGGTCTGCATTTAATTTCTCTTCTAACACAAAGAGAAGACTGTGTCTAAACGTTGGTGATTTAATTGTCTTTAAATGGTATAAACATGTAAAAAAAAACATGTCAATCGTGTCATTAATGCAGCTCCAGCTGTAAATCTGCAGGCAGAGAGACAGCCACACAGTAAATATGGTGGGAATTATTGTATGGCTCATAATTAGTCAGAGGATGCGATTAAAAGCGATTATGGATATGATGGCGGTGTAAAGTATATTATTATCACAGTTATAAAAAAATAAAAAGCCTTTAGGTTTTGAGGGTATCATCATTTACTTTACTTTAAATCTCCCGTGTACAATATATAATCAGTAGATAAATAGTTTATTACACTCTATAATGTATAATGTAAGAAGTGTTAATCATAGAAAATATGTAGAACAAAGCTGACAAATAATGTACATTAATTTAGGCTGTAAATGAATATTTTCATCATCAATTAATTGTTTAGTCAAGCACATTTTTTTTAAAGACAAAATGCCTTGTTTAGTTTCTCTGAGGCTGCGATCTTTAATTTCCACGTTTTGTCCTGATTATTAATTGGTGAATATGATAAGAAAAGCTTCAAATCCTCATATTTGGAAGCTGAAACCAGAAAATAGAGAAAAAGTAGAAAAACACTTTAAGATTAATTATCCTGGATTCTCATGTCTCCTCCTCACATCGTGTTTTCATGTTTTCATCTCGCTCTGTTGTGTTTATTGAGGATCTCCGGCCTGACATTGAGGTTTATTTATAGACTGTGTGTGTGTGTGTGTGTGTGTGTTCTCAGTTGCATGTGTGTGGAAGCATGTGGTGCGTTTGCACGTGTGCCACCAGGGCCCGCAGCTGTGACATCACAGCTCCAGATGGACGTAATTGGCTGTATTATAGTCATCAGTATGTAGCTTCCTGTCAGGAGGAAAACAAAAGCTGCTTCGTCCTCCTCCTGGAGCAGTAGGCAAATTAATCCTAAAATATAAGATTTCTATGTTATATTAATAATGAATTATTAATATTCATTAAATATTTCTAACAATGTCTTAGATAAATCTTACTTCCTCCTCCTCCATCCTGACAATGTGTTTCTCTTCCTCCATCCTTCCTTCATCAGTCTGCTGCTGTTATGTAATCGCTCCGTCTGTCTGCCTGGGACCGCCTGGCTATGACATCACAGTGTGTGTGTGTGTATGTGTGTCTGTGTGTGTGTGTGTGTGTGTTTGGGGGGGGAATCAATGTGGCTTTGTGGCATGAAAGAAACATCTGTACTCACCACAGGTCTGATGTGTGTTTCTGTATTTGTGTCGTTGGTGCTTCTGTTTGTCAAATCCTGATCAACTCGTCTGTTAAAGCCGCAATGGATATCAAAAACGTTTCATGTCCACAACTTTAATGTTTGCCGTGTGCAAACAAACTTTACGTCACCATCCGCTGACTAGAAAAAAAAAAGCCAGAAAAAAGATATTGGGTGTACACCAGCAAATACTGGGTGTGCCAAATTTATTTTCAACAGTGTTACACCTTCACAAACATTCAAAAGAATGTATCTCTCTCTGATATCTCCAATACAACATGATTAACACAAAACATATCCACACCTTCTGTGTGTTCTATCAGTAATAGTCACGGTAATAACACGGTTGAACTGGTTTGATATTGGATTTGGGTATTCGCCACATATTCAACAGATTCAAAGACTCATTTAACTTGTGTATGTGTGTGTTTGTATGTATAGTATACATGTATAAGGGCTAAATAATTAAATATTTGTTCATACATATATATGATATATATGTGTATATATATGATATATATATGTATATATACAGTTAAAAGACACACCGTCCCATTCAAATAGATGCGAAAGTGTGTCCAAACTTTTGACTGGTGCTATTTAATGTGCAAAAATATTTTCACCAAAACACAGATGAATGCAGCTTTTCAGATTATTATTAGATTATTTAGGGTGTAAATCGCTTTTCTTGATTTTATTTCCATTCGGTGAATCATCAAGCTGCAACGATGTGTATGAAACAACCAATGAAACATTTTAGTATTATCGGAGAAGCTGGTTCCTCTGTGTATTTTATGAGGAATACTGGACGTAGTTCATTGCAGGATGTTATAAAGGCAGAGTTAATGTAATTATACAGCAGGCAGCGAGATATTTTACCCAGATGGTGCTCAGACGGAGAAATTAGTCACACAGAGCTTCAGAGCGCCTCCTTTGACACAAATCCCAAGAATGACCCACATGGAGATAAACTGCTGAAAAACCGTTTGGTTCTGGCCTCCGAAAATATCCATGTTCATACATTCCCTGACATCACTGTCTCGGAGTCTAAATTGAATCACAGATTAAAGTATCAGCTTTTTAATATCCCAATGGCATTTTTCCATCCATGGATGCAGACTGTATCACTACTGTACATAAACCGCTCTGTTTTACTGTTTTTCTGTCAGCAGGATGCAGAAGGAACAGGAGCAGCAGAGATTTCTGAATGATGATAATTAGACTGTAAAATATAGATCATCACATGTCAGCTCTACAGATACAAAATAAATAGATTTTCCATTAACGTGAGATGTAGCAGGTGAAAAAGGTAAAAAAAATGAACTTGGTAGTGAGCTTTCCCAATTATATAATATGTTAACAATATGCACAGATGTATTTAAGAAGTTTATAATTTGAGTAAATAACAAGAAATCCACGTGAAGTGAAATTCTGCTTCTATTCTTTGTTGATGCAGCCAGAGGAAAATTCCTGAAGCTGCGGAAAAGGCCAGAATATACAGGTGCTTCTCAGATACCCAGAATATAGGTGACAAGCTTGGAGTTTTCATGATCTATAAGATAGAATCGTCAAAATTACAATAAATAAAGGCTTTAAACAAATCTATATAATATAGGACTCAACATGCTTCAATGTAGACATGTAGTTCCATTGTTCCATTACATCATTACGTGTTAGCAGCAAATAACTTTTTAGGATTTTGTACCTTTTGTCATTACATCACAACTCTAGAGTCGTCAAGATAATTTATACTGTAAAAAATAGTCAAATATAGGCTTTTTATAATACTCTAATTAATTCAGATGCATCTGTTAAATCAATGAAGAGTTAAATCAGGCACAAATATTCTAATAGGAATGTGTCTGATTGACCTGCAATGATTAGGCGATTGTTTAGATGCTAACTGTTTCATTAATCGCCAACTATTTTGATAATCAATTAATTCTTTTTTTTTTTTTTTTTTTTATAATTTTTAAGCAGAAAACATCCAAATTCTCTGGTTCCAGCTTCTCAAATCTGAATAATTTTTTTAAATTATTTTTAGTCTTTCAAATAGCAAACGGATGATCTTTTGGTTGTGGACTGTTGGTCTGATTTTCGGTTGAATGTTCTGCTTTGGGAAACAGTGATCGACAACTAATCGATTAACAGATGTAAACACGATTCACACCTGCTATTATGCTGAGACTTGACTGTTTTGTTTGTTTCTGTCAGTGAGGAGCTGAAACTGGCCTCCCAGACGACTCAGCATCATGAGGAGGTACCAGCTTTCCTTATTATTTCATATTATATGAATGATTTCCTTCATCCTGTTATAAATCAGATCTTAAAGCTTAAAGACGGGTTCAGCTTCTATTTAACTGCTTCTGTGTGTATTTTTCATTCTCAGCCCAACGAGGATCATAACAGTCAACATACAGACATGAAAACCAGGTGAGAATTATTCACTTAGAAGTGAAATAGATTTAAATTCTCTCCGTCTTTCTTGTTTTGGTACAAAAAGGTGACAAATTAGTCAGAAACCGAGATGCCAGCGAAAAAATATACAAACAATAAGACTTAAAAGTGGTGATAAGTATTTTTAGCTGAGTCTGAGAACAACGGAAGCTCGGAATCTTTGATTTTTCCCACTTGCACCTGTAGGTTCTGTCCAGGAGTGAGTGAGAACAGAAACCTGGTGTCGTCTCACAGGTCTCGGTTCTGTAATCAGAGGATTAATAAGCCACTGAAGTTGAGAGTGAATTCTTAATAACGAGCTGGTGACAGACGGCAGAGCAGAGATGACAGAGGAGGATCAAAGACGTGTGTGATGTGAGATGAAGGCAACAGGAGTGAAGGGACGGGGAGACGGAGGCGGTGACCGCAGGGAACCCGAGAGGTGACGGATTAGTAGAGCAGAAGTAATAAAGGTGGAGGGAGAGAAGGTTCTCAGGTGAAAAGCAACGACTTCTCATTACTTCCATTCGTCCACACATCTGTCACATCTGTCACAGGGACGTCGTGTCAGCTGAGCATTGTTGGACGCTCTAATCGATTTTTGGAGGCAGGAGGTGAAATTTCTTGACATTATTGTTTTGAATTTATATGGATCTTTGGCTTCTTGCCGTTTTATCGCTGCTTTATGGAGCCGTTAAATCCAAAAGATCCTGATGCCAGAAGGTGGAAGAAACTTATTGAAGTCTGAGGTTCGTCTGCCAGACAAACTAATAAAAAAGGCCTTAACATTTATATTAATAAAGCACTAATTCAGGAAATTATGTTTAGTCTTTTCAGAGATGAAAAACTGAGACTGAGATGATGCTGGATTTTACATCTCTAACCAAAAATAAAGAGATCAAAACTGAAATATAGTTTTAGTTATTTATTTGCTGCGATTAGTATCTTATACTGATCTGTATTGTGTTTGTTTAAAATTTCTGTCTCCATTTAAGACAATCCAACTTCTACTTCTATTGGCAGAATGCAAAACTTTAAATATCTCTAAGCTACAGGAGGCTAAAAAGACAATTTGATTTGTGCGCAGTTTGAGTAAAGTTGACGCTTTGTGTTTTTTCTACAGAGAAACCATCTCGAATCAGGAATCAGTCTTATTCTCAGACAAAGATCAGGAGCTGGAAACTCTGAGGAATGAGGTCCTGATCTTATTATTTCATAGCAACTCATTTAATCAGAACAGTCTGAGCTGTCGCTTTATGAGGTTTATGTGCTGTTTTGTTCTATCACTGCAGATCGCCATGCTGCGAGGAGAAAACGCCACGGCCAAGACGCTGCAGGTGGCCGTGAATACCCTGGAGAAAGACAAAGCTCAGCTGCAGAGTCGCGTTCACAGATTAGAGCAAAGGCTCATGGGAACAAAGACGTCGGAAGGAGGAGAAAGGGAAGCTCTGCCCTCAGGTGAGGAGACGACGACCCGAGCGTCCATGCAGACATTTATTGTCGTCTGTTTTTCTGACCGTTTGTTTGTGCAGGCAACGCAGCTCTGGAGCAGCTGAGGGAGGAGAAGGAGTTCGCTGAAGGACAGGTAAGACTCTCCAGACGATGTTGTTTTAAGGTTCACGGCAGCTCGCTGTGCTGATGTGTCGATTTGTCCCCATCAGATCAACTTCCTGAACAGCGTGATCGTCGACCTGCAGCGGAAAAACGAGGAGCTGAAGATCAAACTGAAGAAACTCGCCCTGACCGAGTTCAACGGCAACGACGGGACCGACAGGTACAAAAAAATAAATGAAAATAATAGAAACACAACTAAAAAACAGCTGTAGAACAGAGGATCGACTAGAAACTTTTCAAGCAAGAACAAGAACGACAGTGTGGTTTTGGCTTGTCATGTGAAAGCTTGATAGACATTTTTCACAATTTTCTGACACTTTATGCGTCAAATGATGCATCAATGATGAATAGTGATTAGTCACAGTTTTTAACGATAGCTGCCCGCACTTTCAGAACAACATTGTTAAAGTCGACTTCACAACAGATGATTGACAGCTCTCTCTTTCTCTCTCTCTTTTCTTTTTCCTACACTGGACTGATTGAATGTTCCAATTTTCATTCTGTCCAGACAAAAGATTAGAGAAGTTCTGAGAAGTGATTTATAAGTTAAAACATCTCTCACAATGTTTTAAAAAAAAGCCTTTTCTTAATGCAGGATCAATTTTATTCCTGACATGTCTTAATAGCTTTATTGTTACTATGCAAGAATAGAAAGTCACTATGTGATGTGAGAGATGTTGAACTATTTAATTGATGGGGGGGGGGGGGGGGGTGTAAGTTTTCAGAGAATAATTTCTCAGGGGGACATAAGAAAATAAATATTAAATACTACTAATAAATAAATAAATATTAAAAGTACTATACTACTATACTACCATAATAATCTGGCCCTATCTTCTTCTTTCTCCGTCCTTTGCATCTTGTCTTGCAGGTTAAAGCCCTCAGCATGTTCAAATGTTTTAAACAATGATATTAAAAGTAATAATAGTAGTTATAGCAGTGTTCCATATTTATTTATATTCATACATAAGGAAAATTAAATCATGAATCAATGAGAGAAAAAATATGAAAATCCACATCCCCTTTCTCTACTCTTCTTCCTGTTCCCTTCTTCCTCCCCCTTAGTCACAGAATCTGGGCAAAACCACTTTGAAGAATAAGGCGGGGGGGTTCATAATTTTTCAACAATTAAGAAAAGCATTGTTTTACATTTAGCAGCATTTGTGTTGTGCATTTATTTAACATTCTTTAGTATTAAAAATGATTTCTTTGTGTTTACAAAGATTTTTTGGGGGGGACAACTTTGTGGAAGGGGGGGGGTCACGTCTAGTAACATGTGTTAAAGGAGCAGTCCAATGTTTTTATAGCTGTAATGTAACCCTAACCCTAAGGAACAGTTCTGTGTCCATATTGGACTTGACACTGATTGATATGATAATTTATATTATTATTATTATTGACTGATTTTTATTCTTGTAAAACAGACTTTTAAAATGTAACTGAATGGTTGTCATGTCTCATGTCGGCGTCTCTTTTCTCTGTCTCAGTTTTGACAAAGGTGTCTCCAAGCGGGAAAAGAAGGCGACCCCACGTCTGTTCTGTGACATCTGCGACTGCTTCGACCTGCACGACACCGAGGACTGCCCCACCCAGGCCCAGAGCCCCGACTCCGTACCTCACTCCACGTATCACGGCAAAGCGTCCGATGAGCGTCCGTACTGCGACATCTGCGAAGCCTTCGGTCACACCACCGAGTCCTGTAACGACGATCAGACCTTCTAGCGTCTTAACCTCCTCCTTCCCCTTTAAGCACATTTCACACTCCCGTTACATTCCCCACAAACTCCACCCGAAAGCCTGACTAAAGCCCCGCAGATTTTTTCCATAATGTATTTTTATACTGTATTTATGCATATCACTGGTAGCCACCGTCCTGATCTAAATCCTGAAGAGAAACTCTTCTGCTTGTCCAAATATGCTGCTTTGGTGCAATATTGATGTTTATAACTGAAGGAATCCGTCCTCTGCACTCGTCCTTTTCTTTTTTTTTTTACGTGTTGTTTTTAATCTACGTTTTAAATAAGCAGAAGTGATGTTTCACATGTATGTTTTTTTTTTAGGCGCTTTATCTCTTTATTAACCCCCAAAAAGCACAGTTCCGAATGAAGGGAAAAAGAAGAATCTGTCCGACTACATTCCTGTGAAGCCACAAACCGACCTGAGTGACACTGCCACGCCAGACACTTTGCGTCCGGTAACATTTCACATGTCGACCTGAAAGCTGCAGGCTGCTAAAAACTAAAGAGTTAAAGGCGATTATCTGCAAATGTCACTTTGTTGGTTTCAGAAAGTGGCAGAAATTGACAGTTTGAGGCTCAGACACTGTTTGATTTTTCCAACAAAGACTAAGAGTGTTAAAATCTTGAAGACTAGCAACACTACAAACTTATGCAAAGTTCAGTTTTGACTTTGAAAAAAATTCCTGACTCAAAATTCACTTTCAAGCTTTCCCCAGAGCTTCCAACTGCATCTTCATCAGAGGATTTTCTGATTGTTTTTTTTTTTTTAGAGGAGAACATTTATTTATAGAATAGAATAGAACCATTATTGTTTCAAAATACGAAGGCCTGAAGTTGTTTTTTTCCAGATTTTGATGCATTTTGAAGTATCAGGTCAGCAAATTGAAGTAGAAAGGGCAAAATTCTGAAAAAATTCCTAAATTTTCCAAAAGGTTTTTCATGTTCACTTGAGGTTCTTTTTATAAACAGATTTGTGAAATAAGTTCTGACGTAGCAAACATTTAACTAATGTGAATAATCAGCTGTTTCTGCTGTCGCCACCTTCACGCATTTCCCACACTAACTAACACTAACTGACATAAAATAACTATTACAACTCTCCATTTTCTCTCATATATGATGGTTTTGTTTCCGGACTCTCAACCTCTATTTATTCTAGTTTATTTGCTCCTCATTTATCGTAATTTTCGACAGAAATACAACTTGAGAGGAAAAATTTGGTGAGGAAAACTGTAAGATGTGGTTGAAAGCTCAAGGAAAGAAAATAGTCGAAGAAAGTTGAAAATATAAAAGTCAGGTTCATCATGTAATAGAAGAAAAAAAATCACTTGCCTACGGTAACTCTGGAGGAATATTTTTAAAGACTGAAACAATAAGTCTGACGCAGCATTTTTTTAAGCTTTAAGATACTTTTTGTCAAACTGTGATTTAAATATTTAATAGAAATTGTCTTAATGTGTTACAAGTACAACTGTAGTTTAACAGCACATATAGAAACTATGTTTGGACACATTATGCAGAACAGAGATTTGTATGAAGTGACTATAAAAAGCTGTTTGTGTTTCAGGCTCCACTTGTAGCTGTTCTGGAGCTTTCACTCATAATCGCACTATCTTCCTCAGCAGGTGGAGTTATTCAGTTGTCATGGATTTGATTTCTCTCTGGAACAACTCTGGACTTTTCATCCATGTTGGTTTGAAAGTTGAGATTTAAAGTTCATCTGTTTCCCTGATAATCAACCTAAAGCTCCAGAAAACCTACTAAAAGAAACTCGTGGTGAGATCAATCCAAGGTCACTGATGATCTCTCTCGACATTTTTACTTTCTGTCAGCTCACAGGTTAAAATCCTGAATTGATGCTACTGAAAGTTACTGAGAATCTGTTGTGGTTAACAATGGAGTTGTTGCATTGTGTCATTTATTGTCTGATCTGTCATGATGCAGCAGATATTCCTACAGGAAGATAAGCTAACACTGATGAAGCTGTAGAGTCTGCAGTAGATGAGCTTTTAAAGGCAGCTGCCTCATCATGTTACAGACGTCGCCCAGATGAAACTATGGAAGCCTTGACTGACTAACTTTGTTTTTGCACTGTCCACTTTAAAGATTCAAGAAACATACAGCGCTTTAACTTCATGATTCTAAACAAATGTTCCTTCATCATGAAGACTGGTACAGATTCTTCAGTGCTGCCCCATTTCAGATTAAAGTGGGATGTTCTGGGAAATATTTTTAATTTCTAATGGAGTTTTAGCAATAGACGAGTCGATTAATATCACTTACCTGTAAATATGAAGCTGCAGCTGCTTAAAGAGGATGAATTCTGCACAAGTCCAGATCTACATTTAGATTCTGGTTTCTACTAGTATGTTTTTGTATGATTTACAGTTAAAACTCTTTATCATATACTGGTCCTTTCTGCAGCCTCAGTTCAGCCTCTGTCTACACAAAACAGGGTGTTTTAGCTCCTGTCTCTTTGAGGCTCCGCCTCCCAGTACGCATGCATTGTTCTGATTGGTCAGCTTCAGGAAGCTTCCGCCAGTTCTCAAGACTACATAAACTATAGGAGCAGGATTTCACTTCTCGCAATGTAAATTTATCAAATACATTCCGACATGTTCCCACAGGGAACAACATCAACACATGGAAACACCTTAGCAACATCTAGCTAGCACGCTAATGTAACAAACGAAGCATCAGAGCAGGTTGAAGCCTGACTTTTGACTTACTTGGAGCATTTCTACAAACATTTACCTGAAGTTTTGGAACTTTGACCATATTGTGTTTGACCAGTGTAAAAGTAACAGAAAAGCACAAAAAACATAATATAGCCCCTTTAACGTTAGAGTAAATCTAGAAATGGGTAGTAGCTAGTGTAGCTCTTTTTTGATTGATTGATTATTAATAAGCTTTAGACATGCTAGTAGGCGGCTAACTAACTGTAAAATATAAAGGTGGTATTGATTTTCTCCTCTAAGCTAACACAAATTCTGTCAGAAAGCACAGTTGTGTATTTCCCAGAATGTCGAGCCTTTCCTCTTTAGATTAAATGATTAGAGAAACATGTATTTGACCGATTGTGTTCTAAAGCACAATTATTGGATCGTATTGAATCTTCCAGCGTAACAGTGTGTATATAACACATTTAGTAACCATTCACACTAGAGTCTTTGTAAATACTAATCAGAAGTGTCTTCTGATGAACATGTACACACTGCCATGGAACAAAAAGCTTTTATGTGTACTACATTTTTATTTTTCTGCCCTGTTGATAAGGTTGACGTTGTATAATGAGGTTTCTGCTCCAGGGAAATAAAATGCCCATTTGTATATTGACTTTAAATCAAGTGATGCATCTAAATATTAGTGTTATGTTTTATATGTAACATTTTCCAGCAGCATCTCTAAGTGGATTGAAATGATTAATCCTTTCTACAGATGTTGATGTGTTGTAAAATGTCACTGTTTTCTATGTTCTGAATAATCCTGAACACTCAATAGAATACTGAGGAAAAAACAAACTTCTCGTCATGTTTTTGTTTATTTTTATTCTGATTTTACCTCACTGGTGGAAAGTTACTACCTCAGAGAACATTAAACCACACTTTAGTATTATGAGCTCAATCTATTGTAGGAAAGCTATTGTAGTATCATGAGTAGATGTAGTTTAAATATAAATTGGTGTACACTACTGTTCACAAGTTTGGAGTCACTTAGAAATTCCCTTATTTTTTAAAGAAAACCACTGTTTTTTTCAACGAAGATAACTTTAAACTAATCAGAAATACACTCTATACATTGCTAATGTGGTAAATGACTATTCTAGCTGCAAATGTCTGGTTTTTGGTGCAATATCTACATAGGTGTATAGAGACCTACACCCACCGGCCACTTTATTAGGTACACCATGCTAGTAACGGGTTGGACCCCCTTTTGCCTTCAGAACTGCCTCAATTCTTCGTGGCATAGATTCAACAAGGTGCTGGAAGCATTCCTCAGAGAGTTTGGTCCATATTGACATGATGGCATCACACAGTTGGTGCAGATTTGTCAGCTGCACATCCATGATGCAAATCTCCCGTTCCACCACATCCCAAAGATGCTCTATTGGATTGAGATCTGGTGACTGTGGAGGCCATTTGAGTACAGTGAACTCATTGTCCTGTTCAAGAAACCAGTCTGAGATGATTCCAGCTTTATGACATGGTGCATTATCCTGCTGAAAGTAGCCATCAGAAGTTGGGTACATTGTGGTCATAAAGGGATGGACATGGTCAGCAACAATACTCAGGTAGGCTGTGGCGTTGCAACGATGCTCAATTGGTACCAAGGGGCCCAAAGAGTGCCAAGAAAATATTCCCCACACCATAACACCACCACCACCAGCCTGAACCGCTGATACAAGGCAGGATGGATCCATGCTTTCATGTTGTTGACGCCAAATTCTGACCCTACCATCCGAATGTCGCAGCAGAAATCGAGACTCATCAGACCAGGCAACGTTTTTCCAATCTTCTATTGTCCAATTTCCATGAGCTTGTGCAAATTGTAGCCTCAGTTTCCTGTTCTTAGCTGAAAGGAGTGGCACCTGGCGTGGTCTTCTGCTGCTGTAGCCCATCTGCCTCAAAGTTCGACGTACTGTGTGTTCAGAGATGCTCCTCTGCCTACCTTGGTTGTAACGGGTGGTTATTTGAGTCACTGTTGCCTTTCTATCAGCTCGAACCAGTCTGGACATTCTCCTCTGACCTCTGGCATCAACAAGGCATTTCCGCCCACAGAACTGCCGCTCACTGGATATTTTTTCTTTTTTGGACCATTCTCTGTAAACCCTAGAGATGGTTGTGCATGAAAATCCCAGTAGATCAGCAGTTTCTGAAATACTCAGACCAGCCCTTCTGGCACCAACAACCACGCCCAAAGTCACTCAAATCACCTTTCTTCCCCATACAGATGCTCGGTTTGAACTGCAGGAGATTGTCTTGACCATGTCTACATGCCTAAATACACTGAGTTGCCGCCATGTGATTGGCTGATTAGAAATTAAGTGTTAACAAGCAGTTGGACAGGTGTACCTAATAAAGTGGCCGGTGGGTGTATTTCCAGCAACTATCACTCCAGTGTTGGTACAGTGTGTTTGCTCATTGTTTCAGAAGGCTAATCTAATACAATCTGACTGATATAGTATTCTATATGAATCATTAGATTATCATAATATGAAGCATCAGTGTGTCAGTAGCTGTTCATTGGAGATTTTAACAAATCATAACCAATCTTTTCCTCAGAATAGAAATTAATTTATATAGTTTATCTTTTTAGTGGGAAAAAATATGCCAAGAGTCTCAAATCCTGTCTCCACCTTGATGTCAAACATCAAATCCATGAGGAAAAAGCTGCATTTGAATTAGAAAAAGATCCTGAAGTTGTGACACTAATTGTTATGCAGTTAATTTGAGTCTTTCAAGGAACAATTCAAATCTGACTTGTGTTTGTGGGTTTGACTGATTCTTAACTGTTGATCCTCTTAACATTCACCAGTTTAACAGGAAGAGCTGGTTACGTGTTGGGTTAAATCTGAGGTCAAATCTGTTCCTGGGTCTGCTGCGGGTTCCAGGAATCACACCTGGTTCTAATTATCAACTCGTTAACAAGCAGCTGGAGCTCATCAAGGGCTTGATAACGAGTTAATTAGAATCAGGTGCCAGTGAAGAGTTTCCTAAAACAACCTTATTATAATCAAACACATTAAATTGATTTGATGAGACATTTAAACACTGAGGAAACAAGTTCAGTTAATTAACGCACGCGAGTAAAAAAATAAATAAATTACTGAATTGTCACAGTTTGTAAACTTTCTCATAACAAAGTTCTTGAGATGTTAGAGACACAATTTGAAGCGGTTGCAGGTTATTCTCTAGGAGAAATTTATTAAAGCGTCACGACACTGACTTCCTGTTGCCAGCAGGGGTCGGTCTTACGTGATGTGAATATGAACATATACACATGTTTAGTGCGGGACTACTATCGTACACAATCAATTTCATCCAGATTGTATGCTCATTTCCTGGAGAAATCGCCACTTCCTTTTTCATGGCGAAACATCAGAATTTGAGGCGTCACCGTGGTCACGCCGTAAACTGTAGAGCCAACATTTCGAAAACTTATCATCTTAAAGGTCTTTAGATGTCACAGCCAAAGTTTGAAGTTGCTGCTGATAAACCCTGATATTATGTCTGCAAACAGTGTTTCTGTTGATGTTCAATTCAAAATGGCTGACTTCCTGTTGGACTTAGGATATGGGTCCAAGAGGCGTTTTTTGTCTGTCTTGACCTACTTCATGTGTGTGCTGAATTTCGTGAGTCTAGGTTAAAGATAAAGCATGGGGCTTTACATTTGAAAGTTATTTCCTGCTACCAATAAGGGGTGCTATGAGTGTGAGTGGATATGAGTATATCAATATGTTCAGGGCGGGACCCTTATGAAGCATCAGAGATTTGATGCAGATAGGAAGTTGCAAGTGGAAGTTATGATAAGTTGATGACACATGGCGTGGGATCGAAATTATTCACCTGGCCACGCCCACGCCCTCCACTGTTTCCGTCAAGGGATAACTATGCAGATGTGTTCAGGGCAGGGTTGAGGTCATACACAACCAATTTAATCCAGTTTGTATGTTCCCTTCCTGGAGAAATAGCTACTTCCTTTTTCATGGCGAAACATCAGAATTTGAGGCCTCACCGAGGCCACGCCCTCTACTGAAAACTCATGGTTTTAAACACATGTCATCACAAAGGTGTTGACATGCCACAACCACCATTTGACCTGTTTGTGGGTTATTACCCAAGAGAAATTCATTAAAGCGTGACAACAGTGACTTCCTGCTGCCAGCAGGGGGCGGTCTGACGTGGCGTGAATATAAACACGTACACGTGTTCAGAGCATGACCAACATCATACACCATCAATTTCATGCAGTTAGGATGTTCCTTTCCTGGAGAAATCACAACTTCCTTTTTCATGGCGAGACATCAGGATTTGAGGCCTTGCCGAGGCCACGCCCTAACCTTTAGAGCCACCATTTCAATAACTTTTCATCATTGACGTCTTTAGACGCCACAGCCAAAATTTGAAATCACTGCTGATAAATCCCTAGGACTAGTTCGTCAAAGTACGACGCCTGCAAATGGCGATTTCGCTGACGTTCAATTCAAGATGGCCGACTTCCTGTTGGACTTAGGATATGGATCCAAGAGGCTTTTTTGTCCATCCTGAAGTACTCCATGTGTCTGCTGAATTTCATAAGTCTAGGTTAAAGATAAAGCATGGGGCTTTACATTTGAAAGTTATTTCCTGCTACCAACAGGGGGCGCTATGAGTTTAAGTGAATATGAGTGTATAAATATGTTCAGGGCAGGACCCTTATGAAGCATCAGAGATTTGGTGCAGATAGAATATAGCATGTGGAAGTTATGATGAGTTGATGTCACATGGCGAGGGATGGAAACTCGCCGCCTCGCCGAGGCCACGCCCTCCAATGAAAACTCATGGTATTAAACACATTTCATCACAAAGGTCTTGACATGCCAGAAACACAATTTGAAGTGGTTATCCATAATTTCCTCTGAGAAATTCATTAAAGCGTGACGACAGTGACTTCCTGCTGCCAGCAGGGGGCGGTCTGACGTGGCGTGAATATAAACATATACACGTGTTCAGGGCGGGACCAGCATCATACACCATCAATTTAATGCAGTTTGAATGTTCCTTTCATGGAGAAAACACAACTTCCTTTTTCATGGCGAAACATCAGAATTTGAGGCCTCGCCGAGGCCACGCCCTCCGATGAAAACTCACCATTTCAATGATTTTTCATGATCAAGCCCTTTAGATGCTACAACCAAAATTTGAAGTCGCTGTTGGCAATTTCCTAGGACTAGTTCGCCAAAGTACAATGCCTGCAAACAGCGATTTCTGCAACTTTTGGCGATGTTCGATTCAAGATAGTGGACTTCCTGTTGGAGTTAGGCTATCGGTACCCAGGGTCTTTTTTGTCTGTCTTGACCTGATACATGTGTGTGCCGAATTTCGTTCCTCTATGTGAAACTATATGGTGAGGGTGTTCTTTTGAAAAATGTTAGGTGGCGCTATAGAGCCATTTTGCCACGCCCATATTCAAATCGTATAAAATACGTAAATTTTCACCAGGCCCGATGCAGCTGCCAAATTTGGTGAGTTTTCATGTATGTTCAGGCCCCCAAAAAGGCAGTTGATTACGCGGAAAAAATCTGAAGTGTCAAACGAAGAACAATAGGGCCTCGCGTACCGTGACTGCCTTGCAGTCGCCGCTCGAGCCCTAATAAAATAAAACTCCCAAAATGTTTTGTGAATTTTATTAAGAAAACAAACCATTGGACATGATAAAAACCAAGCACTACTGATGGAATAAATAAGTCAAACCAAACCATAAATCTGTACAAGATCTAAAGTGAAACAAAATGGTCCCAAGGAAAAAAAAACAACATACAAGATTTTATATCTCACAGCTCTTTTTTTGTTTTGTTTTTTTTTTTTGTTTTTTTTTGTTTTACACACAATTATGAGCAAACTATAAGCAATCGGCTCGATCAGGTGAAAGCTACAACGTAAGTGAGATTTATTTTAAACTGAGTACATAATGCTGTTTATAACTGTTAATGTCAATACAATAGCATTTTAAGTTCCAGCGCTGCTGGACTGGGAATGAGGTATATGCTAATCCATCCTCGAAACTGAGACAATTGTCATTTAAAAAAAAATTTTTATTTCTCTCCATCCATGTGAATGCTGATTTGCTGAAATCGGATCAAGTAATTCTGCGTCGTAACGAACTTCCATAGCCCCTGTTGTATGAAGTCATTGGTTTGCAGTGATTCAATTGATTTCAATCCATAATCACAAGTAAATATTGATCGATGAAACTAAATGTTACGCATGTGTGAGGTTGTACATTTAGAGGTCATAGGTCTGAATCCGTACTAGAAAGTTCAAGTATTTTTGCGCAAAAGTCTGCGCAAAACCGAGAGCTTGATGCCGCATGTGTGTGTGTATGTGTCTGTGTGTGGATTCAGCCGGTCGACAGCACCTTGAAGGAGGATCAGAACCCATGTTTGAGCTAAAGACTGGACCCTTCTGCCGCAAGCTACACCAACATGTAGGTCAGCGATAAGTAGTGAAACACGCAACACTGACGGAGATGAGAAGAGACTGAATTTATGATCTTGGATCAGACGGTGGAAACCAGCGACCGGTCTGTTCCTACGTTAGTGGAGGGAAAAAAATAAAACAAAACAGACAACAAAGTTCCACCTGAAGTAGACGCAGACCAGCAGCCTGGGAAGCCAAAGCTGAGTCACCACGGTTTTAAATGCGGATGTTAAAAAGGTTCCAGAAGCCTTGATTTACTCCTAGGTAGTGTTCAAATCTCCAACAACAGTTTTAAAGAAATAGTTTGACTTTTTTTATTTCGCAGAGAGTCATATCAGATCTTTAAAATCTGTCTGTTAACTAAGAAGCTGAAGACGCAAAGAAGCTCATCTGGAAAACTAAAAAAGTTTAAATTAATAGGTTTAATCTGTATTTTATTGTTTCCATCTAAGAAGACACTGTTCTCAGCCAAGACATAATCGGACACCTGTAAAGCATGTTGCTGCTTCTTTTACAGATTAACAGATGTAATTAGTTAATGAGTGAGTTGAAGAGATGCTGACAGTTTTTTTTTTCTTAGATTTTGGCTAAAAACAACCAGCACCTGTAAAACTCGCCTGTCAACATCTTACAAACTGCGGGTTAAAGGGCCAGTGTGTGAGACTTAGTGGCTTTTAGCAGCATTTAGTGGAACAGACTTGGCAGAAATGGGAGAGAATATTGTTTAATTAGTATATAATTCATTAAAAAATTGAATTGAGAATTGTTGTGTTTTTACGACCTTAGATTGATGTGTCTCCATGAGGAGCAGGTCTCCTCCTGCTGAGCAGTGACTTCCTTGATGAAAAATTAGCTGTTTGCACAAATTAAACAAATACGATTTAACATGTAAAATAACTTACAGAGAGATGAAGCCACGTTAGCGGTTTCCCCTGCATATGGTCTTAATGCTAAGCTAAGATAAGCTAAGATAAGCTAAACTAAGCGCCTCCTGGCTGTAGCTTCATAGTCAACATACAAACATGAGTGGTATCGGTTTTCTCAACAACTCTCTGGAGGAATTTCCCCAAAAGTTTGAACTATTTCTTTAGAAGAAATGTTGCAGTCGACTAAAAATATTGGATCAAATTAATTAGTGACGGTTATAAGGCAAACAAAACAAAAACATGGCACCAAAGTCGTAATTGAAAAACCTGCTTGACCTAAAACGTGTTTAAATCGGAGCAACTGAAGGCACCTGCAGGACTCTACGCTACCTTCTACTTATCCAAGAGTTTCACTTGATCAGTACCGTCGTCGCCTTCTTCTTCTTCCTCTACGAACCACAAACTAACTCACTTTAAAACGGAAAAAAAAAACAAAAAACGTGTGAATGGAGAACTTTTCATGGATAGAGAAAACAGACTTTCCACTACAGCAGCAAATCTATCTGTGATCGATTGTGACAAACCTTAACAGTGCATTGACCCTCCTGAGAAAAAAACCCTAAACATTTCCTAAACAAATATAGAACATTAGTCTAACAGGAGGCGAATCGGGAGGATTGAAGTGACGTGGTCTGGAGGGCCGAGGTCCCCGCGCCGCCGCTGGTCTGAGACCGGGTAGCCCCTCGAGTCTCCTGAGCTGAAACCGACATCGAAAGTCTCAGAGCAGCGAGCGGGACTCGACCTCGTCCTCACCTGGATCCCCAGTGCGGACTCTTTTTAAAGTCACAGATGCAGGTCAGGGTTTCTGGTCTGGCCTGGTTCGGCTGACGGTGCCGCCCCCTCCCCCCCCGGCCCCCCCTTCCCCCGGTTCGCAGAGAGGAGGGGGGAGGGGGGGCCGCAGCCCGGGTTCAGAGCTTCTCTTGGCATTAGTGACAGGTGTGGAGGATCTGGAAGGAAGGAAGCACGGAGGTAACATCCATTCTCCCTCTGTGGCAGAGGAGTGTGGGAAGAGGAGGAGGAGAACGAGGAGAAGGAGGAGGGAGGAAGAGAAGGAGGAGGGGGAGACGTCTATTCTCCCTTTGGTAGGTGGAGGTGGGAGGAGGGGGTGGGGGCGGTGTCCATTAGCCCTAAATGATCTAGAGTTAATGGAGGGAGGAGCAGAGAGAATCATTTTAACTCTCCTCAAAGTCCTGAGACGAGGACTCCTGTTTGCTCTTCTTGCTGGGGGGGCCCTCCTCCTCCACGTCCTGAAACAAACAAACAAACAAACGTCACTCTCACTGCTTTTTGTAAACAAGTAGAACGTTCAACCAGATCTGAAGCTGCAAGGTTAATCCGTTAATCTGCATCTGTTTTCAATATCAATCAATAACAGTTCCTGGTTCTCAAATTAACTAAATATAAGGATATTACATCTAAAACTTATATTTCTGGATTCCATGACACTGATGTATGTTTTGTAAAAATCAAACCTGAACATGTAACATATAGTAATAAATTTGGGGAAAATTTGGAAAGCGATATATTATACACAACAACCAATATGAAATATTAAAGGGGAAAATGTTGCTACTTATTTTGACTCAAAAAAACAATGAATTAAACGCCATTATTCATTTTTATATACTCTTAGGTAAATTTCATATCCATAAATGTAAATTCCAAGAATTATCACCATAATTTATGTTCTACTTTAAATCTATTAAATTAATTAATAAATATATACACATATTAGATTCCTACTCTGAAATTCTAGTCAACAATTAATTTGTCACCATAATAAATGATTTTGGAAGATTAAACTATAAAGTCTGTCACACATTCTTGTTAATGTTCTTTATTTTTATATGAAGATGTATATATTTTTATTATACACTGTCTGGCCAAAAACAAGTCCATCTAAAAATTTGTCACACACACATTTCATTGGAAACACCTTGAGCTTTAATTATGGTAAGAATTTGCTGTGGCGTTGTTTCGATAAGATTCTGTGACCATCCAGTTATAACCACTCATTTATCACCAAGATCTTGTATTGATGATGGTAGAGTTGGGACACTGCAAGTCGTTTCCAACACATTCTAAAGAATCTCAAAGGATGAACGTCTGGACTCTGTGGTGGCCAATCCATGTGTGAAAATGATGTCTCATGCTTGCTGAACCACTCATTCACAATTTGAGCCTGATGAATCCTGGCATTGTCTATTTGGAAAACGCTCGTGCCATCGGGGAAGAAACAATCCATTGATGGAATAACCTGCTCATCCACTTTGTCTGCTTCTCGTCTTACCCTGATGCTCCGACCATCACTCTGGTTCCCCATTGTCCTTTCAGGTTTTAATAATGCTTTGGACCAACAATGGACCAATAATGTGTTCGAACCAACTAAGAAGTTCAGTTGCTTTGCTCTAAACTCCACAAGAAAAAGTTGACCTGGAGATCGAGAACCTGCACAGACAGTTTAGTTGTTTCTGAAATCTCCTTAGATGTTTTCTCTACTTGATGCCACTAATTTGACTCTTCTCAAACACAACCAAGGGATGTGTCTGTCCACATGATTGTTTAAGAAATGACAATCTACTCATTACATCAGTTGTAGACTCTTTTACTTAGTTAAATCCAGGTGGTGACTTTTTCTGGCCGGGCAGTGTATATTCTGTTTATTATACAATTTCATATGTTCGTATGGTTGTTGTATACTTATTGGGTCTGAACTGAACTGCCTGAATGGTTGGTACAATTACAATTTTTAATAAATCTTTGGAAAAAACACAGTATATTAAACAGCTTCAATAAACTGTAATAACAGGACGACTTTCAATACGTCGAAATACAACAGAATTTGCTGTTTGCTTCTTAATCCTTAAATTTGTTTTCATTATATGGTTGATATTTCACTCATTCTTTGACATCTACTGTATATTTGCCGTGTTTAGCTTTTTTTTTATAGGTTTATTGGTCTGATTTGAGGCATTGTGGACCCAGAAATACTTTGTGGAAGGTAATGAGGAACCAAATAAATCTTAAATCCCATCAGATGAATTAACTGTAAGAATGAAACAGTCTGAGACAGCTGAACGTACATGTTGAGCTGCAGCAGAGACACTTAAAGCTGCTGGTTCTGTACCTGAGTGGCTTTGCTGTCTGAGGAGTCCTTCTCCCCTGAGGACTGACTGTCTCTCTTGGCACTTTGTGCTCTCTCTGAGGTCTCTGATGACGGGGTGGTCTTACCTGGACAGAGGACACACGGCACAATAAACATGGGGTAGGATTCAACTGTGTGTATGTGTGTGAGACGCTTTAATGACACCGTGTGTTTGAGCAGGAAACTGCAGTTTGATGACCAGTGGACGTGGTGCTTATTTATTCTACTGGTACACATAGGGCCAAACTCTGCTCAGTTTTATTAACCATCATAGCAGAAAATCTCCATTTAAACAGACAATCAGAAAATATTTGAATAATCTACTAATCACTTGAGTCTTTTTTGGGGCGTAAAAATGCCCCTGAATTTACATCTTAAACTTCAAAAAAGAGAATATTTGCTTTTACTTTTGTTTTACTTCGTCAATCAAACAAAACAAGCAAATATCTGTTTGTTCATATACTACTGTTCAAAAGTTTGGGGTCACCCAGATAATTTAGTGTTTTCCCTGAAAAACTACACTTTTATTTACCACCATAAGATGTAAAATGAATAGGCTAGTAAAATTAATTATTTATAAATTAATAAAAGTAATTATTTATTAATTTTATTAGCCTTCTGACTCAATGAGCAAACACATTGTACCATTAGAACACTGCAGTGATAGTTGCTGGAAATGGGCCTCTATACACCTATGCAGATTTTGCACGAAAAAACAGACATTTGCAGCTAGAATAGTCATTTACCACATTAAGATATATGTATATAGTGTATTTCTGATTAGGTTAAAGTTGTCTTCCTTAAAAAAAAACAGTATTTTTCTTTGACAAATAAGGAAATTTCTAAGTGACCCTAAACTTATTTAACTTTAAACAGCTGAATTTAATCTGACAGGATTCAATTGAAGTGTTGAAGGTTTAGGTTATAGTCAGACATCATGTAAAATCTCCATCACTGCTATTAACAAAGTGAAATAAAGGGTGAGAACATGTTGATTTGACTGTGAGGATGTTTGAGTTATGAGAAACGGAGAACAAAAAAAACAGGATGTGGTTCATCATCACAAACACCTGCTGCTGGTAAAAGAAGGAACTGTGGACACTGATGGTGTTAGACGTGTGTGTGTGTGTGTGTGTGTGTGTGTGTCTGTCTGACCCCTCTTGCTGTCGGGGCTCTGGTCAGTCTTGGGCTCGCTGGCCTCGCGGTGGGAGCCGTTGGTGGGTTCGGGGGCTGGACTGGTGCTACAACTGTTTTCCTGTTTCACTGGAGACGAGTCTGCGATGGAGCTCTGGTTGCTGTTGTCGTCTGACAGGAACACACACATTCAGGCTTGTTAACATCACTCGGGATCTAACTAATGGATCCTTCCTAATAGTGATATTATTAGTGTATTCCATCCTGTGGACACATCAGCTATTTAGCCTATCCTTCCTGAAAGAGAGACGCTTCTCCGTTTCCCTTCCTGAGGATTCTTCCTCCTTTTTCCCCTTTTAAAGGTTTTTTTTTTTTTTTTTTTAAAGGGACTTAGCAGTTCGTTCTGGTGGAAGAGATGCAGCGTCACAGCGTTTTGTTTTTTTTTAAGATTGTCACACGTTCATCTTGATTCATCTTGGACACAAAAAAAAAAACTTTAGAAGGAGGGCGACAGAGAGAGAGCCAGGTGGGTTGTGTTTTTCATTAGCTCCTCCACTCCAACTTGTCATAACTATTTAACACTCCTCTTCATGCTGTTTTAATGGTGAAAATTTGTGAAAACCATTTCTTCCAACATGAGAGGATATGGTATGACTGACACAGGCTTGTCTGCAATAATGCGGATTCCTTTTTTCCAGATGAAAGGTGAGACAAAAGACTACATGTTTCAGCAATAATTATATAACTCACACAGAGTTTGATGCGTTCAATCATGTTGAAGTTAATATGTCTGCATCATAGATATTGGTAGTTATTGTTGCCACTATGTTGGACTCATACTCTACCAAGACACCATTTGTTCTTGGGGGAAAAATCTGGACAAAAAAAAAAAAAAAAAAAAAAAGGATTGCACACAGTGAAATGCCTTCGCTGCTTTTACCTCTCCACTGCTTCCTATTCTTCATTCTTCTGGAAACTTAAAGATTCCAAAGGTGGCTAATTGTTTGACTTAAAGGGTGTGTTAACAATTTACATGTTAAAGCAGACCCAAAGGGTGCTAACAGGCTGAGACAGGGGAGACGGTGTTAATTTTCTTTTTCCTACATGCACAGGCTTCTTTTTCAGCAGCTCCACAGCCATGTGTGGTTTACATTAACCTTTTCTTTGGAGTGGGGAAAGCAGGAAGTTTGGGGTTCTCTTACAGTTGGGTTCATACTGTACTCATCAGATTGATTATTTTTTAGTTGATTCCAAGTTACCAGCAATGGTTAAGTCATCCAAATATCAAAACATCTTTATTTCAGACCACAGTCCTGTTTTGATAAGTATAGATTTTGGATGGGGAAAAAAATGGTGATTTAATCGCCAATTATAGTGTTCCAGTATTTTCAGAAAAACATGCAACTTCGATAAAGGATTAACCAATTTGGGAGGAGGAGACAAAGGCCATCAGTTATAGGCTCGCAGCCTGCTCTACTTAAAAAACATCTTCATCTTCATTAAAAGAGATTGTTAAATTTAAGCATATAACGGTATTCTCTCCTAACAAATCACTAATTTCCTACTTAAACTGCAACATAAACAATTAGAATTGGGGGATAAACTTGTCCCTCTGCGTTTTACAGCAGGGGTGCAGGCCGGCAGGGCTATTCGTGGAATAAAAGTCAGGCGAGCTCCGTTGTTACAGATCCTACTGGGATAAATAAGTGGTTCAGGGACTTTTATTAAAATTTACATAAATCCCAGGGCTTTGGAGTGAAAGAGGATATTATTCAATTCTTGCGCTCCCTCCTACTTCCTAAATTGGATTGCAAAGTGAACTTAATGCTGAAATGACTTTACAGGAGGTTGTCTCGGCCATAAAGGAATTCCCAAGTAAAGAGTAGCCCTGACAGCCGAGGCATTTGCTTTATAAAGCATCCATTGATGATGTGGTTGATTAAAGATCGAATAAAGCATAAAAAAACATACCAGATTCATTATACATGGCAAATATAATGTTATTATATTAATGTTAAAGAAATATAAAGATCAGAGTCATCCATCACTTTACCGGGCCATTGCCCTTCTCACTAATGATCTTAAAGTGTTCACCAAGATTTTAGCAAATACACTGAATAAACATATTGCAACGACAATACTAGGTTTATTCTTTAATGTACTAAATATTGTGTATCATAACCAAAAAAGATCAAAGTCTGCAGTGCTTACACTTGAAACACGATTTGCATTTGATCAGATTGATTAGAAATAGATGTTGTTAGCAATCAGGGGATTTGGCCTGGGTGAAAGTTTCGGCTCATGGGTGGAAACGCTTTATGCACGTCCGAGTGCATCAGTCCTCACTACCTCAGACAGACCTCACCCTTTTACCCTTTGAATCTGCAGCGTGGTGTTAGACAGCGCTGCCCTCTGAGCCCTCTGTCGTCGGCTCCGTGTACCGAGCCTGTCGTAGTCGACCGTCAGGGATCATCCTGTAGCGTTATACACACGCGCAATGTCATTTTTGTTCTTGTCGCAGCCTGAAAAATCCATCCTGCTCTTATTGGACCACATTAAAAAATTTGAGAAAAATATTGGGTTATTCTTATAAATTGGGAAAAAATGGGAATTTATGCCTCTGACTGAGAACTTTGACCCCAACTTTTTCAGGAATCTTGGCGCCATAATCCCCAAACAATTTGATCAGCTCTATACACTTAATTACCAAGCTTTGACTGATAAATTTGAAAAGCGATATTGGACTCCGGCAAACACTTTCCATGTCAATGTTTGGTAGAAATAATGCTATAAAAATGATGATTTTGCCCAGATTTTGGCACATGTTTTAAAATATACGCATAATTCTGTCAAAAAATGTTTTTCAAAATATTGGAATCGATCATTATTTCACCCACCATGCATGTCCATCATTCCTGGAGAGGAGCTGTTCTCTGGAGTCGTCAGCTCGGAGCCGTACTTCTCGTCTTTGCCCTTCTTCTTATTCTTGTTTTTCTAAAAGCCGAAAAACACATAGTTTTGAAGTTACATTTAAGTGTATTAAATGTGTGTGTGTGTTATATCGGGAGACGGGGAGTGAACTCACGTCATCTGATTTCGGCTCCGTCACTGGAACCCACTTATAGATACGCAGGGACGTGTCTCCAACCGTCACCCATTTCTTCTCCCTGGGTAGAAGAGAAACACCAAATGCTATCATCAATGGCACAGAAAAATAGTAAAAACATCCTAAAAGGTTGACTTGACGTTGTTAAAAGTGTCTGAACTGTGCTGGAGGATGAACTTTTCTTCCAGGAGACATTCCCCATGTGTGTTCTGTTGCTCTAACATCTCCCTGAGCTGCAAAGGTCAAAACATTCACATCATCTTCACCCACGCCCGATCGCTCCCTCGTCAGCGAAGCAACGAGTGCATTCGCAAAAAAGTAATAGGACGTGAAGCAGAGACTCGCATCAGTGAAAACAATTCATGGAATGGTTTAGAAAAGGAATTGAAAATGTGTTAAATATTTAACAGATATAATCAAAAATAAAGATGTTTTGATTAACTGATTAGTTTCCAACTATTACATTAATCACCAAATATTTTATAGAAAATGTCCAAATCTTTTGGTTCCAGCTCCTCAAATCTGATTATTTTCTGGTTTCTTTAGTCTTCTAGAATAGAAAACTGATGTTGTTGTGGATCGTTAGTCTTAACTAGAAAAGATAGTCAAAATAAACTTATTTTTTGCTATAAAATATAATAAATTGTTTTTTTTATGTGTATTGAGTTCTATAAGATGAAAAACTGAATGAACTATCATATCATATCATGAAACTGATTACTCAGAACAGCTCTGTATCGATTTGACCCTGATGGCTGCCACCTACAGACACGTCCTGGTCCAGGTTTCTTCTCTAAATTTAAGAGGAGGCTCTAGACCTGCTCTATATTAAAATGTCATCAGAGAGAATATGGTGAAGCTCATCGACCACATCACTTTTTCCACATCTGTAGACCGGAGCCTGGAAGGCTTTTAAATATGCATCATCTCTGTAATGATGAGTTTATGCACTGCAGCCCTGATAGAACATCAGCTATAATATCCTCTGCTATAATAACTGCTATACCATCCTCAGCTATAATATCTGCTATAATATCCTCTGCTATAATATCCTCTGCAATATCTGCTATAATATCCTCAGCTGTAATAACTGTTATAACATCCTCAGCTAGAATAACTGCTATAACATCCTTAACATCCTGTGCAGACTGATGTATGTTCAATTTGCTTTCACAGTGGAAAAGTTTCTCTGTACTCAATGAAAATCTGATTTTAGGCAGCGGGTCTATGAGCAGGTTTTGTGACATCACGACTAGTTTGCCGTCAATCCTGGTGTAATATACAACTTAAAAATTTGAAGCATAAACACAGAATTAACTTTTCAGTGAAGTCAGAGATATCTGTCCAGCGGTTCAACTCCTAATGATCAACATCTGCATATTCATAGAATCTGGATTTTTTTAAATGAGGGAACGGAGAAAATTCTAAGGATCTTAACAAGATGATTTGACTTTATTTGTGGAAAAAATAATTTTGACATGTTTTTTTTGCAGAGTATTTTATATACTATACATCTTAAAACATGTGTGGAGGTACCTTTAAATGCATTCTTTATAAAGTGACTTTTTTTCCCCAAAGAAAATAAAGTTCTTGAAAACAGAATTTTATATAACATTATGTATGTACACAATTTCCATTTTCCACTATACATATATATTATTTAATTATTCAAAGTTACAGTTACTTTATTCACCCTGGTTTTGATTAAACCACCTGATAACTACAAAAAAATCGAATTCTGCCAACAGGTCACGTGAGAATGCATATTTTAAGAGTGATTCAAATGTGTATTTTGCGTGTTAAAACTGAGAAAAATATTCACCTTGGTGGAGCTATATCATTTAACATAAATTGTTTCATCTCTTAAATCCAGTCACTATATTATATATTATACAATAAGTCACAGTTGCTTTGGGAAACTTTTGTTTAAACCGTCTGATAACAGAAAAATCATGTGCATTCTGCCACCAGGCAAAGTTACTATTAACCTATATTTCAAATATATGCGTATAAACATAAATAACATGCATATTTGAAACATGATTAAAGCATGTATTAGGCGTGTTAAAACCTAAGACTGAAGAGAATAGCAAATATTAACATTAGAGAAGCTAAATCAATTAATCAAAATTGTTTCATCTCCTAAATTCAGTCACTATAAAGTCACTACAGCAACATAAAACAAAAATAATAATATACCAAAACTTAATTAGAAGTTATATTATAAAGTTAAAGTAAATTAGAGTTACAGTTGGAATAAAGCATTCATAAAGAGTGTGTTATTAGTTAAGACTGAGAAAAACAGCAAATATTCACTTTGGAGAAGCTGAATCAATTAACTGAAATCATTTCATCTCTATAAATCCAGTCTCTATAAAGTCCCTTTTTGTTAAACTACAGAAACATAAAACTAACAAAAATATAATTGAATCTACAAGAATTAAATTTGATATAACGTTATGAACCCACAAAAATTCAAAAACTCATTCATTTTATTTAATTAATTAAAAGTTACAGTTGCTTTATTGTCAGCCCAACTTCTGCTGACTTGACCCGGGGGACGTTTGATTAAATCACCTGATAACAGAAAAATCACAAACGTTCTGCCACCAGGCGGGGTTAAAAGCTTTAGTTGTATCCCGCACATAAATAAACAAACCCATGTTTATGAGCAGCGTGTTTAACGCGTGTATTCGTGTAAAAGCTTCAGACTGAGTCACTACGTGTTGGTTGATCCAGGCAGAAACTGTGCTTCCCTCTCCCCACCCCCACCGCCTCTTCTCCCTCCTCAGACCTAAAAGGCGACTCAAAGCGCTTCATTTAAACTCCACACGGACCAAACTCCTCCGACTCGGAGCGCCGTCGTCAAATTGTCTCCGAGCGTGGAGTTATTGAACGTTCCGTCCCTTTAAAACAACAAAACAAACGCCGCCGCGAGCCACAACCAGCTCCGAACAGCGGGCAGCAATGGCTTCATGTGACTGCATCGAAATGGCTTCTGGGTTCAACCCGAGCCGTTAAAAAGCAGCGAGAACCAGGCACAAACACACCGGCTACACGTCGCCTGGCCCGGGCGGTGCTTACAGCGCGCCCCGGTGCACCTGAGCTGCTGAGTACATCTGCCGGTGATTAAAAAAAATGTCCTATTCTTTAATTTCTCCGTCTGTGCCGCCGCTTCCCTCCTCCCCCAACAAGCGAGCAAAGGCTTTCTCGTGTTAGATAACGATTTTTTCCTTTCTTACCATTTTCGTACTTTCTCGATAGCAGCCATGACCCTCTTGATGTCATCTTTCGCCCTGCTCCGGGTCTCAGCGCGGACCGACCTGCCCGACATTACCGCGGTGGTTTAATATTTTTAAAGCTCGCCGGCAGTTGAGACACAATGCAAACAGTAGAGCGCACAGAGGAGCGACTGCGCATGCGCGGGCTGATAGAGCACCGAGCTGGGAGGAGGCCTGTGTGGCTGCAGCTGCACCGACAAGCGGAGCCGCGGAGCCGCGTCCCCGCTGAGCGCAGGAGAACAAAGACGCTGCAAAACTCACCGAGCGTGTCGCTCACACGCTGCCGGGAAAGTTTCAGTGCAAAATGTACACTCGTTGTACCGTTAAGACGCCGAAAGACGCAGAAACTGTCCAGGTTTGCATGTGCGCAGAAGTGCATGGAAAGTAACTAAGTACATTTATTCAAGTACTGTACTCAGTGGTCGATACTTGAGTGAAAGTAGAAATACTGTCGTCTTAAAATACTTAATTACATGAAAAAGTCCTGAATTGAAATTATTACTTAAGTGGTAGTACAATATTATAATTAGTTTTTTTCACTTTAAATAACACTCAAAGTCAGCAAATCATCACATATTATGAAAGTAAATTAACATAATGTTCAATCATAGAACAAAAGGTCACAGGAGGTCATTTGATCATTGGCGGATGAAGTAAAAGTAGAATATTAAAATACTTAAAATACTCCAATACAAGTAAAAGTTCTGATTTGTTATTTATAGAGCCATAACCTACTGGAATAGTTTAGCTTTCAAAATCTGTCTAATTAAAGGTAAATTATCTTTTAAAAATGTCACGCAGAGGCATTTCTGACCTGAAGACGACTGTGCAACGGTTTAATATTTTTAAATGACTGAATGCAATTTACTTAAAATTTTATATAAACAATAGCCCTTTATTTTAGTATCTTCATTTTTTCCTGGGTAAAATTTTAATGGAAACATCATTTTTGTAATGTAAACAGCTGATATGGTATGTAAGGTGTGGACCCCAGGAAGAACAGCTGATTGCTAAATAAACTAATTAAAATTCTAACAAATAGTACATTAGTGTTAGTAGTTGTTTCATTTTAAATGGCAAACACAATTAGAAGCAGTAAATCTTCCCATACTATGAAAGTAAACTCAAGTTTTAGATTGAAATTGTTTCTTAAGTAAGTACATGAGTATTATCACAAAGATAAATTCAAAGTATTTAAAGTAAAAGTACTCATTATGCAGAATGTATTATATTATTATAGTATATTATATTACTTTTTAATAGTAACAAACACAGTAGAGCATTTTAATGTTGTATTTCATCTTCTTGGGGCCCAATTTGGATACTTTGGATAGATTAATAGTAAAAATTACTGTATTATATGTGTATCACATATTGTTTAATACACTTTATAGAGCAACTACACAAAATTCATAACACAAAGAAAAAAAGAGAAAATCTGCATCTGAAAAGTAGTAAAAGTAAAAGTAGTAAGCTGTCAAATAAATGAAAATGAATCCATTACAAGTAAAGGTCCTGCATGACAAACTATACTAAATTAAAAGTACAGTACAGTAAGTATAAGCAGCAAATGTAATTTGTATTTACTTAGTATTTAAGTATTATTTTGTCTACAAATAAAATGTTGGCAGAAACAGAAAGGTCAAAGGGTCAGAAAACATTGTCAGGAGTCATCCCCTAAGAACCATAAATATTTCCAAATAATTACTGATACTTGTCAGGTTCCAAAGCACAATGAAAGGTTCTGTCCTGATGGTGATGTTGGATTAAAACAAAAAATAGGTCACAAAATAATAAAAAATGTCTACTAAATATTTATTATTATTATTTGTGAAATCCCTGACGGACAATACTACATTTAAAATGTTAAATAATTTAGTTACTAAGATGTCAGACTGATGATTAACTGAAAAAAAAACTCATCCACCACTATCACATAGTTAAAATAGCATAACTGTAGTGTTAATCTACACAGTAAATAAATACAGGTAGATATGCACAAGTATGAACAGGGATAAGTTTAGATGAAGTGTTTTGTTCCTTTGTTCTTTGAATGTCTGCCTTTGAAGAGGCAATTTGAAATTGCTAATTGTTGATTTTGCTAAGAGCTATGTGAATAAACTTTATAATTATATATCGATTAATTAATCTCAAAGGAGCTTGCAGGTTACAGAAGCCAAATGACGCATAAATCACAAAACAAGACAAAGATGTAGAAAAGAACTGAATTAAGTGGATAGAAAAAAAAATGTCATGTCGCCATCGGGTGGCGAAAATATAAACTACAGAACTTCAATTTTACGAAGAAGACTTTCCGGACAGTACGTGAAGTAGGCACGCTGTCGTGCGTCATCTCTCTGCGACACGTCACCTCGCAGCTCATCATGACAGGCTGATTTAACGGCGTGAAACTTAGCAAATAGTGTAAATAAAACAAGATACACGCGGCAGCCGAACAGCGAGGGTTAAACCGAGTTTAAAACATTCAGTTTTGTTCGTCAACGTTTGAGTTTCGTTTGGAGGAAACTGCAGTGACGAAGACATCTAGACATCTGCAACTATCAAACATCTGTAGGATCTGTGTTGAGTTTCAGGATGGAAAAAGACG